>CM056202.1:105897652-106310483 GCA_029692085.1 Gymnothorax javanicus
TTTGCTTGTATACAAGAAGGGTTAAGCTTTAATGCCATCTGATCCAATATGCCCATGAAAGGTTATGCTTTAATGCCATCTTATCTCTTCTTTCCATCATAGAGGACATGTTCAGCATGAAAATGACCAGATATTAGCACTACCATTAGATCGCTAGAATTAGCAAGTTAGCATTAGCATTTAAACTTAAACATTGCAGTACTTGCATGTATACAAGAAGGCTTTACCTTTAACGGCATTTGATCTCTTATTTCCATCATCGAGGACACGTACAGTATGAAAATGACCAGATATTAGCACTCGCATTAGATCGCTAGCATTAGCAAGTTAGCTTTAGAATTCAAACTTTAACATTGCTGTATTTGCATGATAACAAGTAGGGTTAAGCTTTAATGCCATCTAATCTAATATGCCCATTAAGGGTTATGCTTTAATGTCATCTGATCTCTTATTTCCATCATTGAGGACACGTACAGTATGAAAATGACCAGATATTAGCACTAGCATTAAATCGCTTGCATTAGCAAGTTAGCATTAGCATTCAAACTTAAACATTGCAGTACTTGCATGTATACAAGAAGGGTTAAGCTTTAATGCCATCTAATCTAATTTGCCCTTGAAGGGTTATGCTTTATTGCAATCTGATCTCTTATTTCCATCACAGAGGACATGTTCAGCATGAAAATGACCAGATATAAGCACTAGCATTAGATCGCGAGCATTAGCAAATTAGCATTAGCATTCAAACTTTAACATTGCTGTGTTTGCATGTATAAAAGAAGGGTTTTGCTTTACTGCCATCTGATGCAATTTGCCCATGAAAGGTTATGCTTTAATGCCATCTGATCTCTTATTTCCATCATAGAGGACATGATCAGCATGACAATGACCAGATATTAGCACTAGCATTAGATCGCTAGAATTAGCAAGTTAGCATTAGCATTAAAACTTAAACATTGAAGTACTTGCATGTATACAAGAAGGCTTTAGCTTTAACGGCATTTGATCTCTTATTTCCATCATAGAGGACACGTACAGTATGAAAATGACCAGGTATTAGCACTAGCATTAGACCGCTAGCATTGGCAAGTTAGCATTAGCATTCAAACTTAAACATTGCAGTACTTGCATGTATATAAGAAGGCTTAAGCTTTCACACCATCTGATCTCTTATTTCCATCATCGAGGACACGTACAGTATGAAAAAGACTAGATATTAGCACAAGCATTAGATCGCTAGCATTAGCAAGTTAGATTTAGCATTGAAACTTTAACATTGCTGTATTTGCATGAATACAAGTAGGGGTAAGCTTTAATGCCATCTAATCTAATATGCACATAAAGGCTTATGCTTTAATGTCATCTGATCTCTTATTTCCATCATTGAGGACACGTACAGTATGAAAATGACCAGATATTAGCACTAGTATTAGATCGCTAGCATTAGCAAGATAGCAAAAGCATTCAAATCTTAAAATTGCTGTATTTGCATGTATACAAGAAGGGGTAAGTTTTAATGCCATCTAATCTAATATGCCCATGAAGGGTTTTGCATTAATGTCATCTGATCTCTTATTTCCATCTTAGAGGACACGGAGAGTATGAAAATGACCAGATATTAGCACTAGCATTAGATCGCTAGCATTAGCAAGTTAGAATTAGCATTCAAACTTTAACATTGATGTAAATGCATGTATACAAGAAGCATTAAGCTTTAATGCCATCTGATCTAATTTGCCCATGAAGGGTTATGCATTAATGCGATCTTATTTCTGATTTCCATTATAGAGGATACGTACAGTATGAAAATGATCAGATATTAGAACTAGCATTAGATCGCTAGCATTAGCAAGTTAGCATAAGAATTGAAACTTTAACATTGCTGTAAATGCATGTATACAAGAAGGGTTAAGCTTTAATGCCATCTAATATAATATGCCCATGAAAGGTTATGCTTTAATGCCGTCTGATATCTTATTTCCATCATAGAGGACATGTTCAACATGAAAATGACCAGATATTAGCAATAGCATTAGATCGCTAGCATTAGCAAGTTAACATTAGCATTCTAACTTTAACATTGCTGTATTTGCATGTATACAAGAAGGGTTCAGCTTTAATGCCATCTGATCCAATATGCACATGAAGGGTTATGCTTTAATGCGATCTGATCTCTTATTTCCATCATAGAGGACATGTTCAGCATGAAAATGAGCAGATATTAGCACTAGCATTAGCTCGCTAGCATTAGCAAGTTAGCATTAGCATTCAAACTTTAACATTGCTGTATTTGCTTGTATACAAGAAGGGTTAAGCTTTAATGCCATCTGATCCAATATGCCCATGAAAGGTTATGCTTTAATGCCATCTTATCTCTTCTTTCCATCATAGAGGACATGTTCAGCATGAAAATGACCAGATATTAGCACTACCATTAGATCGCTAGAATTAGCAAGTTAGCATTAGCATTTAAACTTAAACATTGCAGTACTTGCATGTATACAAGAAGGCTTTACCTTTAACGGCATTTGATCTCTTATTTCCATCATAGAGGACACGTACAGTATGAAAATGACCAGATATTAGCACTAGCATTAAATCGCTAGCATTAGCAAGTTAGCATTAGCTTTCAAACTTAAACATTGCAGTACTTGCATGTATTCAAGAAGGCTTAAGCTTTCACGCCATCTGATCTCTTATTTCCATCATCGAGGACACGTACAGTATGAAAATGACCAGATATTAGCTTTTCGCATTAGATCGCTAGCATTAGCAAGTTAGCTTTAGAATTCAAACTTTAACATTGCTGTATTTGCATGATAACAAGTAGGGTTAAGCTTTAATGCCATCTAATCTAATATGCCCATTAAAGGTTATGCTTTTAATGTCATCTGATCTCTTATTTCCATCATTGAGGACACGTACAGTATGAAAATGACCAGATATTAGCACTAGAATTAGATCGCTAGCATTAGCAAGTTAGTATTAGCATTCAAACTTAAACATTGCAGTACTTGCATGTATACAAGAAGGGTTAAGCTTTTATTGACATCTAATCTAATATGCCCTTGAAGGGTTATGCTTTAATGCCATCTGATCTCTTATTTCCATCATTGAGGACATGTACAGTATGAAAATGACCAGATATTAGCACTAGCATTAGATCGCTAGCATTAGCAAGATAGCATTAGCATTCAAACTTTAACATTGCTGTGTTTGCATGTATAAAAAAGGGTTAAGTTTTAATGCCATCTAATCTAATATGCCCATGAAGGGTTTTGCTTTAATGTCATCTGATCTCTTATTTCCATCATAGAGACACGGACAGTATGAAAATGACCAGATATTAGCACTAGCATTAGATGGCTAGCATTAGCAAGTTAGCAAAAGCATTCAAACTTGAAACATTGCTTTACTTGCATGATCTCTTATATCCATCAAGAACCGCACGACAGTATGAAAATGACCAGGTATTAGGAAGCATTTAATGCCATCTAATCTAATATGCCCATGAAGGGTTATGCTTTAATGTCATCTGATCTCTTATTTCCATCATAGAGGCCACGCACAGTATGAAAATGACCAGATATTAGCACTAGCATTAGATGGCTAGCATTAGCAAGTTAGCAAAAAGCATTCAAACTTTAACATTGCAGTATTTGCATATATACAAGAAGGGTTAAGCTTTAATGCCATCTAATCTAATATGCCCATGAAGGTTATGCTTTAATGTCATCTGATCTCTTATTTCCATCATAGATGACACGCAGACAGTATGAAAATGACCAGATATTAGCACTAGCGAAGACTAGCATTAGCAAATTAGCATTAGCATTCAAACATAAACATTGCAACTTTGTTATACAAGAAGGCATTCAAATCTGATCCCTTATTTCCATCATTGAGGACATGCACAGTATGAAAAAATGACCAGATATTAGTAATAGCATTAGATCGCTAGCATTAGGAAGATAGCATTAAACTTTAAATTGCTGTATTTGCATGTATACAAGAAGGGTTAAGCTTTTAATGCTATCTTGCCATGAAGGGTTATGCTTTAATGCCATCTCATCTCTTATTTCCATCATTGAGGACAAGTACAGTATGGAAATGACCAGATATTAGCACTAGCATTAGATCGCTAGCATTAGCAAGTTAGCATTAGCATTCAAATTTTAACATTGCTGTATTAAATGTATACAAAGGGGGTTAATGTCATCTGATCCAATAATGCCATCTGCTTTAATCAATAATGCTTTAATGATCCTTATTTCCATGAAACGGCAGTATGAAAATGACCAGATAGTAGTAGCATTAGATGCTAGCATCTGCATCTCTTATTTCCATCATAGAGGACATGTTCTTTAAGATGAAAATGACCAGATATTAGCTTTAGCATCAGATTATTTAGCATTAGCAAGTACGAGATATTAGGATTCAAATTTAAACATTGCAGTACTTGTATGTATACAAGAAGGGGGTTGCTTTAATGCCATCTAATCTAATTTGCCCATGAAGGGTTATGATTTAATGCCATCTGATCTCTTATTTCCATCATTGAGGACACGTACAGTATGAAAATGATCAGATATTAGCACTAGCATTAGATCGCTAGCATTAGCAAGTTAGCATTAGCATTCAAACTTTAACATTGCTGTATTTGCATGTATACAAGTAGGGTTAAGCTTTAATGCCATCTGATCAAAATATGCCCATGAAAGGTAATACTTTAATGCGATCTGATCTCTTATTTCCATCACAGAGGACACGTTCAGTATGAAAATGACCAGATATTAGCACTAGCATTAGATCGCTAGCATTAGCAAATTAGCATTAGCATTCAAACTTTAACATTGCTGTGTTTGCATGTATAAAAGAAGGGTTTAGCTTTACTGCCATCTGATATAATATGCCCATGAAAGGTAATGCTTTAATGCGATCTGATCTCTTATTTCCATCATAGAGGACATGTTCAGCATGAAAATGACCAGATATTAGCACTAGCATTAGATCGCTAGCATTAGCAAGTTAGCATTAGCATTAAACTTTAAAATTGCTGTGTTTGCAGGTATACAAGAAGGGCTTTATCTGATCCAATATTGAAGGGTTATGCTTTAATGCCATTTGATCTCTTATTTCCATCATAGAGGACATGTTCAGTATGAAAATGACCAGATATTAGCACTAGCATTAGATCGCTGGCATTAGCAAGTTAAGTTAGCAGTTTGCATTCAAACTTTAAACATTGCAGTATTTCCATTGCATATATATACCAGGAAGGCTGGCATTAAGCTTGCATTCAAACTTAAACCATCTGATCTCTTATTTCCATCATCGAGGACACGTACAGTATGAAAAAGACTCGATATTAGCACAAGCATTAGATCGCTAGCATTATCAAGTTAGATTTAACATTCAAACTTTAACATTGCTGTATTTGTATGAATATAAGTAGAGTTAAGCTTTAATGCCATCTAATCGAACATGCACATTAAGGCTTATGCTTTAATGTCATCTGATCTCTTATTTCCATCATTGAGGACACGTACAGTATGAAAATGACCAGATATTAGCACTAGAATTAGATCGCTAGCATTAGCAAGTTAGTATTAGCATTCAAACTTAAACATTGCAGTACTTGCATGTATACAAGAAGGGTTAAGCTTTAATGCCATCTAATCTAATATGCCCTTGAAGGGTTATGCTTTAATGCCATCTGATCTCTTATTTCCATCATTGAGGACATGTACAGTATGAAAATGACCAGATATTAGCACTAGTATTAGATCGCTAGCATTAGCAATAAGCATAAGTATTCAAATCTTAAAATTGCTGTATTTGCATGGATACAAAAGGGGTAAGTTTTAATGCCATCTAATCTAATATGCCCATGAAGGGTTTTGCTTTAATGTCATCTGATCTCTTATTTCCATCATAGAGGACACGGACAGTATGAAAATGACCAGATATTAGCACTAGCATTAGATCGTTAGCATTAGCATTCAAACTGAAACATTGCAGTACTTGCATGCATACATGAAGGGTTAAGCTTTAATGCCATCTAATCTAATATGCCTATGAAGGGTTATGCTTTAATGTCATCTGATCTCTTATGTCCATCATAGAGGCCACGTACAGTATGAAGATGACCAGATATTAGCACTAGCATTAGATGGCTAGCATTAGCAAGTCAGCAAAAGCATTCAAACTTTAACATTGCAGTATTTGCATATATACAAGAAGGGTGAAGCTTAAATGCCATTTAATATAATATGCCCACGAAAGGTTATGCTTTAATGGCATCTGATCTCTTATTTCCATCATAGATGACACGTACAGTATGAAAATGACCAGATATTAGCACTAGCGTTAGATCGCTAGCATTAGCAAATTAGCATTAGCATTCAAACGTTAACATTGCTGTGTTTGCATGTATAAAAGAAGGGTTAAGCTTTAATGCTATCTAATCTAATACGCCCATGAAGGGTTATGCTTTAATGCCATCTCATCTCTTATTTCCATCATTGAGGACAAGTACCGTATGGAAATGACCAGATATTAGCACTAGCATTAGATCGCTAGCATTAGCAAGTTAGCATTAGCATTCAAACTTTAACATTGCTGTATTAAATGTATACAAGTAGGGTTAAGCTTTAATGCCATCTGATCCAATATGCCCATGAAAGGTTCTGCTTTAATGCCATCTGATCTCTTATTTCCATCATAGAGGACATGTTCAAGATGAAAATGACCAGATATTAGCACTAGCAGTAGATCGCTAGCATTAGCAAGTAAGCATTAGGATTCAAATTTAAACATTGCAGTACTTGTATGAATACAAGAAGGGGTATGCTATAATGCCATCTATTCTATTATGCCCATGAAGGGTTATGATTTAATGCCATCTGATCTCTTATTTCCATCATTGAGGACACGTACAGTATGAAAATGATCAGATATTAGCACTAGCATTAGATCGCTAGCATTAGCAAGTTAGCAAATCATTCAAACTTTAATATTGCAGTATTTGCATATATACAAAAAGGGTTAAGCTTTAATGCCATTTAATATAATATGCCCACGAAAGGTTATGCTTTAATGCAATCTGATCTCTTATTTCCATCATAGATGACACGTACAGTATGAAAATGACCAGATATTAGCACTAGCATTAGATCGTTAGCATTAGCAAGTTAGCATTAGCATTCAGACTTAAACATTGCAGTACTTGCATGTATACAAGAAGGGTTAAGCTTTAATGCCATATAATCTAATATGCCCATGACGGGTTATGCTTTAAAGCCATCTGATCTCTTATTTACATCATAGAGGCCACGTACAGTATGAAAATGACCAAATATTAGCTCTAGCATTAGATCGCTAGCATTAGAAAGTTAGCATTAGCATTCAAACTTAAACATTGCTGTACTTGCATGTATACAAGAAGGGTTGAGCTTTAATGCAATCTAATCTAAAATGGCCACGAAGGGTTAGGCTTTAATGCCATCTGATCTCTTATTTCCGTCAAAGAGGAGACGTACAGTATGAAATTGACCACATAATAGCACTAGCATTAGATCGCTAGCATTAGCAAGTTAGCATTAGCATTCAAACTTTAAAATTGCTGTATTTGCATGTGTACAAGAAGGGCTAAGCTTTAATGTCATCTAATCTAATATGCCGATGAAAAGTCATGCTATTATGCCATCTGATCTCTTATTTCCATCATAGTGGACACATACAGTATGAAAATGACAAGATATTAGCAATAGCATTAGATCGCTAGCATTAGCAAGTAAGCATAAGCATTCAAACTTAAACATTGCAGTACTTGCATGTATACAAGAAGGCTTAAGCTTTAATTCCATATGATCTTTTATTTCCATCATAGAGGATACGTACAGTATGAAAATGACCAGATATTAGCACTAGCATTAGATCGCTAGCATTAGCAAGTTAGAATTAGCATTCAAACTTTAACTTTGCTGTAAATGCATGTATACAAGAAGCGTTAAGCTTTAATGCCATCTGATCTAATATGCCCATGAAGGGTTATGCCTTAATGCGATCTGATTTCTGATTTCCATTATAGAGGACACGTACAGTATGAAAATGATCAGATATTAGAACTAGCATTAGATCGCTAGCATTAGCAAGTTAGCATAAGAATTGAAACTTTAACATTGCTGTATTTGCATGTATACAAGAAGGGTTATGCTTTAATGCCATCTAATATAATATGCCCATGAAAGGTTATGCTTTAATGCAATCTGATCTCTTATTTCCATCATAGAGGAAATGTTCAACATGAAAATGCCCAGATATTAGCACTAGCATTAGATCACTAGCATTAGCAAGTAAACATTAGCATTCTAACTTTAACATTGCTGAATTTGCATTAATACAAGAAGGGTTAAGCTTTAATGCCATCTGATCCAATATGCACATGAAGGGTAATGCTTTAATGCGATCGGATCTCTTATTTCCATCATAGAGGACATCTTCAGCATGAAAATGACCAGATATTAGCACTAGCATTAGCTCGCTAGCATTAGAAAGTTAGCATTAGCATTCAAACTTAAACATTGCTGTATTTGCTTGTATACAAGAAGGGTTAAGCTTTAATGCCATCTGATCCAATATGCCGATGAAAGGTTATGCTTTAATGCCATCTTATCTCTTCTTTCCATCATAGAGGACATGTTCAGCATGAAATTGACCAGATATTAGCACTACCATTAGATCGCTAGCATTAGCAAGTTAGCATTAGCATTCAAACTTACACATTGCAGTACTTGCATGTATACAAGAAGGCTTTAGCTTTAACGGCATTTGATCTCTTATTTCCATCATAGAGGACACGTACAGTATGAAAATGACCAGATATTAGCACTAGCATTAATTCGCTAGCATTAGCAAGTTAGCATTAGCATTCAAACTTAAACATTGCAGTACTTGCATGCATACAAGAAGGCTTAAGCTTTAACGCCATCTGACCTCTTATTTCCATCATCGAGGACACGTACAGTATGAAAATGACCAGATATTAGCACTCGCATTAGATCGCTAGCATTAGCAACTTAGCTTAAGAATTCAAACTTTAACATTGCTGTATTTGCATATATACAAGAAGGGTTAAGCTTTAATGCCATTTTATATAATAGGCCCACGAAAGGTTATGCTTTAATGCCATCTGATCTCTTATTTCCATCATAGATGACACGTACAGTATGAAAATGACCAGATATTAGCACTAGCGTTAGATCGCTACCATTAGCAAGTTAGCATTAGCATTCAAACTTAAACATTGCAGTTCTTGCATGTATACAAGAAGGCTTAAGCTGTAACGCCATCTGATCCCTTATTTCCATCATCGAGGACACATACAGTATGAAAATGACCAGATATTAGCAATAGCATTAGATCGCTAGCATTAGGAAGTTAGCATTAGCATTCTAACTTTAACATTGTTGTATTTGCACGTATACAAGAAGGGTTAAGCTTTAATGATATATAATCTAATATGCCCATGAAGGGTTATGCTTTAATGCCATCTCATCTCTTATTTCCATCATTGAGGACAAGTACAGTATGAAAATGACCAGATATTAGCACTAGCATTAGATCGCTAGCATTAGCAAGTTAGCATTAGCATTCAAACTTTAACATTGCTGTATTTAATGTATACAAGAAGGGTTAAGCTTTAATGCCATCTGATCCATTATGCCCATGAAAGGTTATGCTTTAATGCCATCTGATCTCTTATTTCCATCATAGAGGACATGTTCAGCATGGAAATGACCAGATATTAGCACTAGCATTAGACCGCTAGCATTAGCAAGTTAGCATTAGCATTCACACTTTAACATTGCTGTATTTAATGTATACAAGAAGGGTTAAGCTTTAATGCCATCTGATCCATTATACCCATGAAAGGTTATGCTTTAATGCCATCTGATCTCTTATTTCCATCATAGAGGACATGTTCAGCATGGAAATGACCAGATATTAGCACTAGCATTAGACCGCTAGCATTCGCAAGTTAGCATTAGCATTCAAACTTAAACATTGCTGTATTTGCATCTTTACACGAAGCGTTAAGCTTTAATGCCATCTAATCTAATATGCCAATGAAGGGTTAGGCTTTAATGCCATCTAATCTCTGATTTCCATTATAGAGGACACGTACAGTATGTAAATGATCAGATATTAGCACTAGCATTAGATCGCTACCATTAGCAAGTTAACATTAGCATTCAAACTTTAACATTGCAGTATTTGCATATATACAAGAAGGGTTAAGCTTTAATGCCATTTAATATAATATGCCCATGAAGGTTTATGCTTTAATGCCATCTCATCACTTATTTCCATCATTGAGGACAAGTACAGTATGAAAATTACCAGATATTAGCACTAGCATTAGATCGCTAGCTTTAGCAAGTTAGCATTAGCATTCAAACTTAAACATTGCAGTACTTGCATGTATACAAGAAGGGGTGAGCTTTAATGCCATCTAATCTAATATGCCCATGAAGGGTTTTGCTTTAATGCCATCTGATCTCTTATTTCCATCATAGAGGACACGTACAGTATGAAAATTAGCAGATATTAGCACTAGCATTAGATCACTATCATTAGCAAGTAAGCATTAGCATTCAAACTTAAACATTGCAGGACGTGCATGTATACAAGACGTGTTAAGTTTTAATGCCATCTAATCTAATTTGCCCACGAAGGGTTAGGCTTTAATACCATCTGATCTCTTATTTCCATCATAGAAGATAAGTACAGTATGAAAATGACCAGATATTAGCACTAGCATTAGATCGTTAGCATTAGCAAGTTAGCATTAGCATTCAAACTTAAACATTGCAGTACTTGCATGTATACAAGAAGGGTTAAGCTTTAATGCCTTGTAATCTAATTTGCCCATGACGGGTTATGCTTTAATGCCATCTCATCTCTTATTTCCATCATTGAGGACAAGTACAGTATGAAAATGACCAGATAATAGCACTAGCATTAGATCGCTAGCATTAGCAAGTTAGCATTAGCATTCTAACTTTAACATTGCTGTATTTGCATGTATACAAGAATGGTTAAGCTTTAATGATATATAATCTAATATGCCCATGAAGGGTTATGCTTTAATGCCATCTCATCTCTTATTTCCATCATTGAGGACAAGTACAGTATGAAAATGACCAGATAATAGCACTAGCATTAGATCGCTAGCATTAGCAAGTTAGCATTAGCATTCAAACTTTAACATTGCTGTATTTAATGTATACAAGAAGGGTTAAGCTTTAATGCCATCTGATCCAATATGCCCATGAAAGGTTATGCTTTAATGCCATCTGATCTCTTATTACCATCATAGAGGACATGTTCAGCATGAAAATGACCAGATATTAGCACTAGCATTAGATCGCTAGCATTAGGAAGTTAGCATTAGCATTTAAACTTAAACATTGCAGTACTTGCATGTATACAAGAAGGCTTTAGCTTTAACGGCATTTGATCTCTTATTTCCATCATAGAGGACACATGCAGTATGAAAATGACCAGATATTAGCACAGCATTAGACCGCTAGCATTAGCAAGTTAGCATTAGCATTCAAACTTATACATTTCTGTATTTGCATCTATACAAGAAGTGTTAAGCTTTAATGCCATCTAATCTAATATGCCAATGAAGGGTTAGGCTTTAATGCCATCTGATCTCTGATTTCCATTATAGAGGACACGTACAGTATGAAAATGATCAGATATTAGCACGAGCATTAGATCACTAGCATTAGCAAGTTAGCATAAGCATTCAAACTTTAACATTGCAGTATTTCCATATTTACATGAAGGGTGAAGCTTTAATGCCATTTAATATAATATGCCCACGAAAGGTTATGCTTTAATGCAATCTGATCTCTTATTTCCATCATAGATGACACGTACAGTATGAAAATGACCAGAAATTAGAAATAGCGTTAGATCGCTAGCATTAGCAAGTTAGCATTAGCATTCTAACTTTAACATTGCTGTATTTGCATGTATACAAGAAGGGTTAAGATTTAATGCTATCTAATCTAATATGCCCATGAAGGGTTATCCTTTAATGCCATCTCATCTCTTATTTCCATCATTGAGGACAAGTACAGTATGAAGATGATCAGATATTAGCACTAGCATTATATAGCTAGCATTAGCAAGTTAGCAAAAGCATTCAAACTTTAACATTGCAGTATTTGCATATATACAAGAAGGGTTAAGCTTTAATGGCATTTAATATAATATGCCCACGAAAGGTTATGCTTTAATGCCATCTCATCTCTTATTTCCATCAATGAGGACAAGCACAGTATGAAAATGACCAAATATTAGCACTAGCATTTGATAGCAAGAATTAGCACGTAAGCATTTGCATTCAAATTTAAACATTGCAGTACTTGTATGAATACAAGAAGGGGTAAGCTATAATGCCATCTAATCTAATGTGCCCATGAAGGGTTATGATTTAATGCCATCTGATCTCTTATTTCAATCAATGAGGACATGTACAGTTTGAAAATGATCAGATATTAGCACTAGCATTAGATCGCTAGCATTAGCAAGTTAGCGAAAGCATTCAAACTTTAACATTGCAGTATTTGCATATATACAAGAAGGGTTAAGCTTTAATGCCATTTTATATAATATGCCCACGAAAGGTTATGCTTTAATGCCATCTGATCTCTTATTTCCATCATAGATGACACGTACAGTATGAAAATGACCAGATATTAGCACTAGCGTTAGATCGCTACCATTAGCAAGTTAGCATTAGCATTCAAACTTAAACATTGCAGTTCTTGCATGTATACAAGAAGGCTTAAGCTGTAACGCCATCTGATCCCTTATTTCCATCATCGAGGACACGTACAGTATGAAAATGACCAGATATTAGCACTAGCATTAGATCGCTAGCATTAGCAAGTTAGCATTAGCATTCTAACTTTAACATTGCTGTATTTGCATGTATACAAGAAGGGTTAAGGTTTATTGATATCTAATCTAATATGCCCATGAAGTATTATGCTTTAATGCCATCTCATCTCTTATTTCCATCATTGAGGACAAGTACAGTATGAAAATGACCAGATATTAGCACTAGCATTAGATCCCTAGCATTAGCAAGTGAGCATTAGCATTCTAACTTTAACATTGCTGTATTTGCATGTATACAAGAAGGGTTAAGGTTTAATGCTATCTAATCTAATATGCCCATGAAGGGTTATGCTTTAATGCCATCTCATCTCTTATTTCCATCATTGAGGACAAGTACAGTATGAAAATTACCAGATATTAGCACTAGCATTAGATCGCTAGCATTAGCAAGTTAGCATTAGCATTCAAACTTTAACATTGCTGTATTTAATGTATACAAGAAGGGTTAAGCTTTAATGCCATCTGATCCAATATGCCCATGAAAGGTTATGCTTTAATGCCATCTGATCTCTTATTACCATCATAGAGGACATGTTCAGCATGAAAATGACCAGATATTAGCACTAGCATTAGATCGCTAGCATTAGCAAGTTAGCATTAGCATTTAAACTTAAACATTGCAGTACTTGCATGTATACAAGAAGGCTTTAGCTTTAACGGCTTTTGATCTCTTATTTCCATCATAGAGGACACATACAGTATGAAAATGACCAGATATTAGCACAGCATTAGACCGCTAGCATTAGCAAGTTAGCATTAGCATTCAAACTTATACATTTCTGTATTTGCATCTATACAAGAAGCGTTAAGCTTTAATGCCATCTAATCTAATATGCCAATGAAGGGTTAGGCTTTAATGCCATCTGATCTCTGATTTCCATTATAGAGGACACGTACAGTATGAAAATGATCAGATATTAGCACGAGCATTAGATCACTAGCATTAGCAAGTTAGCATAAGCATTCAAACTTTAACATTGCAGTATTTCCATATTTACATGAAGGGTTAAGCTTTAATGCCATTTAATATAATATGCCCACGAAAGGTTATGCTTTAATGCAATCTGATCTCTTATTTCCATCATAGATGACACGTACAGTATGAAAATGACCAGAAATTAGAAATAGCGTTAGATCGCTAGCATTAGCAAGTTAGCATTAGCATTCTAACTTTAACATTGCTGTATTTGCATGTATACAAGAAGGGTTAAGATTTAATGCTATCTAATCTAATATGCCCATGAAGGGTTATCCTTTAATGCCATCTCATCTCTTATTTCCATCATTGAGGACAAGTACAGTATGAAGATGATCAGATATTAGCACTAGCATTATATAGCTATCATTAGCAAGTTAGCAAAAGCATTCAAACTTTAACATTGCAGTATTTGCATATATACAAGAAGGGTTGAGCTTTAATGGCATTTAATATAATATGCCCACGAAAGGTTATGCTTTAATGCCATCTCATATCTTATTTCCATCAATGAGGACAAGCACAGTATGAAAATGACCAAATATTAGCACTAGCATTTGATAGCAAGAATTAGCACGTAGGCATTTGCATTCAAATTTAAACATTGCAGTACTTGTATGAATACAAGAAGGGGTAAGCTATAATGCCATCTAATCTAATGTGCCCATGAAGGGTTATGATTTAATGCCATTTGATCTCTTATTTCAATCATTGAGGACATGTACAGTATGAAAATGATCAGATATTAGCACTAGCATTAGATCGCTAGCATTAGCAAGTTAGCGAAAGCATTCAAACTTTAACATTGCAGTATTTGCATATATACAAGAAGGGTTAAGCTTTAATGCCATTTTATATAATATGCCCACGAAAGGTTATGCTTTAATGCCATCTGATCTCTTATTTCCATCATAGATGACACGTACAGTATGAAAATGACCAGATATTAGCACTAGCGTTAGATCGCTACCATTAGCAAGTTAGCATTAGCATTCAAACTTAAACATTGCAGTTCTTGCATGTATACAAGAAGGCTTAAGCTGTAACGCCATCTGATCCCTTATTTCCATCATCGAGGACACGTACAGTATGAAAATGACCAGATATTAGCAATAGCATTAGATCGCTAGCATTAGCAAGTTAGCATTAGCATTCTAACTTTAACATTGCTGTATTTGCACGTATACAAGAAGGGTTAATCTTTAATGATATATAATCTAATATGCCCATGAAGGGTTATGCTTTAATGCCATCTCATCTCTTATTTCCATCATTGAGGACAAGTACAGTATGAAAATGACCAGATATTAGCACTAGCATTAGATCGCTAGCATTAGCAAGTTAGCATTAGCATTCTAACTTTAACATTGCTGTATTTGCATGTATACAAGAAGGGTTAAGGTTTAATGCTATCTAATCTAATATGCCCATGAAGGGTTATGCTTTAATGCCATCTCATCTCTTATTTCCATCATTGAGGACAAGTACAGTATGAAAATGACCAGATATTAGCACTAGCATTAGATCGCTAGCATTAGCAAGTGAGCATTAGCATTCTAACTTTAACATTGCTGTATTTGCATGTATACAAGAAGGGTTAAGGTTTAATGCTATCTAATCTAATATGCCCATGAAGGGTTATGCTTTAATGCCATCTCATCTCTTATTTCCATCATTGAGGACAAGTACAGTATGAAAATTACCAGATATTAGCACTAGCATTAGATCGCTAGCATTAGCAAGTTAGCATTAGCATTCAAACTTTAACATTGCTGTATTTAATGTATACAAGAAGGGTTAAGCTTTAATGCCATATGATCCAATATGCCCATGAAAGGTTATGCTTTAATGCCATCTGATCTCTTATTACCATCATAGAGGACATGTTCAGCATGAAAATGACCAGATATTAGCACTAGCATTAGATCGCTAGCATTAGCAAGTTAGCATTAGCATTTAAACTTAAACATTGCTGTACTTGCATGTATACAAGAAGCGTTAAGCTTTAATGCCATCTAATCTAATATGCCAATGAAGGGTTAGGCTTTAATGCCATCTGATCTCTGATTTCCATTATAGAGGACACGTACAGTATGAAAATGATCAGATATTAGCACTAGCATTAGACCGCTAGCATTAGCAAGTTAGCATTAGCATTCAAACTTATACATTTCTGTATTTGCATCTATACAAGAAGCGTTAAGCTTTAATGCCATCTAATCTAATATGCCAATGAAGGGTTAGGCTTTAATGCCATCTGATCTCTTATTTCCGTCAAAGAGGAGACGTACAGTATGAAATTGACCATATCATAGCACTAGCATTAGATCGCTAGCATTAGCAAGTTAGCATTAGCATTCAAACTTTAAAATTGCTGTATTTGCATGTGTACAAGAAGGGTTAAGCTTTAATGTCATCTAATCTAATATGCCAATGAAAAGTCATGCTTTTATGCCATCTGATATCTTATTTCCATCATAGTGGACACATACAGTATGAAAATGACAAGATATTAGCAATAGCATTAGATCGCCAGCATTAGCAAGTTAGCATTAGCATTCAAACTTTAACATTGCTGTATTTGCATGTATACAAGAAGGGTTAAGGTTTAATGCCATCTAATCTAATATGCCCACGAAGGGTTATGCTTTAATGTCATCTGATCTCTTATTTCCATTATTGAGGACACATACAGTATGACAATGACCAGATATTAGCTCTAGCATTAGACCGCTAGCATTAGCAAGTTAGCATTAGCATTCAAACTTATACATTTCTGTATTTGCATCTATACAAGAAGCGTTAAGCTTTAATGCCATCTAATCTAATATGCCAATGAAGGGTTAGGCTTTAATGCCATCTGATCTCTGATTTCCATTATAGAGGACACGTACAGTATGAAAATGATCAGATATTAGCACGAGCATTAGATCACTAGCATTAGCAAGTTAGCATAAGAATTCAAACTTTAACATTGCAGTATTTCCATATTTACATGAAGGGTTAAGCTTTAATGCCATTTAATATAATATGCCCACGAAAGGTTATCCTTTAATGCCATCTCATCTCTTATTTCCATCATTGAGGACAAGTACAGTATGAAGATGATCAAATATTAGCACTAGCATTATATAGCTAGCATTAGCAAGTTAGCAAAAGCATTCAAACTTTAACATTGCAGTATTAGTATATATACAAGAAGGGTTAAGCTTTAATGCCATTTAATATAATATGCCCACGAAAGGTTATGCTTTAATGCCATCTCATCTCTTATTTCCATCAATGAGGACAAGCACAGTATGAAAATGACCAAATATTAGCACTAGCATTTGATAGCAAGAATTAGCACGTAAGCATTTGCATTCAAATTTAAACATTGCAGTACTTGTATGAATACAAGAAGGGGTAAGCTATAATGCCATCTAATCTAATGTGCCCATGAAGGGTTATGATTTAATGCCATCTGATCTCTTATTTCAATCATTGAGGACATGTACAGTATGAAAATGATCAGATATTAGCACTAGCATTAGATCGCTAGCATTAGCAAGTTAGCGAAAGCATTCAAACTTTAACATTGCAGTATTTGCATATAAACAAGAAGGGTTAAGCTTTAATGCCATTTTATATAATATGCCCACGAAAGGTTATGTTTTAATGCCATCTGATCTCTTATTTCCATCATAGATGACACGTACAGTATGAAAATGACCAGATATTAGCACTAGCGTTAGATCGCTACCATTAGCAAGTTAGCATTAGCATTCAAACTTAAACATTGCAGTTCCTGCATGTATACAAGAAGGCTTAAGCTGTAACGCCATCTGATCCCTTATTTCCATCATCGAGGACACGTACAGTATGAAAATGACAAGATATTAGCAATAGCATTAGATCGCTAGCATTAGGAAGTTAGCATTAGCATTCTAACTTTAACATTGCTGTATTTGCACATATACAAGAAGGGTTAATCTTTAATGATATATAATCTAATATGCCCATGAAGGGTTATGCTTTAATGCCATCTCATCTCTTATTTCCATCATTGAGGACAAGTACAGTATGAAAATGACCAGATATTAGCACTAGCATTAGATCGCTAGCATTAGCAAGTTAGCATTAGCATTCTAACTTTAATATTGCTGTATTTGCATGTATACAAAAAGGGTTAAGGTTTAATGCTATCTAATCTAATATGCCCATGAAGGGTTATGCTTTAATGCCATCTCATCTCTTATTTCCATCATTGAGGACAAGTACAGTATGAAAATGACCAGATATTAGCACTAGCATTAGATCGCTAGCATTAGCAAGTGAGCATTAGCATTCTAACTTTAACATTGCTGTATTTGCATGTATACAAGAAGGGTTAAGGTTTAATGCTATCTAATCTAATATGCCCATGAAGGGTTATGCTTTAATGCCATCTCATCTCTTATTTCCATCATTGAGGACAAGTACAGTTTGAAAATTAACAGATATTAGCACTAGCATTAGATAGTTAGCATTAGCAAGTTAGCATTAGCATTCAAACTTAAACATTGCAGGACTTGCATTTCTACAAGACGTGTTAAGTTTTAATGCCATCTAATCTAATTTGCCCACGAAGGGTTAGGCTTTAATACCATCTGATCTCTTATTTCCATCATAGAAGATACATACAGTATGAAAATGACCAGATATTAGCACTAGCATTAGATCGTTAGCATTAGCAAGTTAGCATTAGCATTCAAACTTAAACATTGCAGTACTTGCATGTATACAAGAAGGGTTAAGCTTTAATGCCATCTAATCTAATTTGCCCATGACGGGTTATGCTTTAAAGGCATCTGATCTCTTATTTACATCATAGAGGCCACGTACAGTATGAAAATGACCAAAAATTAGCTCTAGCATTAGATCGCTAGCATTACCAAGTTAGCATTAGCATTCAAACTTAAACATTGCAGTACTTGCATGTATACAAGAAGGCTTTAGCTTTAACGGCATTTGATCTCTTATTTCCATCATAGAGGACACGTACAGTATGAAAATGACCAGATATTAGCACTAGCATTAGACCGCTAGCATTAGCAAGTTAGCATTAGCATTCACACTTTAACATTGCAGTATTTGCATATATACAAGAAGGGTTAAGCTTTCATGCCATTTAATATAATATGCCCACGAAAGGTTATGCTTTAATGCAATCTGATCTCTTATTTCCATCATAGAGGACACGTACAGTATGAAAATGACCAGAAATTAGCTCTAGCATTAGATCGCTAGCATTAGCAAGTTAGCATTAGCATTCAAACTTAAACATTGCAGTAGTTGCATGTATTCAAGAAGGGTTGAACTTTAATGCAATCTAATCTAAAATGCCCACGAAGGGTTAGGCTTAAATGCCATCTGATCTCTTATTTCCGTCAAAGAGGAGACGTACTGTATGAAATTGACCAGATTATAGCACTAGCATTAGATCGCTAGCATTAGCAAGTTAGCATTAGCATTCAAACTTTAAAATTGCAGGACTTGCATGTATACAAGTAGGGTTAAGCTTTAATGCCATCAAATCAAATTTGCCCAGGAAGGGTTATGCTTTAATGCCATCTGATCTCTTATTTCCATCATAGAGGACATGTTCAGCATGAAAATGACCAGATATTAGCACTAGCATTAGATCGCTAGCATAAGCAAGTTAGCATTAGCATTCTAACTTGAACATTACTGTATTTGCATGTATACAAGATGGGTTAAGCTTTAATGCCATCTGATCCAATATGCCCATGAAAGGTTATGCTTTAATGTCATCTTATCTCTTCTTTCCATCATAGAGGAAATGTTCAGCATGAAAATGACCAGATATTAGCACTAGCATTAGATCGCTAGCATTAGCAAGTTAGCATTAGCATTCAAACTTAAACATTGCAGTACTTGCATGTATACAAGAAGGCTTTAGCTTTAACGGCATTTGATCTCTTATTTCCATCATAGAGGACACGTACAGTATGAAAATGACCAGATATTAGCACTACCATTAAACCGCTAGCATTAGCAAGTAAGAATTAGCATTCAAACTTAAACATTGCAGTACTTGCATGTATACAAGAAGGCTTAAGCTTTCACGCCTTCTAATCTAATATGCCCTTGAAGGGTTATGCTTTAATGGAATCTGATTTCTTATTTCCATCATTGAGGACATGTACAGTATGAAAATGACCAGATATTAGCACTAGCATTAGATCGCTAGCATTGGCAAGTTAGCATTAGCATTCAAACTTTAACATTGCTGTATTTGCATGTATACAAGAAGGGTTACGCTTTAATGCCATCTGATCAAATATGCCCATGAAGGGTAATGCTTTAATGCGATCTGATCTCTTATTTCCATCACAGAGGACATGTTCAGCATGAAAATGACCAGATATTAGCACTAGCATTAGATCGCTAGCATTAGCAAATTAGCATTAGCATTCAAACTTAAACATTGCAGTACTTGCATGTATAAAAGAAGGCTTTAGCTTTAACGGCATTTGATCTCTTATTTCCATCATAGAGGACACGTACAGTATGAAAATGACCAGATATTAGCACTAGCATTAGACCGCTAGCATTAGCAAGTTAGCATTAGCATTCAAACTTAAACATTGCAGTACTTGCATGTATACAAGAAGGCTTTAGCTTTCACGATATCTGATCTCTTATTTCCATCATCGAGGACACGTACAGTATGAAAAAGACCAGATATTAGCACTAGCATTAGATCGCTAGCATTAGCAAGTTAGATTTAGCATTCAAACTTTAACATTGCTGTATTTGCATCAATACAAGTAGGGTTAAGAGTACATGCCATCTAATCTAATATGCACATTAAGGGTTATGCTTTAATGTCATCTGATCTCTTATTTCCATCATTGAGGACACGTACAGTATGAAGATGACCAGATATTAGCACTAGCATTAGATCGCTAGCATTAGCAAGTTAGCATTAGCATTCAAATTTAAACATTGCAGTACTTGCATGTATACAAGAAGGGGTAAGCTATAATGCCATCTAATCTAATATGCCCATGAAGGGTTATGATTTAATTCCATCTGATCTCTTATTTCCATCATTGAGGACACGTACAGTATGAAAATGATCAGATATTAGCACTAGCATTAGATCGCTAGCATTAGCAAGTTAGCATAAGCATTCAAACTTTAACATTGCAGTATTTGCATATATACAAGAAGGCTTAAGCTTTAATGCCATTTAATATAATATGCCCACGAAAGGTTATGCTTTAATGCAATCTGATCTCTTATTTCCATCATAGATGACACGTACAGTATGAAAATGACCAGATATTAGCACTAGCGTTAGATCGCTAGAATTAGCAAGTTAGCATTAGCATTCTAACTTTAACATTGCTGTATTTGCATGTATACAAGAAGGGTTAAGGTTTAATGCTATGTAATCTAATATGCCCATGAAGGGTTATGCTTTAATGCCATCTCATCTCTTATTTCCATCCTTGAGGACAAGTACAGTATGAAAATGACCAGATATTAGCACTAGCATTAGATCGCTAGCATTAGCAAGTTAGCATTAGCATTCAAACTTAAACTTTGCAGTACTTGAATTTATACAACAAGGGTTAAGCTTTAATGCCATCTAATCTAATATGCCCATGACGGCTTATGCTTTAAAGGCATCTGATCTCTTATTTACATCATAGAGGCCAGGTACAGTATGAAAATGACCAGAAATTAGCTCTAGCATTAGATCGCTAGCATTAGCAAGTTAGCATTAGCATTCAAACTTAAACATTGCAGTAGTTGCATGTATACAAGAAGGGTTGAACTATAATGCAATCTAATCTAAAATGCCCACGAAGGGTTAGGCTTTAATGCCATCTGATCTCTTATTTCCGTCAAAGAGGAGACGTACAGTATGAAATTGACCAGATCATAGCACTAGCATTAGATCGCTAGCATTAGCAAGTTAGCATTAGCATTCAAACTTTAAAATTGCTGTATTTGCATGTGTACAAGAAGGGTTAAGCTTTAATGTCATCTAATCTAATATGCCGATGAAAAGTTATGCTTTTATGCCATCTGATCTCTTATTTCCATCATAGTGGACACATACAGTATGAAAATGACAAAATATTAGCAATAGCATTAGATCGCCAGCATTAGCAAGTTAGCATTAGCATTCAAACTTTAACATTGCTGTATTTGCATGTATACAAGAAGGGTTAAGGTTTAATGCCATCTAATCTAATATGCCCACGAAGGGTTATGCTTTAATGTCATCTGATCTCTTATTTCCATTATTGAGGACACATACAGTATGACAATGACCAGATATTAGCTCTAGCATTTGATTGCCAGCATAAGCAAGTTAGCATTAGCATTCAAACTTAAACATTGCAGGACTTGCATGTATACAAAGTAGGTTAAGCTTTAATGCGATCGAATCAAATTGCCCAGGAAGGGTTATGCTTTTAATGCCATCTGATCTCTTATTTCCATCATAGAGGACATGTTCAGCATGAAAATGACCAGATATTAGCACTAGCATTAGATCGCTAGCATTAGCAAGTTAGCATTAGCATTCTAACTTTAACATTACTGTATTTGCATGTATACAAGAAGGGTTAAGCTTCAATGCCATCTGATCCAATATGCCCATGAAAGTTTATGCTTTAATGTCATCTCATCTCTTCTTTCCATCATAGAGGACATGTTCAGCATGAAAATGACCAGATATTAGCACTAGCATTAGATCGCTAGCATTAGCAAGTTAGCATAAGCATTCACACTTTAACATTGCAGTATTTGCATATATACAAGAAGGGTTAAGCTTTCATGCCATTTAATATAATATGCCCACGAAAGGTTATGCTTTAATGCAATCTGATCTCTTTTTCCATCTTAGAGGACACGTACAGTATGAAAATGACCAGATATTAGCACTAGCGTTAGATCGCTAGCATTAGCAAGTTAGCATTAGCATTCTAACTTTAACATTGCAGTATTTGCATGTATACAAGAAGGGTTAAGATTTAATGCTATGTAATCTAATATGCCCATGAAGGGTTATGCTTTAATGCCATCTCATCTCTTATTTCCATAATTGAGGACAAGTACAGTATGAAAATGACCAGATATTAGCACTAGCATTAGATCGCTAGCATTAGCAAGTTAGCATTAGCATTCAAACTTAAACATTGCAGTACTTGCATGTATACAAGAATGGTTAAGCTTTAATGCCATCTAATCTAATATGCCCATGACGGGTTATGCTTTAAAGGCATCTGATCTCTTATTTACATCATAGAGGCCACGTACAGTATGAAAATGACCAGAAATTAGCTCTAGCATTAGATCGCTAGCATTAGCAAGTTAGCATTAGCATTCAAACTTAAACATTGCAGTAGTTGCATGTATACAAGAAGGGTTGAACTTTAATGCAATCTAATCTAAAATGCCCACGAAGGGTGAGGCTTAAATGCCATCTGATCTCTTATTTCCGTCAAAGAGGAGACGTACTGTATGAAATTGACCAGATTATAGCACTAGCATTAGATCGCTAGCATTAGCAAGTTAGCATTAGCATTCAAACTTTAAAATTGCAGGACTTGCATGTATACAAGTAGGGTTAAGCTTTAGTGCCATCGAATCAAATTTGCCCAGGAAGGGTTATGCTTAAATGCCATCTGATCTCTTATTTCCATCATAGAGGACATGTTCATCATGAAAATGACCAGATATTAGCACTAGCATTAGATCGCTAGCATAAGCAAGTTAGCATTAGCATTCTAACTTGAACATTACTGTATTTGCATGTATACAAGAAGGGTTAAGCTTTAATGCCATCTGATCCAATATGCCCATGAAAGGTTATGCTTTAATGTCATCTTATCTCTTCTTTCCATCATAGAGGACATGTTCAGCATGAAAATGAACAGATATTAGCACTAGCATTAGATCGCAAGCATTAGCAAGTTAGCATTAGCATTCAAACTTAAACATTGCAGTACTTGCATGTATACAAGAAGGCTTTAGCTTTAACGGCATTTGATCTCTTATTTCCATCATAGAGGACACGTACAGTATGAAAATGACCAGATATTAGCACTACCATTAAACCGCTAGCATTAGCAAGTAAGCATTAGCATTCAAACTTAAACATTGCAGTACTTGCATGTATACAAGAAGGCTTAAGCTTTCACGCTATCCAATCTAATATGCCCTTGAAGGGTTATGTTTTAATGGAATCTGATCTCTTATTTCCATCATTGAGGACATGTACAGTATGAAAATGACCAGATATTAGCACTAGCATTAGATCGCTAGCATTGGCAAGTTAGCATTAGCATTCAAACTTTAACATTGCTGTATTTGCATGTATACAAGAAGGGTTAAGCTTTAATGCCATCTGATCAAATATGCCCATGAAGGGTAATGCTTTAATGCGATCTGATCTCTTATTTCCATCACAGGGGACATGTTCAGCATGAAAATGACCAGATATAAGCACTAGCATTAGATCGCTAGCATTAGCAAATTAGCATTAGCATTCAAACTTTAACATTGCTGTATTTGCATGTATACAAGAAGGGTTTAGCTTTAATGCCATCTGATCCAATATGCCCATGAAAGGTTATGCTTTAATGCCATCTGATCTCTCATTTCCATCAAAGAGAACATGTTTAGCATGAAAATGACCAGATATTAGCACTAGCATTAGATCGCTAGCATTAGCAAGTTAGCATTAGCATTCAAACTTAAACATTGCAGTACTTGCATGTATAAAAGAAGGCTTTAGCTTTAACGGCATTTGATCTCTTATTTCCATCATAGAGGACACGTACAGTATGAAAATGACCAGATATTAGCACTAGCATTAGACCGCTAGCATTAGCAAGTTAGCATTAGCATTCAAACTTAAACATTGCAGTACTTGCATGTATACAAGAAGGCTTTAGCTTTCACGATATCTGATCTCTTATTTCCATCATCGAGGACACGTACAGTATGAAAAAGACCAGATATTAGCACTAGCATTAGATCGCTAGCATTAGAAAGTTAGCTTTAGCATTCAAACTTTAACATTGCTGTATTTGCATCAATACAAGTAGGGTTAAGAGTACATGCCATCTAATCTAATATGCACATTTAGGGTTATGCTTTAATGTCATCTGATCTCTTATTTCCATCATTGAGGACACGTACAGTATGAAGATGACCAGATATTAGCACTAGCATTAGATCGCTAGCATTAGCCAGTTAGCATTAGCATTCAAATTTAAACATTGCAGTACTTGCATGTATACAAGAAGGGGTAAGCTATAATGCCATCTAATCTAATATGCCCATGAAGGGTTATGATTTAATGCCATCTGATCTCTTATTTCCATCATTGAGGACACGTACAGTATGAAAATGATCAGATATTAGCACTAGCATTAGATCGCTAGCATTAGCAAGTTAGCATAAGCATTCAAACTTTAACATTGCAGTATTTGCATATATACAAGAAGGCTGAAGCTTTAATGCCATTTAATATAATATGCCCACGAAAGGTTATGCTTTAATGCAATCTGATCTCTTATTTCCATCATAGATGACACGTACAGTATGAAAATGACCAGATATTAGCACTAGCGTTAGATCGCTAGAATTAGCAAGTTAGCATTAGCATTCTAACTTTAACATTGCTGTATTTGCATGTATACAAGAAGGGTTAAGGTTTAATGCTATGTAATCTAATATGCCCATGAAGGGTTATGCTTTAATGCCATCTCATCTCTTATTTCCATCATTGAGGACAAGTACAGTATGAAAATGACCAGATATTAGCACTAGCATTAGATCGCTAGCATTAGCAAGTTAGCATTAGCATTCAAACTTAAACTTTGCAGTACTTGCATGTATACAAGAAGGGTTAAGCTTTAATGCCATCTAATCTAATATGCCCATGACGGCTTATGCTTTAAAGGCATCTGATCTCTTATTTACATCATAGAGGCCACGTACAGTATGAAAATGACCAGAAATTAGCTCTAGCATTAGATCGCTAGCATTAGCAAGTTAGCATTAGCATTCAAACTTAAACATTGCAGTAGTTGCATGTATACAAGAAGGGTTGAACTATAATGCAATCTAATCTAAAATGCCCACGAAGGGTTAGGCTTTAATGCCATCTGATCTCTTATTTCCGTCAAAGAGGAGACGTACAGTATGAAATTGACCAGATCATAGCACTAGCATTAGATCGCTAGCATTAGCAAGTTAGCATTAGCATTCAAACTTTAAAATTGCTGTATTTGCATGTGTACAAGAAGGGTTAAGCTTTAATGTCATCTAATCTAATTTGCCGATGAAAAGTCATGCTTTTATGCCATCTGATATCTTATTTCCATCATAGTGGACACATACAGTATGAAAATGACAAGATATTAGCAATAGCATTAGATCGCCAGCATTAGCAAGTTAGCATTAGCATTCAAACTTTAACATTGCTGTATTTGCCTGTATACAAGAAGGGTTAAGGTTTAATGCCATCTAATCTAATATGCCCACGAAGGGTTATGCTTTAATGTCATCTGATCTCTTATTTCCATTATTGAGGACACATACAGTATGACAATGACCAGATATTAGCTCTAGCATTTGATTGCCAGCATAAGCAAGTTAGCATTAGCATTCAAACTTAAACATTGCAGGACTTGCATGTATACAAGTAGGGTTAAGCTTTAATGCCATCGAATCAAATTTGCCCAGGAAGGGTTATGCTTTAATGCCATCTGATCTCTTATTTCCATCATAGAGGACATGTTCAGCATGAAAATGACCAGATATTAGCACTAGCATTAGATCGCTAGCATTAGCAAGTTAGCATTAGCATTCGAACTTTAACATTACTGTATTTGCATGTATACAAGATGGGTTAAGCTTTAATGCCATCTGATCCAATATGCCCATGAAAGGTTATGCTTTAATGTCATCTTATCTCTTCTTTCCATCATAGAGGACATGTTCAGCATGAAAATGACCAGATATTAGCACTAGCATTAGATCGCTAGCATTAGCAAGTTAGCATTAGCATTCAAACTTAAACATTGCAGTACTTGCATGTATACAAGAAGGCTTTAGCTTTAACGGCATTTGATCTCTTATTTCCATCATAGAGGACACGTACAGTATGAAAATGATCAGATATTAGCACTAGAATTAAACCGCTAGCATTAGCAAGTAAGCATTAGCATTCAAACTTAAACATTGCAGTACTTGCATGTATACAAGAAGGCTTAAGCTTTCACGCCATCTGATCTCTTATTCCAATCATCGAGGACACGTACAGTATAAAAATGAGCAGATATTAGCACTCGCATCAGATCGCTAGCATTAGCAAGTTAGCTTTAGCATTCAAACTATAACATTGCTGTATTTGCACGAATACAAGTAGGGTTAAGCTTCAATGCCATCTAATCTAATATACCCATTAAGGGTTATGCTTTAATGTCATCTGATCTCCATTTTCCATCATTGAGGACACGTACAGTATGAAAATGACCAGATATTAGCACTATAATTAGATCGCTAGCATTAGCAAGTTAGGATTATAATTCGAACTTAAACATTGCAGTACTTGCATGTATACAAGAAGGGGTAAGTTATAATGCCATCTAATCTAATATGCCCATGAAGGGTTATGATTTATTGCCATCTGATCTCTTATTTCCATCATTGAGGACATGTACAGTATGAAAATGACCAGATATTAGCACTAGCATTAGATCGCTAGCATTGGCAAGTTAGCATTAGCATTCAAACTTTAACATTGCTGTATTTGCATGTATACAAGAAGGGTTAAGCTTTAATGCAATCTGATCAAATATGCCCATGAAGGGTAAAGCTTTAATGCAATCTGATCTCTTATTTCCATCACAGAGGACATGTTCAGCATGAAAATGACCTGATATAAGCACTAGCATTAGATCGCTAGCATTAGCAAATTAGCATTAGCATTCAAACTTTAACATTACTGTATTTGCATGTATACAAGAAGGGTTTAGCTTTGATGCCATCAGATCCAATATGCCCATGAAAGGTTATGCTTTAATGCCATCTGATCTCTCATTTCCATCATAGAGAACATGTTTAGCATGAAAATGACCAGATATTAGCACTAGCATTAGATCGCTAGCATTAGCAAGTTAGCATTAGCATTCAAACTTAAACATTGCAGTACTTGCATGTATACAAGAAGGCTTTAGCTTTAACGCCATTTGATCTCTTATTTCCATCATAGAGGACACGTACAGTATGAAAATGACCAGATATTAGCACTAGCATTAGACCGCTAGCATTATCAAGTTAGCATTAGCATTCAAACTTAAACATTGCAGTACTTGCATGTATACAAGAAGGCTTAAGCTTTCACGATATCTGATCTCTTATTTCCATCATCGAGGACACGTACAGTATGAAAAAGACCAGATATTAGCACTAGCATTAGATCACTAGCATTAGCAAGTTAGATTTAGCATTCAAACTTTAACATTGCTGTATTTGCATGAATACAAGTAGGGTTAAGAGTAAATGCCATCTAATCTAATATGCACATTAAGGGTTATGCTTTAATGTCATCTGATCTCTTATTTCCATCATTGAGGACACGTACAGTATGAAGATGACCAGATATTAGCGCTAGCATTCGATCGCTAGCATTAGCAAGTTAGCATTAGCATTCAAATTTAAACATTGCAGTACTTGCATGTATACAAGAAGGGGTAAGCTATAATGCCATCTAATCTAATATGCCCATGAAGGGTTATGATTTATTGCCATCTGATCTCTTATTTCCATCATTGAGGACACGTACAGTATGAAAATGATCAGATATTAGCACTAGCATTAGATCGCTAGCATTAGCAAGTTAGCATAAGCATTCAAACTTTAACATTGCAGTATTTGCATATATACAAGAAGGGTTAAGCTTGAATGCCATTTAATATAATATGCCCACGAAAGGTTATGTTTTAATGCAATCTGATCTCTAATTTCCATCATAGATGACACGTATAGTATGAAAATGACCAGATATTACGCTAGCGTTAGATCGCTAGCATTAGCAAGTTAGCATTAGCATTTAAACTTAAACATTGCAGTACTTGCATGTATACAAGAAGGCTTAAGCTTTAACGCCATCTGATCCCTTATTTCCATCATCGAGGACACGTACAGAATGATAATGACCAGATATAAGCAATAGCATTAGATCACTAGCATTAGGAAGTTAGCATTAGCATTCTAACTTTAACATTGCTGTATTTGCATGTATACAAGAAGGGTTAAGCTTTAATGCTATCTAATCTAATATGCCCATGAAGGGTTATGCTGTAATGCCATCTCATCTCTTATTTCCATCATTGAGGACAAGTACAGTATGAAAATGACCAGTTATTAGCACTAGCATTAGATCGCTAGCATTAGCAAGTTAGCATTAGCATTCAAATTTTAACATTGCTGTATTTAATGTATACAAGAAGGGTTAAGCTTTAATGCCATCTGATCCAATATGCCCATGAAAGGTGATGCTTTAATGCCATCTGATCTCTTATTACCATCAAAGAGGACATGATCAGCATGAAAATGACCAGATATTAGCACTAGCATTAGAACGCTAGCATTAGCAAGTTAGCATTAGCATTCAAACTTAAACATTGCTGTATTTGCATCTTTACAAGAAGCGTTTAGCATTCATGCCATCTAATCTAATCTGCCAATGAAGGGTTATTTCTTAATTCCATCTGATCTCTTATTTCCATCATAGAGGACACGTACAGTATGAAAATTACCAGATATTAGCACTAGCATTAGATAGTTAGCATTAGCAAGTTAGCATTAGCATTCAAACTTAAACATTGCAGGACTTGCATGTATACAAGACGTGTTAAGCTTTAATGCCATGTAATCTAATTTGCCCACAAAGGGTTAGGCTTTAATGCCATCTGATTTCTTATTTCCATCATAGAAGACACGTTCAGTATGAAAATGACCAGATATTAGCACTAGCATTAGATCGTTAGCATTAGCAAGTTAGCATTAGCATTCAAACTTAAACATTGCAGTACTTGCATGTATACAAGAAGGGTTAAGCTTTAATGCCATCTTATCTAATATGCCCATGACGGGTTATGCTTAAAAGGCATCTGATCTCTTATTTACATCATAGAGGCCACGTACCGTATGAAAATGACCAGAAATTAGCTCTAGCATTAGATCGCTAGCATTAGCAAGTTAGCATTAGCATTCAAACTTAAACATTGCAGTAGTTGCATGTATACAAGAAGGGTTGAACTTTAATGCAATCTAATCTAAAATGCACACGAAGGGTTAGGCTTTAATGCCATCTGATATCTTATTTCCGTCAAAGAGGAGACGTACAGTATGAAATTGACCAGATCATAGCACTACCATTAGATTGCTAGCATTAGCAAGTTAGCATTGGCATTCAAACTTTAAAATTGCTGTATTTGCATGTGTACAAGAAGGGTTAAGCTTTAATGTCATCTAATCTAATATGCCGATGAAAAGTCATGCTTGTATGCCATCTGATCTCTTATTTCCATCATAGTGGACACATACAGTATGAAAATGACAAGATATTAGCAATAGCATTAGATCGCCAGCATTAGCAAGTTAGCATTAGCATTCAAACTTTAACATTGCTGTATTTGCATGTATACAAGAAGGGTTAAGGTTTAATGCCATCTAATCTAATATGCCCATGAAAGGTTATGCTTTAATGCCATCTTATCTCGTCTTTCCATCATGGAGGACATGTTCAGCATGAAAATGACCAGATCTTAGCACTAGCATTAGATCGCTAGCATTAGCAAGTAAGCATTAGCATTCAAACTTAAACATTGCAGTACTTGCATGTATACAAGAAGGCTTTAGCTTTAACGGCATTTGATCTTTTATTTCCACCATAGAGGTTACGTACAGTATGAAAATGACCAGATATTAGCACTAGAATTAGATCGCTAGCATTAGCAAGTTAGCATTATCATTCAAACTTAAACATTGCAGTACTTGCATGTATACAAGAAGGGTTAAGCTTTAATGCCATGTAATCTAATATGCCCTTGAAGGGTTATGCTTTCATGCCATCTGATCTCTTATTTCCATCATTGAGGACATGAACAGTATGAAAATGACCAGATATTAGCAGTAGCATTAGATCGCTAGCATTAGCAAGTAGCATTAGCATTCAAACTTTAACTTTGCTGTATTTGCATGAATACAAGAAGGGTTAAGCTTTAATGCCATCTGATCAAATATGCCCATGAAGGGTAATGGTTTAATGCGATCTGATCTCATATTTCCATCACAGAGGACATGTTCAGCATGAAAATGACCAGATATTAGCACTAGCATTAAATCGATAGCATTAGCAAGTAAGCATTAGCATTCAAACTTAAACATTGCAGTACTTGCATGTATACAAGAAGGCATAAGTTTTCACGCCATCTCATCTCTTATTTCCATCATAGTGGACACATACAGTATGAAAATGACAAGATATTAGCAATAGCATTAGATCGCTAGCATTAGCAAGTTAGCATAAGCATTCAAACTTAATCATTGCAGTACTTGCATGTATACAAGAAGGCTTAAGGTTTAATGACATCTGATCTCTTTTTTCCATCATAGAGGACACGTACAGTATGAAAATGAACAGATATTAGAACTAGCATTAGATCGCTAGCATTAGCAAGTTAGAATTAGCATTCAAACTTTAACATTGCTGTAAATGCATGTATACTAGAAGGGTTAAGCTTTAATGCCATCTAATCTAATAAGCCCATGAAGGGTTATGCCTTAATGCCATCTGATTTCTGATTTCCATTATAGAGGACACGTACAGTATGAAAATGATCAGATATTAGAACTAGCATTAGATCGATAGCATTAGCAAGGTAGCATTAGCATTAAAACTTTAACATTGCTGTATTTGCATGTATACAAGAGGGGTTAAGCTTTAATGCCATCTGATCCAATATGCCCATGAAAGGTTAAGCTTTAATGCCATCTTATCTCTTCTTTCCATCATAGAGGACATGTTCAGCATGAAAATGACCAGATATTAGCACTAGCATTAGATCGCTAGCATTAGCAAGTTAGCATTAGCATTCAAACTTAAACATTGCAGTACTTGCATATTTACAAGAAGGCTTTAGCTTTAACGGCATTTGATCTCTTATTTCCATCATAGAGGACACGTACAGTATGAAAATGACCAGATATTAGCACTAGCATTAAACCGCTAGCATTAGCAAGTTAGCATTAGCATTCAAACTTATACATTGCAGAACTTGCATGTATACAAGAAGGGTTAAGCTATAATGCCTTCTAATCTAATATGCCCTTGAAGGGTTATGCTTTAATGCCATCTGATCCCTTATTACCATCATTGAGGACATCAACAGTATGAAAATGACCAGATATTAGCACTAGCATTAGATCACTAGCATTAGCAATTTAGCATTAGCATTCAAACTTTAACTTTGCTGTATTTGCATGAATAAAAGAAGGGTTAAGCCTTAATGCCATCTGATCAAATATGCCCATGAAGGGTAATGGTTTAATGCCATCTCATCTCTTATTTCCATCATTGAGGAAAAGTACAGTATGAAAATGACCAGATATTAGCACTAGCATTAAATCGCTAGCATAAGCAAGTTAGCATTAGCATTCAAACTTAAACATTGCAGTACTTGCATGTATACAAGAAGGCTTAAGCTTTCACGCCATCTGATCTCTTATTTCCATCATCGAGGACACGTACAGTAAGAAAATGACCAGATATTAGCACTCGCATTAGATCGCTAGCATTAGCAAGTCAGCTTTAGCATTCAAACTTTAACATTGCTGTATTTGCATGTTTTCAAGTAGGGTTAAGCTTTAATGCCATCTAATCTAATATGCCCATGAAGGGTTATGCTTTAATGTCATCTGATCTCTTATTTCCATCACAGAGGACATGTTCAGCATGAAAATGACCAGATATAAGCACTAGCATTAGATAGCTAGCATTAGCAAATTAGCATTAGCATTCAAACTTTAACATTGCTGTATTTGCATGTATACAAGAAGGGTTTAGCTTTAATGCCATCTGATCTCTTATTTCCATCATTGAGAACACGTACAGTATGAAAATGACGAGATATTAGCACTAGAATTAGATCGCTAGCATTAGCAAGTTAGTATTAGCATTCAAACTTAAACATTGCAGTACTTGCATTTATACAAGAAGGGTTAAGCTTTAATGCCATCTAATCTAATATGCGCTTGAAGGGTTATGCTTTAATGCCATCTGATCTCTTATTTCCATCATTGAGGACATGTACAGTATGAAAATGACCAGATATTAGCACTAGTATTAGATCGCTAGAATTAGCAAGATAGCATAAGCATTCAAACTTTAAAATTGCTGTATTTGCATGTATACAAGAAGGGGTAAGCTTTAATGCCATCTAATCTAATATGCACATGAAGGGTTTTGCTTTAATGTCATCTGATCCCTTATTTCCATCATAGAGGACACGGACAGTATGAAAATGACCAGATATTAGCACTAGCATTAGATCGTTAGCATTAGCAAGTTAGCATTAGCATTCAAACTTAAATATTGCAGTAGTTGCATGTATACAAGAAGGGTTCAGCTTTAATGCCATCTAATCTAATATGCCCATTGAGGGTTATGCTTTAATGTCATCTGATCTCTTATTTCCATCATAGAGGACACGTACAGTATGAAGATGAGCAGATATTAGCACTAGCGTTAGATCGCTAGCATTAGCAAGTTAGCATTAGCATTCTAACTTTAACATTGCTGTATTTGCATGTATACAAGAAGGGTTAAGGTTTAATGCTATCTATTCTAATATGCCCATGAAGGGTTATGCTTTCAAGAAATCTGATCTCTTATTTCCATCATAGATGACACGTACAGTATGAAAATGACCAGATATTAGCACTAGCGTTAGATCGCTAGGATTAGCAAGTTAGCATTAGCATTCAAACTTTAACATTGCAGTATTTGCATGTATACAAGGTGTAAGCTTTAATGCCATCTAAACTAATATGCCCATGAAGGGTTTTGCTTTAATGCCATCTGATCTCTTATTTCCATCATAGAGGACACGTGCAGAATGAAAATTACCAGATATTAGCACTAGCATTATATTGTTAGCATTAGCAAGTTAGCATTAGCATTCAAACTTAAACATTGCAGGACTTGCAAGTATACAAGACGTGTTAAGCTTTAATGCCATCTAATATAATATGCCCATGAAAGGTTAAGCTTTAATGGCGTCTGATCTCTTATTTCCATCATAGAGGACATGTTCAGCATGAAAATGACCAGATATTAGCACTAGCATTAGATCGCTAGCATTAGCAAGTTAGCATTATCATTCTAACTTTAACTTTGCTGTATTTGCATGTATACAAGAAGTGTTCTGCTTTAATGCCATCTGATCCAATGTGCCCATGAAAGGTTATGCTTTAATGCCATCTTATCTCTTCATTCCATCATAGAGGACATGTTCAGCATGAAAATGACCAGATCTTAGCACTAGAATTAGATCGCTAGCATTAGCAGGTTAGCATTAGCATTCAAACTTAAACTTTGCAGTTCTTGCATGTATACAAGAAGGCTTTAGCTTTAACGGCATTTGATCTCTTATTTCCATCGTAGAGGTTACGTACAGTATGAAAATGACCAGATATTAGCACTCGCATTAGATCGCTAGCATTAGCAAGTTAGCTTTAGGATTCAAACTTAAACATTGCAGTACTTGCATGTATACAAGAAGGCTTAAGCTTACACTCCATCTGATCTCTTATTTCCATCATCGAGGACACGTACAGTATGAAAATGACCAGACATTAGCACTCGCATTAGATCGCTAGCATTAGCAAGTTAGCTTTAGGATTCAAACTTTAACATTGCTGTGTTTGCATGTATACAAGAAGGGTTAAGGTTTAATGCGATCTAATCTAATATGCCCATGATGGGTTTTGCTTTCATGCCATCTGATCTCTTATTTCCATCATAGAGGACACGTAGAGTATGAAAATTACCAGATATTAGCACTAGCATTAGATTGTTAGCATTACCAAGTTAGCATTAGCATTCAAACTTAAACATTGCAGGACTTGCAAGTATACAAGACGTGTTAAGCTTTAATGCCATCTAATATAATATGCCCATGAAAGGTTATGCTTTAATGCCGTCTGATCTCTTATTTTCATCATAGAGGACATGTTCAGCATGAAAATGACCAGATATTAGCACTAGAATTAGATCGCTAGCATTAGCAAGTTAGTATTTTCATTCAAACTTAAACATTGCAGTACTTGCATGTATACAAGAAGGGTTAAGCTTTAATGCCATCTAATCTAATATGCCCATTAAGGGTTATGCTTTAATGTCATCTGATCTCTTATTTCCATCATTGAGGACACGTACAGTATGAAAATGACCAGATATTAGCACTAGAATTAGATCGCTAGCATTAGCAAGTTAGCATTATCATTCAAACTTAAACATTGCAGTACTTGCATGTATACAAGAAGGGTTAAGCTTTAATGCCATCTAATCTAATAGGTCCTTGAAGGGTTATGCTTTAATGCCATCTGATCTCTTATTTCCATCATTGAGGACATGAACAGTATGAAAATGACCAGATATTAGCACTAGCATTAGATCGCTAGCATTAGCAAGTTAGCATTAGCATTCAAACTTTAACTTTGCTGTATTTGCATGAATACAAGAAGGGTTAAGCTTTAATGCCATCTGATCAAATATGACGATGAAGGGTAATGGTTTAATGCGATCTGATCTCTTATTTCCATCACAGAGGACATGTTCAGCATGAAAATGACCAGATATGAGCACTAGCATTAAATCGCTAGCATTAGCAAGTAAGCGTTAGCATTCAAACTTAAACATTGCAGTACTTGCATGTATACAAGAAGGCTTAAGCTTTCACGCCATCTAATCTCTTATTTCCATCATCGAGGACACGTACAGTAAGAAAATGACCAGATACTAGCACTCGCATTAGATCGCTAGCATTAGCAAGTTTGCTTTAGTATTAAAACTTTAACATTGCTGTATTTGCATGAATACAAGTAGGGTTAAGCTTTAATGAAATCTAATCTTATTTGCACATTAAGGGTTATGCTTTAATTTCATCTGATCTCTTATTTCCATCATTGAGGACACGTACAGTATGAAAATGACCAGATATTAGCACTAGAATTAGATCGCTAGCATTAGCAAGTTAGTATTAGCATTCAAACTTAAACATTGCAGTACTTGCATGTATACAAGAAGGGTTAAGCTTTAATGCCATCTAATCTAATATGCCCTTGAAGGCTTATGCTTTAATGCCATTTGATCTCTTATTTCCATCATTGAGGACATGTACAGTATGAAAATGACCAGATATTAGCACTAGTATTAGATCGCTAGCATTAGCAAGATAGCATAAGCATTCAAACTTTAAAATTGCTGTATTTGCATGTATACAAGAAGGGGAAGCTTTAATGCCATCTAATCTAATATGCACATGAAGGGTTTTGCTTTAATGTCATCTGATCTCTTATTTCCATCATAGAGGACACGGACAGTATGAAAATGACCAGATATTAGCACTAGCATTAGAAAGTTAGCATTAGCATTCAAACTTAAACATTGCAGTAGATGCATGTTTCCAAGAAGGGTTAAGCTTTAATGCCATCTAATCTAATATGCCCATTAAGGGTTAGGCTTTAATGTCATCTGATCTCTTATTTCCATCATAGAGGACACGTACAGTATGAAGATGAGCAGATATTAGCACTAGCGTTAGATCGCTAGCATTAGCAAGTTAGCATTAGCATTCTAACTTTAACATTGCTGTATTTGCATGTATACAAGAAGGGTTAAGGTTTAATGCTATCTAATCTAATATGCCCATGATGGGTTTTGCTTTCATGCCATCTGATCTCTTATTTCCATCATAGAGGACACGTAAAGTATGAAAATTACCAGATATTAGCACTAGCATTAGATTGTTAGCATTAGCAAGTTAGCATTAGCATTCAAACTTAAACATTGCAGGACTTGCAACTATACAAGACGTGTTAAGCTTGAATGCCATCTAATATTATATGCCCATGAAAGGTTATGCTTTAATGCCGTCTGATCTCTTATTTCCATCATAGAGGACATGTTCAGCATGAAAATGACCAGATCTTAGCACTAGCATTAGGTCGCTAGCATTAGCAAGTTAGCATTAGCATTCAAACTTAAACATTGCAGTACTTGCATGGAAACAAGAAGGCTTTAGCTTTAACTGCATTTGATCTCTTATTTCCATCATATAGGTTACGTACAGTATGAAAATGACCAGATATTAGGACTAGCATTAAACCGCTAGCATTAGCAAGTTAGCATTAGCATTCAAACTTAAACATTGCAGTACTTGCATGTATACAAGAAGGCTTAAGCCACGCCCATCTGATCTCTTATTTCCATCATCGAGGACACGTGCAATAAAATGACCAGACATTAGCACTCGCATTAGATCGCTAGCATTAGCAAGTTAGCTACAGATTCAAACTTTAACATTGCTGTATTTGCATGAATACAAGTAGGTAAAACTTTAATGCCATCTAATCTAATATGCCCATTAAGGGTTGTGCTTTAATGTCATCTGATCTTTATTTCCATCATTGAGGACACGACAGGCGGAAATGACCAGATATTAGCACTAGAATTAGATCGCTAGCATTAGAAGTTAGCATTATCATTCAAACTTAAACTTTGCAGTACTTGCAAGTATACAAGATTTGGCTTTAATGCCATTTAATTCTAATCTAATATGTCCTTGAAGGGTTATGCTTTAATGCCATCTGATCTCTTTATTTCCATCATTGAGGATAAGACAGTATGAAAATGACCAGATATTAGCACTAGCATTATTAGATCGCTAGCATTAGCAAGTTAGCATTAGTATTCAAACTTAACTTTGCTGTATTTGCATGAATACAAGAAGGGTTAAGCTTTAATGCCATCTGATCAAATATGCCCATGAAGGGTAAAGGGGTTTGTCGATATGATCTCTTATTTCCATCACAGAGGATATGTTCAGTATGGAAATGACCAGATATTAGCACTAGCATTAAATCGCTTAAAGCATTAGAGATTAGCATTAGCATTCAAACTTTAACATTGCTGTTTTGCATGTATACAAAGAAGTGTTCAGCCATTTAATGCCATCTGATCCAATGCCATCTTATCTTCTTTCCATCCTATAGGACATGTTCAGCATGAAAATGACCCGGAATATTATAGCACTAGCATTCCATAGCATTAGCAAGGCATTAGCCCATGTTCAGCATGAAAATTACTAGATATTCTTGCATGTAGCATACAAGTTAGCATTAGCTTTCAAACTTAAACATTGCACAAGAATCTTTTTTCCATCATATTTGGACTCTTTATTTACAATATGAAAATGAAAATGAGATATTAGCACTAGCATTAAACCGCTAACATTAAGTTAGCATTAGCATTCAAACTTAAACATTGCAGTACTTGCATGTATACAAGAAGGCTTTTAGCTTTTAATGGCATTTTGATCTTATTTCCATCATAGAGGACACGTGCAGGATGAAAAATGACCAGATATTAGCACTACCATTAGACCGCTAGCATTGTAAGTTAGCATTAGCATTCAAACTTTAAACATTGCTGTATTTGCATATATATACAAGAAGGGTTGCTTTTATTACCATTTAATATAATATGCCCATGAAAGGTTATGCTTTTAATGCCATCTGATCTCTTATTTCCATCATACACTTGACACGTACAGTATGAAAAATGACAAGATTATTAGCGTTAGCGTTAGATCGCTAGCATTAGCAAGTTAGCATTAGCATTCAAACTTAAACATTGCAGTACTTGCCTGTATACAAGAAGGCTTAAGCTTTAACGCCTATCTGATCCCTTTATTTCCACAGGAGACCGTACAGTATAAGAAAATGACACGATATTAGCACGAGCATTAGATCGCTAGCATTTGCAAGTTAGCATTAGCATTCAAACTTTAACTTTGCTGTATTTGGTATGTATACAAGAAGGGTTGCTTTAATGCTATCTAATCTAATATGCCCATGAAGGGTTATGCTTTAATGTCATCTGATCTCTTATTTATCATTGAGGACCGCATTACAGTATGAAAATGACAGATATTAGCACTAGAATTAGATCGCTAGCATTGAAAATGGCTTTAGCATTCAAACTTAAACATTACAGTGCTTTCCATGTATAAGAAGGGTTAAGCTTTAATGCCATCTAATCTAATATGCCCTTGAAGGTTTGAATGCTTAATGCTATCTGATCAAATATGCCCAGGAAGGGTCATGCTTTAATGTGATCTGATCTCTTTCCATCATAGAGATAAAGCACAGTATGAAGATGAGCAGATATTTGCACTAGCGTTAGATCGCTAGCATTAGATTAGCATTAGCATTCAACTTTTTACATTGCTGTATTTTGCATGTATACAAGAAGGAAGGTTAAGGTTTAATGCTATATCTAATCTAATATGCCCATGAAGGGTTATGCTTTAATGCAATCTCGATCTCTTATTTCCGTCATAGATACACGCATAGTATGAAAATGACCAGATATTAGCACTAGTATTAGATCGCTAGGCATTGAAGCAAGTTAGCATTAGCATTCTAACTCTTTAACATTGCTGTATTTGCATGTATACAAGAAGGGTTAAGGTTTAATGCTATCTAATAATCTAATATGCCCATGAAGGGTTAGGTTTTTAATGCCTTATCATCTCTTATTTCCATCGTTGAGGGACAAGTACAGTTTGAAAATGACCAGATTTTTAGCACTAGCATTAGATCGCTACCATTAGCAAGTTAGCATTAGCATTCAAACTTTAACATTGCAGTACTTGCATGTATACAAGAGGGGTAAGCTTTAATGCCATGTAATCTAATAGGCCTAAGGAAAGGTTTTGCTTTAATGCCATCTGATCTTTATTTCCATCATAGAGACATGTAGTATAAAATTACAAGATATTAGCACTAGGGCATTAGATAGTTAGCATTATGAAGTTAGCTTTAGAATTTCCAACTTAAACATTGCAGTACTTGCACGCTGTATGCAAGAAGGCTTAACTTTCGACGCCTATCTGATCTCTTATTTCCATCATCGAGGACACGCACAGTATGAAATGACCGACATTAACGTGAGATTAGATCGGCTAGCATTAAGTCAGCTTTAGGATTCAAACTTTAACATTGCTTTAGGAATACAAGTAGGGTTGCAAACTTTATCTAATACAAGTAGGGTTAATATAATCTAATATTAAGGGTTATGCTTTAATGTCATCTGATCTCTTATTTCCCACTATTGAGGACACGTATAGTATGAAAAAAGACGGATATTAGCTCTGGTAAATTAGATTGCTAGCATTAGCAAATGCATTATCATTCAAACTTAAACATTGCAGTACTTGCATGTATACAAGAAGGGTTAGCTTTAATGCCATCTAATCTAATATGGGGTCCTTGAAGGGTTATGCTTAATGCCATCGATCTTCTTATTTCCATCATTGAGGACATGAACAGTATGAAAAATGACCAGATATTAGCTCTAGATTGCTAGCATTAGCAATTTATCATTCAAACTTAAACATTGCAGTACTTGCATGCATACAAGAAGGCATTATCATCTAATCTAATATGCCCTGAAGGGCTATATTAATGCCAGTACTTCTTATTTATGAGGACATGGGTTCAGTATGAAAATGACCAGATATCAGCAATTCATGCCCTTGCTAGCATTAGCAAAGTTAGCATTAGCATTCAAACCATCTGTATTCTCATGAATTTCCATCATTGAATGCCACATCAAATATGCCCATGAAGGGTCATATGGCTTAATGCGATATAGCTTATTTAGATAAAAGACACGTTCAGCAGCATGAAAATTAGCATTCAAACATTAGACTGCTAGCATTAGCAAGTTAGCATTAGCATTCAAACTTAAACATTGCCATCTGATCAAATATACTAGAAGGGTTTTAGGTTTAACGCGATATGATCTCTTATTTCCATCATAGAGGACAGGTACAGTATGAAAATTACCAGATATTAGCACTACCATTAGACCGCTAGCATTAGCAAGTAAGTTTTAGCATTCAAACTTAAACATTGCAGCAATTTGCATGTATACAAGAAGGCTTAAGCTTTCACGCCATTTAACGGCTTTATTTCCATCTTATTTTCCATCAAAGAAATGACCAGGTACTAGCACTGAAAATTATCAGATAGCAAGTTTGTTTTTAGTATTAAAACTTTATCATGTATTTTGCATGAATAGCGTTAGTAGGGTTCAAATGAAATCTAATCTTATTTGCACATGTAGGGTTGGCGCTTTTCCTTCATCTGATCTCTATTTTCATCATTGAGGACACGTGACAGTATGAAAATGACCAGATATTAGCACTCCAGAATTAGATCGCTAGCATTAGCAAGTTTGTATTAGCATTAAAACTTTATCATTGCTGTACTTGCATGTATACAAGTAGGGTTGCTTTAATGAAATCTAATCTAATATGCCCTTTAAGGCTTATGCTTTAATTTCATTTGAAGATCTCTTATTTCCATCATTGAGGACATGTACAGTATGAAAATGACCAGATATTAGCACTAGTATTAGATCGCTATTGCATTAGCAAGTTAGCATGAGCATTCAAACTTAAAATTTGCTGTATTTGCATGTATACAAGAAGGGGTTTTAATGCCATCTAATCTAATATGCATGATGAAGGGTTTTTGCTTTAATGTCATTGATCTCTATTTCCATCATTGAGGACACGGATACAGTATGAAAATGACCAGATATTAGCACTAGCATTAGAAAGTTAGCATGAGCATTCAAACTTAAACATTGCTGTATTTGCATGTGTATACAAGAAGGGTTCAGCTTTAATGCCATCTAATCTAATATGCACATTATGGGTTAGGGCTTTAATGTCATCTGATCTCTTATTTCCATCATAGAGGACACGCGGACAGTATGAAGATGAGCAGATATTAGCACCAGATATTAGATCACTAGCATTAGCAAAGTTAGCATTAGCATTCAAACTTAAACATTGCTGTAGATGCATGTTACAAGAAGGGCGTTAAGGGTTTAATGCTATCTAATCTAATATGCCCATGAAGGGTTATGCTTTAATGTCATCTGATCTCTTATTTCCATCATTGAGGACATGTTCAGCATGAAAATGACCAGATATTAGCACTAGAATTAGAATCGCTAGCATTAGCAAGTTAGCATTAGCATTCAAACTTAAACATTGCTGTATTTGCATGTATACAAGAAGGTTAAGGTTTAATGCTATCTAATCTAATATGCCCATGAAGGGTTTTGCCTTAATGCCATCTGATCTCTTATTTCCATCATAGAGGACATGAACAGTATGAAAATGACCAGATATTAGCACTACCATTAGATTGCTAGCATTAGCAAGTTAGCATTAGCATTCAAACTTTAACTTTTGCTGTATTTGCATGAATACAAAAGGTTTTTTAATGCCATCTGATCAAATATGCCCATGAAGGGTAATGGTTTAATGCGATATGATCTCTTATTTCCATCACAGAGGACATGTTCAGCATGAAAATGACCAGATATTAGCACTAGCATTAGATCGCTAGCATTAGCAAGTTAGCATTAGCATTCAAACTTAAACATTGCAGTAGTTGCATGTATACAAGAAGGCTTTAGCTTTTGAATTCTTTAACATTTGATCTTTTATTTCCATCATAGAGGACAGGTACAGTATGAAAATTATCAGATATTAGCACTACCATTAGACCGCTAGCATTAGCAAGTTAGCATTAGCATTCAAACTTAAACATTGCTGTATTTTCATGAATAAAAGTAGGGTTAAGCTTTAATGCAATCTAATCTAATATGCACATTAAGGGTTATGCTTTAATGTCATCTGATCTCTTATTTCCATCATTGAGGACACGTACAGTATGAAGATGACCAGATATTAGCACAAGCATTAGATCGCTAGCATTAGCAAGTTAGCATTAGCATTCAAATTTAAACATTGCAGTACTTGAATGTATACAAGAAGGGGTAAGCTATAATGCCATCTAATCTAATATGCCCATGAAGGGTTATGATTTAATGCCATCTGATCTCTTATTTCCATCATTGAGGACACACACAGTATGAAAATGATCAGATATCAGCACTAGCATTAGATCGCTAGCATTAGCAAGTTAGCATAAGCATTCAAACTATAACATTGCAGTATTTGCATATATACAAGAAGAGTTAAGCTTTAATGCCATTTAATATAATATGCCCACGAAAGGTTATGCTTTAATGCCATCTGATCTCTTATTTCCATCATACATGACATGTACAGTATAAAAATGACCAGATATTAGCACTAGCATTATATCGCTAGCATTAGCAAGTTAGCATTAGCATTCAAGCTATAACTTTGCTGTATTTGCATGTATACAAGAAGGGTTAAGCTTTAATGCTATCTAATCTAATATGCCCATGAAGGGTTATGCTTTAATGCCATCTCATCTCTTATTTCCATCATTGAGGACAAGTACAGTATGAAAATGACCAGATATTAGCACTAGCATTAGATCGATAGCATTAGCAAGTTAGCATTAGCATTCAAATTTTAACATTGCTGTATTTAATGTATACAAGAAGAAGGGTTAAGCTTTAATGCCATCTGATCTAATATGCCCATGAAAGGTTATGCTTTAATGCCATCTGATCTCTTATAACTATCATAGAGGACATGTTCAGCATGAAAATGACCAGATATTAGCACTAGAATTAGATCGCTAGCATTAGCAAGTTAGCATTAGCATCCAAACTTAAACATTGCAGTACTTGCATGTATACAAGAAGGGTTAACCTTTAATGCCATCTTATCTAATATGCCCTTGGAGGGTTATGCTTTTATGCCATCTGATCTCTTATTTCCATCATTGAGGACATGAACAGAATGAAAATGACCAGATATTAGCACTAGCATTAGATCGCTAGCATTAGCAAGTTAGCATTAGCATTCAAACTTTAACTTTGCTGTATTTCCATGAATACAAGAAGGGTTAAGCTTTAATGCCATCTGATCAAATATGCCCATGAAGGGTAATGGTATAATGCGATCTGATCTCTTATTTCCATCACAGAGGACATGTTCAGAATGAAAATGACCAGATATTAGCACCAGCATTAAATCTCTAGCATTAGCAAGTTAGCATTAGCATTCAAACTTAAACATTGCTATATTTGCATGAATACAAGTAGGGTTAAGCTTTAATGACATCGAATCTAATATGCCCATTAAGGGTTATGCTTTAATGTCATCTGATCTCTTATTTCCATCATTGAGGACACGTACAGTATGAAAATGACCAGATATTAGCACTCTAATTAGATCGCTAGCATTAGCAAGTTAGCATTAGCATTCAAACTTAAACATTGCAGTATTTGCATGTATACAAGAAGGGTTAAGCTTTAATGCCATCTAATCTAATATGCTCTCGAAGGGTTATGCTTTAATGCCATCTGATCTCTTATTTCCATCATTGAGGACATGTACAGTATGAAAATGACCAGATATTAGCACTAGCATTAGATCGCTAGCATTAGCAAGTTAGCAATAGCATTCAAATTTTAACATTGCTGTATTAAATGTAAACAAGAAGGGTTAAGCTTTAATGCCATCTGATCCTATATGCCCATGAAAGGTTATGCTTTAATGCAATCTGATCTCTTATTACCATCATAGAGGACATGTTCAACATGAAAATGACCAGATATTAGCACTAGCATTAGATCGCTAGCATTAGCAAGTTAGCATTAGCATTCAAACTTAAACACTGCAGTACTTGCATGTATACAAGAAGGCTTTAGCTATCTTTAACGGCATTTGCTTTAATGCCATCTTATTTCCATCATAGAGGACACGTACAGTATGAAAATGACCAGATATTAGCTCTAGCATTAGACCGCTAGCATTAGCAAGTTAGCATTAGCATTCAAACTTAAACATTGCTGTATTTGCATCTATACAAGAAGCTTTAAGCTTTCATGCCATCTAATCTAATATGCCAATGAAGGGTTATGCCTTAATTCCATCTGATCTCTGATTTCCATTATAGAGGACACGTTCAGTATGAAAATGATCAGATATTAGCACTAGCATTAGATCGCTAGCATTAGCAAGTTAGCAGAAGCATTCAAACTTTAACATTGCAGTATTTGCATATATACAAGAAGGGTTAAGCTTTAATGGCATTTAATATAATATGCATTACGGAAAGGTTATGCTTTAATGCAATTTGATCTCTTATTTCCATCAAAGATGACACGTACAGTATGAATATGACCAGATATTAGCACTAGCGTTAGATCGCTAGCATTAGCAAGTTAGCATTAGCATTCTTACTTTAACATTGCTGTATTTGCATGTATACAAGAAGGGTTAAGGTTTAATGCGATGTAATCTAATATGCCAATGAAGGGTTATGCTTTAATGTCATCTGATCTCTTATTTCCATCATTGAGGACACGTACAGTATGAAGATGACCAGATATTAGCAATAGCATTAGATCGCTAGCATTAGCAACTTAGCATTAGCATTCAAATTTAAACATTGCAGTACTTGCATGTATACAAGAAGGGGTAAGCTATAATGCAATCTAATCTAATATGCCCATGAAGGGTTATGATTTAATGCAATCTCATCTCTTATTTCCATCATTGAGGACACAAACAGTATGAAAATGATCAGATATTAGCACTAGCATTAGATCGCTAGCATTAGCAAGTTAGCATAATCATTCAAACTTTAACATTGCAGTATTTGCATATATACAAGAAGGGTTAAGCTTTAATGCCATTTAATATAATATGCCCACGAAAGGTTATGCTTTAATGCCACCTGATCTCTTATTTCCATCATACATGACACGTACAGTATGAAAATGACCAGATATTAGCACTAGCGTTAGATCGCTAGCATTAGCAAGTTATCATTAGCATTCAAACTTAAACATTGCAGTACTTGCATGTATACAAGAAGGCTTAAGCTTTAACGCCATCTGATCCCTTATTTCCATCATCGAGGAAACGAACAGTATGAAAATGACCAGATATTAGCACAAGCATTAGATCGCTAGCATTAGCAAGTTAGCATTAGCATTCAAATATTAACATTGCTGTATTTAATGTGTAGGGGTTAAGAAGGCTTAAGCTTTCATTAAGGTTATGCCATCTGATCTCTTATTTCCATCATCGAGGACATGTGCAGTAAGAAAAATGACCAGATATTAGCAAGCATTAGATCGCTAGCATTAGCAAGTTAGCTGGAGCATTCAAACTCAACATTGCTGTATTTGCATGAATACAAGTAGGGTTAAGCTTTAATGCTATCGGGATCTAATATATGCCCATTAAGGGTTATGCTTTAATGTCATCTGATCTCTTATTTCCATCATTGAGGACACGTACAGTATGAAAATGACCAGATATTAGCACTCGAATTAGATCGCTAGCATTAGCATTCAAACTTAAACATTGCAGTTAGTATAAGAAGGGTTAAAACTTTAATGCATTCAAACTTTAAACATTGCCCATGAAGGTTTGCATCTCTTATTTATACAAGAAGAAAATGACCAGATTAAGCACTAGCATTTTAGCATTAGCAAATTAGCGCCATTCTGATCTACAAGAGGGTTTATTTCCATCAAAGCTTTTAATGCCATCTGGATCTCTTAATCATAGGAGAAATATGTTTATATGAAAAGGACACGTAAACACAGAGGACATGTTTAGTATGAAAATGACCAGATATTAGCACTAGCATTAGAATCATTAGCAAGTTAGCATTAGCAACATTAGGTTTAGCTTTATTCATTTGAAAAAAAGACCAGATACTAGCATTTAAACATTGCTATATTTGCATGAATACAAGTAACATTGGTATTTGCATTTTAAGCTTTAATGCCATCTAATCTAATATGCACATTAAGGGTTATGCTTTAATGTCATCTGATCTCTTATTTCCATCATTGAGGACACGTACAGTATGAAGATGACCAGGTATTAGCACTAGCATTAGATCGCTAGCATTAGCATGTTAGCATTAGCATTCAAATTTAAACATTGCAGTACTTGCAAGTATACAAGAAGGGCTAAGCTATAATGCCATCTAATCTAATATGCCCATGAAGGGTTATGATTTAATGCCATCTGATCTCTTATTTCCATCATTGAGGACACACACAGTATGAAAATGATCAGATATTAGCACGAGCATTAGATCGCTAGCATTAGCAAGTTAGCATAAGCATTCAAACTTTAACATTGCAGTATTTGCATATATACAAGAAGGGTTAAGCTTTAATGCCATTTAATATAATATATGCCCCTTAAAGGTTTTAACATCTGATCTCTTATTTCCATGTTAGATGACACGTACAGTATGAAAATGACAAGATATTAGCACTAGCATTAGATCGCTAGCATTAGCAAGTTAGCATTAGCATTCAAACTTAAACATTGCAGTACTTGCATGTATACAAGAAGGCTTAAGCTTTAACGCCATCTGATCCTTATTTCCATCATCGAGGACATGTACAGTATGAAAATGACCAGATATTAGCAATAGCATTAGATCGCTAGCATTAGGAAGTTAGCATTAGCATTCAAACTTAAACATTGCTGTATTTGCATGTATACAATGAAGGGTTAAGCTTTAATGCTATCTAATCTAATATGCCCATGAAGGGTTATGCTTAATTGCCATCTCATCTCTTATTTCCATCATTGAGGACAAGTACAGTATGAAAATGACCAGATATTAGCACTAGCATAGATCGCTAGCATTTAGCAAAGTTAGCATTAGCATTCAAATTTTAACATTGCTGTATTTAATGATATACAAGAAGGGTGAAGCTTTAATGCCATCTGATTCAATATTCCCTGCCTTTAAAGGTAATGCTTTAATGCAATCTGATCTCTTACATCAAAAAATGACCAGGACAAGTACAGTATGAAAATGACCAGATATTAGCACTAGCGTTAGATCGCTAGCATTGCAAGTTAGCATTAGCATTCTAAACTTTTGTTTTGTATTTTAACATTGCTGTATTTGCATGTATACAAGAAGGGTTAAGGTTTAATGCAATGTAATCTAATATGCCCATGAAGGGGTTATGCTTACGAAAATGCCATCTGATCTCTTATTTCCATCATTGAGGACACGTACAGTATGAAAAATGACCAGATATTAGCACTAGCATTAGATAGCATTAGCATTCTAACTTTTAGCTGTATTATGTATTCAAGAAGGGTTAAGGTTTAATGCAATGTAATTATGCCCATGAAGGGTTTCAAATCTTAAATCATTGCAAGTACAGTATTTGCATGTATACATTAGACGCTAGCATTTAAGCATTCAAACTTAAACATGCCATCTAATCTAATCTAATATGCCAATGAAGGGTTATGCCTTAATTCCATCTGATCTCTGATTTCCATTATAGAGGACACGTACAGTATGAAAATGATCAGATATTAGCACTAGCATTAGATCGCTAGCATGAGCAAGTTAGCATAAGCATTCAAACTTTAACATTGCAGTATTTGCATATATACAAGAAGGGTTAAGCTTTAATGCCATTTAATATAATATGCCCACGAAAGGTTATGCTTTATTGCAATCTGATCTCTTATTTCCATCATTGAGGACAAGTACAGTATGAAAATGACCAGATATTAGCACTAGCATTAGTTCGCTAGCATTAGTAAGTTAGCATTAGCATTCAAAATTAAACATTGCTGTATTTGCATGTATACATGAAGCGTTAAGCTTTCATGCCATCTAATCTAATATGCCAATGAAGGGTTATGCCTTAATTCCATCTGATCTCTGATTTCCATTATAGAGGACACGTACAGTATGAAAATGATCAGATATTAGCACTAGCATTAGATCGCTAGCATTAGCAAGTTAGCATAAGCATTCAAACTTTAACATTGCAGTATTTGCATATATACAAGAAGGGTTAAGCTTTAATGCCATTTAATATAATATGCCCATGAAGGGTTAAGCTTTTAATGCAATCTGATCTCTTATTTCCATCATAGATGACACGTACAGTATGAAAATGACCAGATATTAGCACTAGCGTTAGATCGCTAGCATTAGCAAGTTAGCAAGCATTCTATCTTTAACATTGCTGTATTTGCATTCAAGAAAGGGTTAAGGTTTAATGCTTTAACATTGCATGAAGGGTTATGCTTTAATGCCAATCATCTCTAATTTCCATCATTGAGGACAAGTACAGTATGAAAATGACCAGATATTTAGCATTAGATCGCTAGCATAGCATTAGCATTCAAAATTAATACTTGCATGTATACAAGAAGGGTTAGCTTTAATGCCATCTAATCTAATATGCCCATGAATGGTTTTTGCTTTAATGCCATCTGATCTCTTATTTCCATCATAGAGGACACATTATTTCCACTAGCTTTAGATAGTTAGCATTACAAGTTAGCATTAGCATTCAAACTTAAACATTGCAGAACTTGTATGTATACAAAAATGCCACCTAAGATAGGGCTTTTAGATCTCTTATATTTCCATCATAGCTTTTTATGAAAATGACCAGATATTAGCTCTAGCATTAGCAAGTTAGCATTAGCATTCAAACTTAAACATTGCAGTAGTTGCATGTATACAAGAAGGGTTGAAGGTTTTTAATGCAATCTAATCTAAAATGCCCACGAAGGGTTAGGCTTTAATGCCATCTGATCTCTTATTTCCATCAAAGAGGAGACGTACAGTATGAAAATTGACCAGATATTGTACTAGCATTAGATCGCTAGCATTAGCAAGTTAGCATTAGCATTCAAACTTTAACATTGCAGTATTTGCATCTATACAAGTAACTTTAAGCTTTAATCCATCTCATCTAATATGCCCATGAAGGGTTATGCTTTAATGCCATCTCATCTCTTATTTCCATCATTGAGGACAAGTACAGTATGAAAATGACCAGATATTAGCACTAGCATTAGATCGCTAGCATTAGCAAGTTAGCATTAGCATTCAAACTTAAACATTGCTGTATTTGCATCTATACAAGCAGCTTTAAGCTTTCATTCCATCTAATCTAATATGCCAATGAAGGGTTATGCCTTAATTCCATCTGATCTCTGATTTCCATTATAGAGGACACGTCCAGTATGAAAATGATCATATATTAGCACTAGCATTAGATCGCTAACATTACCAAGTTAGCATAAGCATTCAAACTTTAACATTGCAGTATTTGCATATATACAAGAAGGGTTAAGCTTTAATGCCATTTAATATAATATACTTACGAAAGGTTATGCTTTAATGCAATCTGATCTCTTATTTCCATCCTAGATGACACGTACAGTATGAAAATGACCAGATATTAGCACTAGCGTTAGATCGCTAGCATTAGTAAGTTAGCATTAGCATTCTAACTTTAACATTGCTGTATTTGCAAGTATACAAGAAGGGTTAAGGTTTAATGCTATGTGCTCTAATATGCCCATGAAGGGTTATGCTTTAATGCCATCTGATCTCTTATTTCCATCATTGAGGACAAGTACAGTATGAAAATGACCAGATATTAGCACTAGCATTAAATCGCTAGCATTAGCAAGTTAGCATTAGCATTCAATCTTAAAGATTGCAGTACTTGCATGTATACAAGAAGGGGTAAGCTTTAATGCCATCTAATCTAATATGCCCATGAATGGTTTTGCTTTAATGCCATCTGATCTCTTATTTCCATCATAGAGGACACGTACAGTATGGAAATTACCAGATATTAGCACAAGCTTTAGATAGTTAGCATTAGCAAGTAAGCATTAGCATTCAAACTTAAACATTGCAAGACTTGCATGTATAAAAGACGTGTTAAGCTTTAATGCCATCTAATCTAATTTGCCCACGAAGGGTTAGGCTATAATGCCATCTGATCTCTTATTTCCATCATAAAAGACACGTACAGTATGAAAATGCCCAGATATTAGCTCTAGCATTAGATAGCTAGCATTAGCAAGTTAGCATTAGCATTCAAACTTAAACATTGCAGTAGTTGCATGTATACAAGAAGGGTTGAACTTTAATGCAATCTAATCTAAAATGCCCACGAAGGGTTAGGCTATAATGCAATCTAATCTCTTATTTCCGTCAAAGAGGAGACGTACAGTATGAAATTGACCAGATCATAGCACTAGCATTAGATCGCTAGCATTAGCAAGTCAGCATTAGCATTTAAACTTTAAAATTGCTGTATTTGAATGTGTACAAGAAGGGTTAAGCTTGAATGTCATCTCATCAAATATGCCGATGAAAAGTCATGCTTTTATGCCATCTGATCTCTTATTTCCATCATAGTGCACACATACAGGATGAAAATGACAAGATATTAGCAATAGCATTAGATCGCCAGCATTAGCAAGTCAGCATTAGCATTCAAACTTTAACATTGCTGTATTTGCATGTATTCAAGAAGGGTTATAGTTTAATGCCATCTAATCTAATATGCCCATGAAGGGTTATGCTTTAATTTCATCTGATCTCTTATTTCCATTATAGAGGACACATACAGTATGACAATGACCAGATATTAGCTCTATCATTTGATTGCCAGCATTAGCAAGTTAGCATTAGCATTCAAACTTTAACTTTGCTGTATTTGCATGTATACAAGACGGGTTAAGCTTAAATGCCATCTAATCGAATTTGTCCACCAAGGGTTATGCTGTAATGCCATCTGATCTCTTATTTCCATCATAGAGGACATGTTCAGGATGAAAATGACCAGATATTAGCACTAGCATTAGATCGCAAGCATTAGCAAGTTAGCATTAGCATTCTAACTTTAACATTGCTGTATTTGCATGTATACAAGACGGGTTAAGCTTCAATGCCATCTGATCCAATATGCCCATGAAGGGTAATGCTTTAATGCGATCTGATCTCTTATTTCCATCACAGAGGACATGTTCAGCATGAAAATGACCAGATATTAGCACTCGCATTAGATCGCTAGCATTAGCAAGTTAGCTTTAGCATTCAAACTTTAACATTGCTGTATATGCAATTATACAAGAAGCGTTAAGCTTTAATGCCATCTAATCTATTATGCCCATGAAGAGTTATGCCTTAATGCCATCTGATTTCTGATTTCCATTATAGAGGACACGTACAGTATAAAAAATGATCAGATATTAGTACTAGCATTAGATCGCTAGCATTAGCAAGTTAGCATAAGGATTGAAACTTTAACTTTGCTGTATTTGCATGTATACAAGAAGGGTTAAGCTTTAATGCCATCTAATATAATATGCCCATGAAAGGTTAAGCTTTAATGCCATCTGATCTCTGATTTCCATCATAGAGGACATGTACAGCATGAAAATGACCAGATATTAGCACTAGCATTAGATCGCTAGCATTAGCAAGTTAGCATTAGCATTCAAACTTAAACATTGCAGTACTTGCATGTACACAAGAAGGCTTAAGCTTTCACGCCATCTGATCTCTTATTTCCATCATCGAGGACACGTACAGTATGAAGAAGACCAGATATTAGCACTACCATTAGATCGCTAGCATTAGCAAGTTAGATTTAGCATTCAAACTTTAACATTGCTGTATTTGCATGAATACAAGTAGGGTTAAGCTTTAATGCCATCTAATCTAATATGCACATTATGGGTTATGCTTTAATGCCATCTGATCAAATATGCCCATTAAGGGTTATGCTTTAATGTCATCTGATCTCTTATTTCCATCATTGAGGACACGTACAGTATGAAAATGACCAGATATTAGCACTCAAATTAGATCGCTAGCATTAGCAAGTTAGCATTAGCATTCAAACTTAAACATTGCAGTACTTGCATGTATACAAGAAGGGTTAAGCTTTAATGCCATCTAATCTAATATTCCCACGAAGGGTTATGCTTTAATGCAATCTGATCTCTTATTTCCATCATTGAGGACATGTACAGTATGAAAATGACCAGATATTAGCACTAGTATTAGATCGCTAGCATTAGCAAGATAGCATAAGCATTCAAACTTTAAAATTGCTGTATTTGCATGTATACAAGAAGGGGTAAGCTTTAATCCCATCTAATCTAATATGCACATGAAGGGTTTTGCTTTAATGTCATCTGATCTCTTATTTCCATCATAGAGGACACGGACAGTATGAAAATGACCAGATATTAGCACTAGCATTAGATCGTTAGCATTAGCAAGTTAGCATTAGCTTTCAAACTTAAACATTGCAGTACTTGCATGTATACAAGAAGGGTTAAGCTTTAATGCCATCTAATCTAATATGCCCATTAAGGGTTATGCTTTAATGTCATCTGATCTCTTATTTCAATCATAGAGGACACGTACAGTAAGAAGATGAGCAGATATTAGCACTAGCGTTAGATCGCTAGCATTAGCAAGTTAGCATTAGCATTCTAACTTTAACATTGCTGTATTTGCATGTATACAAGAAGGGTTAAGCTTTAATGCCATTTAAAAAAATATGCCCACGAAAGGTTATGCTTTCATGCCATCTGATCTCTTATTTCCATCATCGAGGACACGTACAGTATGAAAATGACCAGATATTAGCAATAGCATTAGATAGGTAGCATTAGCAAGTTAGCATTAGCATTCTAACTTTAACATTGCTGTATTCGCAAGTATACAAGAAGGGTTAAGCTTTAATGCCATCTAATCTAATATGCACATTATGGGTTATGCTTCAATGTCATCTGATCTCTTATTTCCATCATTGAGGACACGTACAGTATGAAAATGACCAGATATTTGCACTAGTATTAGATCGCTAGCATTAGCAAGATAGCATAAGCATTCAATCTTTAAAATTGCTGTATTTGGATGTATACAAGAAGGGGTAAGCTTTAATGCCATCTAATCTAATAATCACATGAAGAGTTTTGCTTTAATGTCATCTGATCTCTTATTTCCATCATAGAGGACACGGACAGTATGAAAATGACCAGATATTAGCACTAGCATTAGATCGTTAGCATTAGCAAGTTAGCATTAGCATTCAATCTTAAAGATTGCAGTACTTGCATGTATACAAGAAGGGGTAAGCTTTAATGCCATCTAATCTAATATGCCCATGAATGGTTTTGCTTTAATGCCATCTGATCTCTTATTTCCATCATAGAGGACACGTACAGTATGGAAATTACCAGATATTAGCACAAGCTTTAGATAGTTAGCATTAGCAAGTAAGCATTAGCATTCAAACTTAAACATTGCAAGATTTGCATGTATAAAAACTTTAATGCCATCTAATCTAATTTGCCTAAGGGTTAGGGCTATAATGCCATCTGATCTCTTTATTTCCATCATAAAAGAACGACAGTATGAAAATGCCCAGATATTAGCTCTAGCATTAGATAGCTAGCATTGCAAGTTAGCATTAATTCAAACTTAAACATTGCAGTAGTTGCATGTATACAAAGAAGGGTTGAACTTTAATGCAATCTTTAAAATGCCAGGTTAGGCTATAATCTAATCTCTTATTTCCATCAAAGAGGAGACGAACAGTATGAAATTGACCAGATATTAGCACTAGCATTAGATCGCTAGCATTAGCAAGTCAGCATTAGCATTTAAACTTTAAAATTGCTGTATTTGAATGTGTACAAGAAGGGTTAAACTTGAATGTCATCTCATCAAATATGCCGATGAAAAGTCATGCTTTTATGCCATCTGATCTCTTATTTCCATCATAGTGCACACATACAGGATGAAAATGACAAGATATTAGCAATAGCATTAGATCGCCAGCATTAGCAAGTCAGCATTAGCATTCAAACTTTAACATTTGCTGTATTTGCATGTATTCAAGAAGGGTTATAGTTTAATGCCATCTAATCTAATATGCCCATGAAGGGTTATGCTTTAATTTCATCTGATCTCTTATTTCCATTATAGAGGACACATACAGTATGACAATGACCAGATATTAGCTCTATCATTTGATTGCCAGCATTAGCAAGTTAGCATTAGCATTCAAACTTTTAACTTTGCTGTATTTGCATGTATACAAGAGGGTTAAGCTTTAAATGCCATCTAATCTAATTTGTCCACCAAGGGTTATGCTGTAATGCCATCTGATCTCTTATTTCCATCATAGAGGACATGTTCAGGATGAAAATGACCAGATATTAGCACTAGCATTAGATGTAAGCATTAGCAAGTTAGCATTAGCATTCTAACTTTAACATTGCTGTATTTGCATGTATACAAGACGGGTTAAGCTTCAATGCCATCTGATCCAATATGCCCATGAAGGGTAATGCTTTAATGTCATCTGATCTCTTATTTCCATCACAGAGGACATGTTCAGCATGAAAATGACCAGATATTAGCACTAGCATTAGATCGCTAGCATTAGCAAGTTAGCTTTTTAGCATTCAAACTTTAACATTGCTGTATATGCAATTATACAAGAAGCGTTAAGCTTTAATGCCATCTAATCTATTATGCCCATGAAGAGTTATGCCTTAATGCCATCTGATTTCTGATTTCCATTATAGAGGACGCATGACAGTATAAAAAATGATCAGATATTAGTACTAACATTAGATCGCTAGCATTAGCAAGTTAGCATAAGGATTGAAACTTTAACTTTGCTGTATTTATGTATACAAGAAGGGTTGCTTTAATGCCATCTAATATAATATGCCCATGAAAGGTTAATTTTAATGCCATCTGATCTCTGATTTCCATCACAGAGGACACATGTACAGCATGAAAATGACCAGATATTAGCACTAGCATTAGATCGCTAGCATTAAAGTTAGCATTAGCATTCAAACTTAAACATTGCAGTACTTGCATGTACACAAGAAGGCTTAAGCTTTCACGCCATCTGATCTCTTATTTCCATCATCGGGACACGTACAGTATGAAAAAGACCAGATATTAGCACTACCATTAGATCGCTAGCATTAGCAAGTTAGATTTAGCATTCAAACTTTAACATTGCTGTATTTGCATGAATACAAGTAGGGGCTTTAATGCCATCTAATCTAATATGCACATTATGGGTTATCTTTTTAATGCCATCTGATCAAATATGCCCATTAAGGGTTATGCTTTAATGTCATCTGATCTCTTATTTCCATCATTGAGGACATGCACAGTATGAAAAATGACCAGATATTAGCACTCAAATTAGATCGCTAGCATTAGCAAGTTAGCATTAGCATTCAAACTTAAACATTGCAGTATTTGCATGTATACAAGAAGGGCTGTTTTAATGCCATCTAATCTAATATTCCTTAATGAAGGGTTATGCTTTAATGCCATCTGATCTCTTATTTTCCATCATTGAGGACATGTACAGTATGAAAATGACCAGATATTAGCACTAGTATTAGATCGCTAGCATTAGCAAGATAGCATAAGCATTCAAACTTTAAAATTGCTGTATTTGCATGTATACAAGAAGGGGTAAGCTTTAATCCCATCTAATCTAATATGCACATGAAGGGTTTTGCTTTAATGTCATCTGATCTCTTATTTCCATCATAGAGGACACGGACAGTATGAAAATGACCAGATATTAGCACTAGCATTAGATCGTTAGCATTAGCAAGTTAGCATTAGCATTCAAACTTAAACATTGCAGTACTTGCATGTATACAAGAAGGGTTAAGCTTTAATGCCATCTAATCTAATATGCCCATTAAGGGTTATGCTTTAATGTCATCTGATCTCTTATTTCAATCATAGAGGACACGTACAGTAAGAAGATGAGCAGATATTAGCACTAGCGTTAGATCGCTAGCATTAGCAAGTTAGCATTAGCATTCTAACTTTAACATTGCTGTATTTGCATGTATACAAGAAGGGTTAAGCTTTAATGCCATTTAAAAAATATGCTCATGAAAGGTTATGCTTCAATGCCATCTGATCTCTTATTTCCATCAATGAGGACACGTACAGTATGAAAATGACCAGATATTAGCAATAGCATTAGATAGGTAGCATTAGCAAGTTAGCATTAGCATTCTAACTTTAACATTGCTGTATTTGCATGTATACAAGAAGGTTAAGCTTTAATGCCATCTAATCTAATATGCACATTATGGGTTTTGCTTTAATGTCATCTGATCTCTTATTTCCATCATTGAGGACACGGACAGTATGAAAATGACCAGATATTTGCACTAGTATTAGATCGTTAGCATTAGCAAGATAGCATAAGCATTCAAACTTTAAAATTGCTGTATTTGCATGTATACAAGAAGGGTAAGCTTTAATGCCATCTAATCTAATATGCACATGAAGGGTTTTGCTTTAATGTCATCTGATCTCTTATTTCCATCATAGAGGACACGGACAGTATGAAAATGACCAGATATTAGCACTAGCATTAGATCAGGACAGTATAGCATTAGCAAGTTAGCATTAGCATTCAAACTTAAACATTGCAGTATTTGCATGTATACAAGAAGGGGTTAAGCTTTAATGCCATCTAATCTAATATGCCCATTAAGGGTTATGCTTTAATGTCATCTGATCTCTTATTTCAATCATAGAGGACACGAACAGTAAGAAGATGAGCAGATATTTAGCACTAGCATTAGATTAGCATTAGCATTGCTGTATTTGCATGTAAGTTAATGCATTAGCATTCAAACTTATTTTTAACATTGCTGTATTTGCAATAGCATTAGCATTCTAATACAAGAAGGGTTAAGCTTTTAATGCCATCTAATCTAATATGCCCATGAAGGGTTTTGCTTTAATGCCATCTGATCTCTTATTTCCATCATAGAGGACAAGTACAGTATGAAAATGACCAGATATTAGCACTAGCATTAGATCGCTAGCATTAGCAAGTTAGCATTAGCATTCAAACTTTAACATTGCAGTACTTGCATGTATACAAGAATGGGGGTAAGCTTTAATGCCATCTAATCTAATATGCCCATGAAGGGTTTTGCTTTAATGCCATCTGATCTCTTATTTCCATCATGCTTTTTAGAGGACCTGAAGGAGTATGAAAATGACCAGATATTAGCACAGATATTAGCATTATTAGATCGCTAGCATTTTAGCATTAGCATTCAAACTTTAACATTGCAGTATTTGCATGTATACAAGAAGGTTAAGCTTTAATGCCATAATATGCCCATGAAGGGTTTTGCTTTTAATGCCATCTGATCTCTTATTTCCATCATAGAAACTTATGAAAAACATTGCAGTATTTAGCATTATCATTCAAACTTTAACATTGCAGTATTTGCATATATACAAGAAGGGTTAAGCTTTAATGCCATTTAATATAATATGCCCATGAAGGTTATGCTTTAATGCCATCTGATCTCTTATTTCCATCATAGAGGACAAGTACAGTATGAAAATGACCAGATATTAGCACTAGCATTAGATCGCTAGCATTAGCAAGTTAGCATTAGCATTCAAACTTTAACATTGCTGTATTTGCATATATACAAGAAGGGTTAAGCTTTAATGCCATCTAATATAATATGCCCATGAAGGGTTATGCCTTTAATGCCATCTGATCTCTTATTTCCATCATAGAGGACACGTACAGTATGAAAATGACCAGATATTAGCACTAGCATTAGATCGCTAGCATTAGCAAGTTAGCATTAGCATTCAAACTTTAACTGTATTGCTGTATTTGCATCAAATATACTAAAGTTTAAGGATTGTTGTTTTAATGCCATCTAATCTAATATGCCATTAGAAAGGTTTTGCTTTAATGCCATCTTGCATGTATACTCTTATTTCCATCATCTGATGAGTTTTTTCCATGTACATGTACAGTATGAAAATGACCAGATATTAGCACTAGCATTAGATCGCTAGCATTAGCAAGTTAGCATTAGCATTCAAACTTTAACATTGCTGTATTTGCATGAATACAAGAAGGGTTAAGCTTTAATGCCATCTAATCAAATATGCCCATGAAGGGTTATGCTTTAATGCCATCTGATCTCTTATTTCCATCATAGAGGACATGTACAGAATGAAAATTACCAGATATTAGCACTAGCAAATTAGATCGCTAGCATTAGCAAGTTAGCATTAGCATTCAAACTTGAAACATTGCATGTATTTGCATGTATACAAGAAGGGTTACAGCAGTATTTTTAATGCCATCTAATCTAATATGCCCTTGAAGGGTTATGCTTTAATGCCATCAGATCTCTTATTTCCATCATTGAGGACATGTACAGTATGAAAATGACCAGATATTAGCACTTGCATTAGATCGCTAGCATTAGCAAGTTAGCATTAGCATTCAAACGTTAACATTGCTGTATTTGCATGTATACAAGAAGGGTTAAGCTTTAATGCCATCTGATCAAATATGCCCATGAAGGGTAATGCTTTAATGCTATCTGATCTCTTATTTCCATCACAGAGGACATGTTCAGCATGAAAATGACCAGATATAAGCACTAGCATTAAATCGTTAGCATTAGCAAGTTAGCATTAGCATTCAAACTTTAACATTGCTGTATTTGCATGTATACAAGAAGGGTTTAGCTTTAATGCCATCTGATCCAATATGCCCATGAAAGGTTATGCTTTAATGCCATCTGATCTCTTAATTCCATCATAGATAACATGTTTAGCATGAAAATGACCAGATATTAGCACTAGCATTAGATCGCTAGCATTAGCAAGTTAGCATTAGCATTCAAACTTAAACATTGCAGTACTTGCATGTATACAAGAAGGCTTAAGCTTTCACGCCATCTGATCTCTTATTTCCATCATCGAGGACACGTACAGTATGAAAAGGACCAGATATGAGCACTAGCATTAGATTGCTAGCATTAGCAAGTTAGATTTAGCATTCAAACTTTATCATTGCTGTATTTGCATGATTACAAGTAGGTTTAAGCTTTAATGCCATCTAATCTAATATGCATTATTAGGGTTTGCTTTAATGTCATCTGATCTCTTATTTCCATCATTGAGGACACGACAGTATGAAAAATGACCAGATATTAGCACTAGTATTAGATCGCTAGCATTCGCAAGATAGCATAAGCATTCAAACTTTAAAATTGCTGTATTTGCATGTATACAAGAAGGGGTAAGCTTTAATGCCATCAAATCTAATATGCATATGAAGGGTTTTGCTTTAATGTCATCTGATCTCTTATTTCCATGCCGGACAGTATGAAAATGACCAGAGGCACTAGCATTAGATCGTTAGCATTAGCAAGTTAGCATTAGCATTTTAAACAATACTTGCATGTATACAAGAATCTTTATTGCCATCTTATCTAATATCATTAAGGGTTATGCTTTAATGTCATCTGATCTCTTATTTCAATCATAGAGTACAGTAAGAAGATGAGCAGATATTAGCACTAGCGTTAGATCGCTAGCATTAGCAAGTTAGCATTAGCATTCAAAACTTTAACATTGCTGTATTTGCATGTATACAAGAAGCGTTAAGGTTTAATGCTATCTAATCTAATATGCCCATGAAGGGTTATGCTTTAATGCCATCTCATCTCTTACTTCCATCATTGAGGACAAGAACAGTATGAAAATGACCAGATATTAGCACTAGCATTAGATCGCTAGGATTAGCAAGTTAGCATTAGCATTCAAACTTTAACATTGCAGTACTTGCATGTATACAAGAAGGGGTAAGCTTTAATGCGATCGAATCTAATATGCCCATGAAGGGTTATGCTTTAATGCCATCTCATCTCTTACTTCCATCATAGAGGACACGGACAGTATGAAAATGACCAGATATTAGCACTAGCATTAGATCGTTAGCATTAGCAAGTTAGCATTAGCATTCAAACTTTAACATTGCAGTATTTGCATATATACAAGAAGGGTTAAGCTTTAATGCCATTTAATATAATATGCCCACGAAAGGTTATGCTTTAATGCCATCTGATCTCTTATTTCCATCATAGATGACACGTACAGTATGAAAATGACCAGATATTAGCACTAGCGTTAGATCGCTAGCATTAGCAAGTTAGCATTATCATTCAAACTTAAACATTGCAGTATTTGCACATATACAAGAAGGGTTAAGCTTTAATGCCATTTAATATAATATGCCCACGAAAGGTTATGCCTTAATGCCATCTGATCTCTTATTTCCATCATCGAGGACACGTACAGTATGAAAATGACCAGATATTAGCAATAGCATTAGATAGCTAGCATTAGCAAGTTAGCATTAGCATTCTAACTTTAACATTGCTGTATTTGCATGTATACAAGAAGGGTTAAGCTTTAATGCTAATGCCATCTGATCTCTTATTTCCATCATAGAGGACACGTACAGTATGAAAATGACCAGATATTAGCACTAGCATTAGATCGCTAGCATTAGCAAGTTAGAATTAGCATTCAAACTTTAACATTGCTGTATATGCAATTACACAAGAAGCGTTAAGCTTTAATGCCATCTAATCAAATATGCCCATGAAGGGTTATGCCTTAATGCCATCTGATTTCTGATTTCCATTATAGAGGACACGTACAGTATGAAAATGATCAGATATTAGTACTAGCATTAGAACGCTAGCATAAGCAAGTTAGCATAAGCATTGAAACTTTAACCTTGCTGTATTTGCATGTATACAAGAAGGGTTCAGCTTTAATGACCCATCTAATATAATATGCCTGTATTTGCATGTATACAAAAGGGTTGCCATCTGCAATATTTAATGTCATCTGATCTCTTATTTCCATCATAGAGGACATGTTCAGAATGAAAATGACCAGATATTAGCACTAGCATTAGATCGCTAGCATTAGCAAGTTAGCATTAGCATTCAAACTTTAACATTGCTGTATTTGCATGTATACAAGAAGGGTTAAGCTTTAATGCCATCTGATCCAATATGCCCATGAAAGGTTATGCTTTAATGCCATCTTATCTCTTATTTCCATCATAGAGGACATGTTCAGCATGAAAATGACCAGATATTAGCACTAGCATTAGATAGCTAGCATTAGCAAGTTAGCATTAGCATTCAAACTTAAACATTGCAGTATTTGCATGTACAAGAACATAAGTAGAAGTTTATACTTGCATTTATTTCCATCAAGGAAGCTGAAAATGACCTTTAAGCAAGTTAGCATTAGCGCCATCTGATCTCTTATTTTTCATCATCGAGGACAAGTACAGTATGAAAATGACCAGATATTAGCACTAGCATTAGATCGCTAGCATTAGCAAGTTAGCTTTAGCATTCAAACTTTAACATTGCTGTATTTGCATGAATACAAGTAGGGTTAAGCTTTAATGCCATCTAATCTAATAGGCCCATTAAGTGTTATGCTTTAATGTCATCTGAACTCTAATTTCCATTATTGAGGACACGTACAGTATGAAAATGACCAAATATTAGCACAAGAATTAGATCGCTTTCATTAGCAAGTTAGCATTAGCATTCAAACTTAAACATTGCAGTACTTTCATGTATACAGGAAGGGTTAAGCTTTAATGCCATCTAATCTAATATGCCCTTGAAGGGTTATGATTTAATGCCATCTGATCTCTTATTTCCATCATTGAGGACACACACAGTATGAAAATGATCAGATATTAGCACGAGCATTAGATCGCTAGCATTAGCAAGTTAGCATAAGCATTCAAACTTTAACATTGCAGTATTTGCATATATACAAGAAGGGTTAAGCTTTAATGCCATTTAATATAATATGCCCACGAAAGGTTATGCTTTAATGCCATCTGATCTCTTATTTCCATCTTAGATGACACGTACAGTATGAAAATGACAAGATATTAGCACTAGCATTAGATCGCTAGCATTAGCAAGTTAGCATTAGCATTCAAACTTAAACATTGCAGTACTTGCATGTATACAAGAAGGCTTAAGCATTAACGCCATCTGATCCCTTATTTCCATCATCGAGGACATGTACAGTATGAAAATGACCAGATATTAGCAATAGCATTAGATCGCTAGCATTAGGAAGTTAGCATTAGCATTCTAACTTTAACATTGCTGTATTTGCATGTATACAAGAAGGGTTAAGCTTTAATGCTATCTAATCTAATATGCCCATGAAGGGTTATGCTTTAATGCCATCTCATCTCTTATTTCCATCATTGAGGACAAGTACAGTGTGAAAATGACCAGATATTAGCACTAGCGATAGATCGCTAGCATTTGCAAGTTAGCATTAGCATTCAAATTTTAACATTGCTGTATTTAATGTATACAAGAAGGGTGAAGCTTTAATGCCATCTGATTCAATATTCCCATGAAAGGTAATGCTTTAATGCAATCTGTTCTCTTATTACCATCATAGAGGACATTTTCAACATGAAAATGACCAGATATTAGCACTAGCATTAGATCGCTAGCATTAGAAAGTTAGCATTAGCATTCAAACTTAAACATTGCAGTATTTGCATGTAGACAAGAAGGCTTTAGCTTTAACGGCATTTGATCTCTTATTTCCATCATAGATGACACGTACAGTATGAAAATGACCAGATATTAGCACTAGCATTAGACCGCTAGCATTAGCAAGTTAGCATTAGCATTCAAACTTAAATCTTTGCTGTATTTGCATCCATACAAGAAGCGTTAAGCTTTCATGCCATCTAATCTAATATGCCAATGAAGGGTTATGCCTTAATTCCATCTGATCTCTGATTTCCATTATAGAGGACACGTACAGTATGAAAATGATCAGATATTAGCACTAGCATTAGATCGCTAGCATTTGCAAGTTAGCATAAGCATTCAAATTTTAACATTGCAGTATTTGCATATATACAAGAAGGGTTAAGCTTTAATGCCATTTAATATAATATGCCCACGAAAGGTTATGCTTTAATGCAATCTGATCTCTTATTTCCATCATAGATGACACGTACAGTATGAAAATGACCAGATATTAGCACAAGCATTAGATCGCTAGCATTAGCAAGTTAGCATTAGCATTCAAACTTAAACATTGCTGTATTTGCATGTATACATGAAGCGATAAGCTTTCATGCCATCTAATCTAATATGCCAATGAAGGGTTATGCCTTAATTCCATCTGATCTCTGATTTCCATTATAGAGGACACGTACAGTATGAAAATGATCAGATATTAGCACTAGCATTAGATCGCTAGCATGAGCAAGTTAGCATAAGCATTCAAACTTTAACATTGCAGTATTTGCATATATACAAGAAGGGTTAAGCTTTAATGCCATTTAATATAATATGCCCACGAAAGGTTATGCTTTATTGCAATCTGATCTCTTATTTCCATCATTGAGGACAAGTACAGTATGAAAATGACCAGATATTAGCACTAGCATTAGTTCGCTAGCATTAGTAAGTTAGCATTAGCATTCAAAATTAAACATTGCTGTATTTGCATGTATACATGAAGCGTTAAGCTTTCATGCCATCTAATCTAATATGCCAATGAAGGGTTATGCCTTAATTCCATCTGATCTCTGATTTCCATTATAGAGGACACGTACAGTATGAAAATGATCAGATATTAGCACTAGCATTAGATCGCTAGCATTAGCAAGTTAGCATAAGCATTCAAACTTTAACATTGCAGTATTTGCATATATACAAGAAGGGTTAAGCTTTAATGCCATTTAATATAATATGCCCACGAAAGTTAAGCTTTAATGCAATTTGATCTCTTATTTCCATCATAGATGACACGTACAGTATGAAAATGACCAGATATTAGCACTAGCGTTAGATCGCTAGCATTAGCAAGTTAGCATTAGCATTCTATCTTTAACATTGCTGTATTTGCATGTATACAAGAAGGGTTAAGGTTTAATGCTATGTAATCTAATATGCCCATGAAGGGTTATGCTTTAATGCCATCTCATCTCTAATTTCCATCATTGAGGACAAGTACAGTATGAAAATGACCAGATATTAGCACTAGCATTAGATCGCTAGCATTAGCAAGTTAGCATTAGCATTCAAAATTAAACATTGCAGTACTTGCATGTATACAAGAAGGGGTAAGCTTTAATGCCATCTAATCTAATATGCCCATGAATGGTTTTGCTTTAATGCCATCTGATCTCTTATTTCCATCATAGAGGACACATACAGTATGAAAATTACCAGATATTAGCACTAGCTTTAGATAGTTAGCATTAGCAAGTTAGCATTAGCATTCAAACTTAAACATTGCAGAACTTGCATGTATACAAGACGTGTTAAGCTTTAATGCCATCTAATCTAATTTGCCCACGAAGCGTTAGGCTTTAATGCCATCTGATCTCTTATTTCCATCATAGAAGACACGTACAGTATGAAAATGACCAGATATTAGCTCTAGCTTTAGATCGCTAGCATTAGCAAGTTAGCATTAGCATTCAAACTTAAACATTGCAGTAGTTGCATGTATACAAGAAGGGTTGTACTTTAATGCAATCTAATCTAAAATGCCCACGAAGGGTTAGGCTTTAATGCCATCTGATCTCTTATTTCCGTCAAAGAGGAGACGTACAGTATGAAATTGACCAGATCATTGTACTAGCATTAGATCGCTAGCATTAGCAAGTTAGCATTAGCATTCAAACTTTAACATTGCAGTATTTGCATCTATACAAGTAGCTTTAAGCTTTCATTCCATCTCATCTAATATGCCCATGAAGGGTTATGCTTTAATGCCATCTCATCTCTTATTTCCATCATTGAGGACAAGTACAGTATGAAAATGACCAGATATTAGCACTAGCATTAGATCGCTAGCATTAGCAAGTTAGCATTAGCATTCAAACTTAAACATTGCTGTATTTGCATCTATACAAGCAGCTTTAAGCTTTCATTCCATCTAATCTAATATGCCAATGAAGGGTTATGCCTTAATTCCATCTGATCTCTGATTTCCATTATAGAGGACACGTACAGTATGAAAATGATCATATATTAGCACTAGCATTAGATCGCTAACATTACCAAGTTAGCATAAGCATTCAAACTTTAACATTAAAGTATTTGCATATATACAAGAAGGGTTAAGCTTTAATGCCATTTAATATAACATGCCCACGAAAGGTTATGCTTTAATGCAATCTGATCTCTTATTTCCATCCTAGATGACACGTACAGTATGAAAATGACCAGATATTAGCACTAGCGTTAGATCGCTAGCATTAGTAAGTTAGCATTAGCATTCTAACTTTAACATTGCTGTATTTGCATGTATACAAGAAGGGTTAAGGTTTAATGCTATGTGCTCTAATATGCCCATGAAGGGTTATGCTTTAATGCCATCTGATCTCTTATTTCCATCATTGAGGACAAGTACAGTATGAAAATGACCAGATATTAGCACTAGCATTAAATCGCTAGCATTAGCAAGTTAGCATTAGCATTCAAACTTAAAGATTGCAGTACTTGCATGTATACAAGAAGGGGTAAGCTTTAATGCCATCTAATCTAATATGCCCATGAATGGTTTTGCTTTAATGCCATCTGATCTCTTATTTCCATCATAGAGGACACGTACAGTATGGAAATTACCAGATATTAGCACAAGCTTTAGATAGTGAGCATTAGCAAGTAAGCATTAGCATTCAAACTTAAACATTGCAGGACTTGCATGTATACAAGACGTGTTAAGCTTTAATGCCATCTAATCTAATTTGCCCACGAAGGGTTAGGCTATAATACCATCTGATCTCTTATTTCCATCATAAAAGTCACGTACAGTATGAAAATGACCAGATATTAGCTCTAGCATTAGATAGCTAGCATTAGCAAGTTAGCATTAGCATTCAAACTTAAACATTGCAGTAGTTGCATGTATACAAGAAGGGTTGAACTTTAATGCAATCTAATCTAAAATGCCCACGAAGGGTTAGGCTATAATGCAATCTAATCTCTTATTTCCGTCAAAGAGGAGACGTACAGTATGAAATTGACCAGATCATAGCACTAGCATTAGATCGCTAGCATTAGCAAGTCAGCATTAGCATTTAAACTTTAAAATTGCTGTATTTGAATGTGTACAAGAAGGGTTAAGCTTGAATGTCATCTTATCAAATATGCCGATGAAAAGTCATGCTTTTATGCCATCTGATCTCTTATTTCCATCATAGTGCACACATACAGGATGAAAATGACAAGATATTAGCAATAGCATTAGATCGCCAGCATTAGCAAGTCAGCATTAGCATTCAAACTTTAACATTGCTGTATTTGCATGTATTCAAGAAGGGTTAAAGTTTAATGCCATCTAATCTAATATGCCCATGAAGGGTTATGCTTTAATTTCATCTGATCTCTTATTTCCATTATAGAGGACACATACAGTATGACAATGACCAGATATTAGCTCTATCATTTGATTGCCAGCATTAGCAAGTTAGCATTAGCATTCAAACTTTAACTTTGCTGTATTTGCATGTATACAAGACGGGTTAAGCTTAAATGCCATCTAATCGAATTTGTCCACCAAGGGTTATGCTGTAATGCCATCTGATCTCTTATTTCCATCATAGAGGACATGTTCAGGATGAAAATGACCAGATATTAGCACTAGCATTAGATCGCAAGCATTAGCAAGTTAGCATTAGCATTCTAACTTTAACATTGCTGTATTTGCATGTATACAAGACGGGTTAAGCTTCAATGCCATCTGATCCAATATGCCCATGAAGGGTAATGCTTTAATGCGATCTGATCTCGTATTTCCATCACAGAGGACATGTTCAGCATGAAAATGACCAGATATTAGCACTCGCATTAGATCGCTAGCATTTTAAGTTAGCTTTAGCATTCAAACTTTAACATTTCTGTATATGCAATTATACAAGAAGCGTTAAGCTTTAATGCCATCTAATCTATTATGCCCATGAAGAGTTATGCCTTAATGCCATCTGATTTCTGATTTCCATTATAGAGGACACGTACAGTATAAAAAATGATCAGATATTAGTACTAGCATTAGATCGCTAGCATTAGCAAGTTAGCATAAGGATTGAAACTTTAACTTTGCTGTATTTGCATGTATACAAGAAGGGTTAAGCTTTAATGCCATCTAATATAATATGCCCATGAAAGGTTAAGCTTTAATGCCATCTGATCTCTGATTTCCATCATAGAGGACATGTTCAGCATGAAAATGACCAGATATTAGCACTAGCATTAGATCGCTAGCATTAGCAAGTTAGCATTAGCATTCAAACTTAAACATTGCAGTACTTGCATGTATACAAGAAGGCTTAAGCTTTCACGCCATCTGATCTCTTATTTCCATCATCGAGGACACGTACAGTATGAAGAAGACCAGATATTAGCACTACCATTAGATCGCTAGCATTAGCAAGTTAGATTTAGCATTCAAACTTTAACATTGCTGTATTTGCATGAATACAAGTAGGGTTAAGCTTTAATGCCATCTAATCTAATATGCACATTATGGGTTATGCTTTAATGCCATCTGATCAAATATGCCCATTAAGGGTTATGCTTTAATGTCATCTGATCTCTTATTTCCATCATTGAGGACACGTACAGTATGAAAATGACCAGATATTAGCACTCAAATTAGATCGCTAGCATTAGCAAGTTAGCATTAGCATTCAAACTTAAACATTGCAGTACTTGCATGTATACAAGAAGGGTTAAGCTTTAATGCCATCTAATCTAATATTCCCACGAAGGGTTATGCTTTAATGCAATCTGATCTCTTATTTCCATCATTGAGGACATGTACAGTATGAAAATGACCAGATATTAGCACTAGCATTAGATCGCTAGCATTAGCAAGTTAGAATTAGCATTCAAACTTTAACATTGCTGTATATGCAATTATACAAGAAGCGTTAAGCTTTATTGCCATCTAATCAAATATGCCCATGAAGGGTTATGCCTTTATGCCATCTGATTTCTGATTTCCATTATAGAGGACACGTACAGTATGAAAATGATCAGATATTAGCACTAGCATTAGATCGCTAGCATTAGCAAGTTAGCATTAGCATTCAAACTTTAACTTTGCTGTATTTGCATGAATACAAGAAGGGTTAAGCTTTAATGCCATCTGATCAAATATGCCCATGAAGGCTAATAGTTTAATGCGATCTGATCTCTTATTACCATCACAGAGGACATGTTCAGCATGAAAATGACCAGATATTAGCACTAGCATTAAATCGCTAGCATTAGCAAGTTAGCATTAGCATTCAAACTTCAACATTGCAGAACTTGCATGTATACAAGAAGGCTTAAGCTTTCAAGCCATCTGATCTCTTATTTCCATCATCGAGGACATGTACAGTAAGAAAATGACCAGATATTAGCACTCGCATTAGATCACTAGCATTAGCAAGTTAGCTTTAGCATTCAAACTTTAACATTGCTGTATTTGCATGAATACAGGTAGGGTTAAGCTTTCATGCCATCTAATCTAATATGCCCTTGAAGGGTTATGCTTTAATGCCATCAGATCTCTTATTTCCATCATTGAGGACATGTACAGAATGAAAATTACCAGATATTAGCACTCAAATTAGATCGCTAGCATTAGCAAGTTAGCATTAGCATTCAAACTTAAACATTGCAGTACTTGCATGTATACAAGAAGGGTTAAGCTTTAATGCCATCTAATCTAATATGCCCTTGAAGGGTTATGCTTTAATGCCATCAGATCTCTTATTTCCATCATTGAGGACATGTACAGTATGAAAATGACCAGATATTAGCACTTGCATTAGATCGCTATCATTAGCAAGTTAGCATTAGCATTCAAACGTTAACATTGCTGTATTTGCATGTATACAAGAAGGGTTAAGCTTTAATGCCATATGATCAAATATGCCCATGAAGGGTAATGCTTTAATGCTATCTGATCTCTTATTTCCATCACAGAGGACATGTTCAGCATGTAAATGACCAGATATAAGCACTAGCATTAAATCGTTAGCATTAGCAAGTTAGCATTAGCATTCAAACTTTAACATTGCTGTATTTGCATGTATACAAGAAGGGTTTAGCTTTAATGCCATCTGATCCAATATGCCCATGAAAGGTTATGCTTTAATGCCATCTGATCTCTTAATTCCATCATAGATAACATGTTTAGCATGAAAATGACCAGATATTAGCACTAGCATTAGATCGCTAGCATTAGCAAGTTAGCATTAGCATTCAAACTTAAACATTGCATTACTTGGATATATACAAGAAGGCTTAAGCTTTCACGCCATCTGATCTCTTATTTCCATCATCGAGGACACGTACAGTATGAAAAAGACCAGATATGAGCACTAGCATTAGATTGCTAGCATTAGCAAGTTAGATTTAGCATTCAAACTTTATCATTGCTGTATTTGCATGATTACAAGTAGGTTTAAGCTTTAATGCCATCTAATCTAATATGCACATTATGGGTTATGCTTTAATGTCATCTGATCTCTTATTTCCATCATTGAGGACACGTACAGTATGAAAATGACCAGATATTAGCACTAGTATTAGATCGCTAGCATTCGCAAGATAGCATAAGCATTCAAACTTTAAAATTGCTGTATTTGCATGTATACAAGAAGGGGTAAGCTTTAATGCCATTAAATCTAATATGCATATGAAGGGTTTTGCTATAATGTCATCTGATGTCTTATTTCCATCATAGAGGACACGGACAGTATGAAAATGACCAGATATTAGCACTAGCATTAGATCGTTAGCATTAGCAAGTTAGCATTAGCATTCAAACTTAAACATGGCAGTACTTGCATGTATACAAGAAGGGTTAAGCTTTATTGCCATCTTATCTAATATGCCCATTAAGGGTTATGCTTTAATGTCATCTGATCTCTTATTTCAATCATAGAGGACACGTACAGTAAGAAGATGAGCAGATATTAGAACTAGCATTAGATCGCTAGCATTAGCAAGTTAGCATTAGCATTCAAACTTTAACATTGCTGTATTTGCATGTATACAAGAAGGGTTAAGCTTAAATGCCATCTGATGAAATATGCCCATGAAGGGTAATGCTTTAATGCGATCTGATCTATTATTTCCATCACAGTGTACATGTTCAGCATGAAAATGACCAGATATTAGCACTATAATTAGATCGATAGCATTAGCAAGTTAACATTATCATTCAAACTTAAACATTGCAGTACTTGCATGGATACAAGAAGGGTTAAGCATTAATGCCATCTAATCTAATATGCCCTTGAAGGGTTATGCTTTAATGTCATCTAATCTCTTATTTCCATCATTGAGGACATGAACAGTATGAAAATGACCAAATATTAGCACTAGCATTAGATCGCTAGCATTAGCAAGTTAGCATTAGCATTCAAACTTTAACTTTGCTGTATTTGCATGAATACAAGAAGGGTTAAGCTTTAATGCCATCTGATCAAATATGCCCATGAAGGGTAATAGTTTAATGCGATCTGATCTCTTATTACCATCATAGAGGACATGTTCAGCATGAAAATGACCAGATATTAGCACTAGCATTAAATCGCTAGCATTAGCAAGTTAGCATTAGCATTCAAACTTAAACATTGCAGTACTTGCATGTATACAAGAAGGCTTAAGCTTTCACGCCATCTGATCTCTTATTTCCATCATCGAGGACATGTACAGTAAGAAAATGACCAGATATTAGCACTCGCATTAGATCACTAGCATTAGCAAGTTAGCTTTAGCATTCAAACTTTAACATTGCTGTATTTGCATGAATACAGGTAGGGTTAAGCTTTAATGCCATATAATCTAATATGCCCATTAAGGGTTATGCTTTCATGTCATCTGATCTCTTATTTCCATCATTGAGGACACGTACAGTATGAAAATTACCAGATATTAACACTCAAATTAGATCGCTAGCATTAGCAAGTTAGCATTAGCATTCAAACTTAAACATTGCAGTACTTGCATGTATGCAAGAAGGGTTAAGCTTTAATGCCATCTAATCTAATATGCCCTTGAAGGGTTATGCTTTAATGCCATCTGATCTCTTATTTCCATCATTGAGGACATGTACAGTATGAAAATGACCAGATATTAGCACTTGCATTAGATCGCTAGCATTAGCAAGTTAGCATTAGCATTCAAACGTTAACATTGCTGTATTTGCATGTATACAAGAAGGGTTAAGCTTTAATGCCATCTGATCAAATATGCCCATGAAGGGTAATGCTTTAATGCGATCTGATCTCTTATTTCCATCATAGAGGACACGTACAGTATGAAAATTAGCAGATATTAGCAGTAGCATTAGATCGCTAACATTACCAAGTAAGCATAAGCATTCAAACTTTAACATTGCAGTATTTGCATATATACAAGAAGGGTTAAGCTTTAATGGCATTTAATATAATATGCCCACGAAAGGTTATGCTTTAATGCCATCTGATCTCTTATTTCCATCATAGATGACATGAAAATGACCAGATATAGCAAATGACCAGATATTTAGCACTTAAACAGCGTATTTAGATCGCTAGCATTAGCCTTAATGCCAGATCTCTTATTTCCATTAGCATTATCATTCAAACTTAAACATAACATTGCTGTATAATGCCATTGCTTATTTCCATGTACAGTAGAAAAATGACCAGATATTATAGCAAGAAGGGTTAGCATTAGCATTCTTTTTAATGCTGTATGCATGTATACAAGAAGGGTTAAGCTTTAATGCTATCATATCTAATATGCCCATGAAGGGTTTTGCTTTAATGCCATCTGATCTCTTATTTCCATCATAGAGGACACGTACAGTATGAAAATGACCAGATATTAGCACTAGCATTAGATCGCTAGCATTAGCAAGTTAGAATTAGCATTCAAACTTTAACATTGCTGTATATGCAATTACACAAGAAGCGTTAAGCTTTAATGCCATCTAATCAAATATGCCCATGAAGGGTTATGCCTTAATGCCATCTGATTTCTGATTTCCATTATAGAGGACACGTACAGTATGAAAATGATCAGATATTAGTACTAGCATTAGATCGCTAGCATAAGCAAGTTAGCATAAGCATTGAAACTTTAACCTTGCTGTATTTGCATGTATACAAGAAGGGTTAAGCTTTAATGCCATCTAATATAATATGCCCATGAAAGGTTATGCTTTAATGCCATCTGATCTCTGATTTCCATCATAGAGGACATTTTCAGCATGAAAATGACCAGATATTAGCACTAGCATTAGATCGCTAGCATTAGCAAGTTAGCATTAGCATTCAAACTTTAACATTGCAGTACTTTCATGTATACAGGAAGGGTTAAGCTTTAATGCCATCTAATCTAATATGCCCTTGAAGGGTTATGCTTTAATGCCATCTGATCTCTTATTTACATCATTGAGGACATGTACAGTATGAAAATGACCAGATATTAGCACTAGCATTAGATCGCTAGCATTAGCAAGTTAGCATTAGCATTCAAACTTTAACATTGCTGTATTTGCATGTATACAAGAAGGGTTAAGCTTAAATGCCATCTGATGAAATATGCCCATGAAGGGTAATGCTTTAATGCGATCTGATCTATTATTTCCATCACAGTGTACATGTTCAGCATGAAAATGACCAGATATTAGCACTATAATTAGATCGATAGCATTAGCAAGTTAACATTATCATTCAAACTTAAACATTGCAGTACTTGCATGGATACAAGAAGGGTTAAGCTTTAATGCCATCTAATCTAATATGCCCTTGAAGGGTTATGCTTTAATGTCATCTAATCTCTTATTTCCATCATTGAGGACATGAACAGTATGAAAATGACCAAATATTAGCACTAGCATTAGATCGCTAGCAGTAGCAAGTTAGCATTAGCATTCAAACTTTAACTTTGCTGTATTTGCATGAATACAAGAAGGGTTAAGCTTTAATGCCATCTGATCAAATATGCCCATGAAGGGTAATAGTTTAATGCGATCTGATCTCTTATTACCATCATAGAGGACATGTTCAGCATGAAAATGACCAGATATTAGCACTAGCATTAAATCGCTAGCATTACCAAGTTAGCATTAGCATTCAAACTTAAACATTGCAGTACTTGCATGTATACAAGAAGGCTTAAGCTTTCACGCCATCTGATCTCTTATTTCCTTCATCGAGGACATGTACAGTAAGAAAATGACCAGATATTAGCACTCGCATTAGATCACTAGCATTAGCAAGTTAGCTTTAGCATTCAAACTTTATCATTGCTGTATTTGCATGAATACAGGTAGGGTTAAGCTTTAATGCCATATAATCTAATATGCCCATTAAGGGTTATGCTTTCATGTCATCTGATCTCTTATTTCCATCATTGAGGACACGTACAGTATGAAAATAACCAGATATTAACACTCAAATTAGATCGCTAGCATTAGCAAGTTAGCATTAGCATTCAAACTTAAACATTGCAGTACTTGCATGTATACAAGAAGGGTTAAGCTTTAATGCCATCTAATCTAATATGCCCTTGAAGGGTTATGCTTTAATGCCATCTGATCTCTTATTTCCATCATTGAGGACATGTACAGTATGAAAATGACCAGATATTAGCACTTGCATTAGATCGCTAGCATTAGCAAGTTAGCATTAGCATTCAAACGTTAACATTGCTGTATTTGCATGTATACAAGAAGGGTTAAGCTTTAATGCCTTCTGATCAAATATGCCCATGAAGGGTAATGCTTTAATGCGATCTGATCTCTTATTTCCGTCACAGAGGACATGTTCGGCATGAAAATGACCAGATATAAGCACTAGCATTGAATCGTTAGCATTAGCAAGTTAGCATTAGCATTCAAACTTTAACATTGCTGTATTTGCATGTATACAAGAAGGGTTTAGCTTTAATGCCATCTGATCCAATATGCCCATGAAAGGTTATGCTTTAATGCCATCTGATCTCTTATTTCCATCATAGATAACATGTTTAGCATGAAAATGACCAGATATTAACACTAGCATTAGATCGCTAGCATTAGCAAGTTAGCATTAGCATTCAAACTTAAACATTGCAGTACTTGGATGTATACAAGAAGGCTTAAGCTTTCACGCCATCTGATCTCTTATTTCCATCATCGAGGTCACGTACAGTATGAAAAAGACCAGATATGAGCACTAGCATTAGATTGCTAGCATTAGCAAGTTAGATTTAGCATTCAAACTTTATCATTGCTGTATTTGCATGATTACAAGTAGGTTTAAGCTTTAATGCCATTAATCTAATATGCACATTATGGGTTATGCTTTAATGTCATCTGATCTCTTATTTCCATCATTGAGGACACGTACAGTATGAAAATGACCAGATATTTGCACTAGTATTAGATCGCTAGCATTAGCAAGTCAGAATTAGCATTCTAACTTGAACATTGCTGTATTTGCATGTATACAAGAAGGGGTAAGCTTTAATGCCATCAAATCTAATATGCACATGAAGGGTTTTGCTTTAATGTCATATGATCTCTTATTTCCATCATAGAGGACACGGACAGTATGAAAATGACCAGATATTTGCGATAGCATTAGATCGTTAGCATTAGCAAGTTAGCATTAACATTCAAACTTAAACATTGCAGTACTTTCATGTATACAGGAAGGGTTAAGCTTTAATGCCATCTAATCTAATATGCCCTTGAAGGGTTATCCTTTAATGCCATCTGATCTCTTATTTACATCATTGAGGACATGTACAGTATGAAAATGACCAGATATTAGCACTAGCATTAGATCGCTAGCATTAGCAAGTTAGCATTAGCATTCAAACTTTAACATTGCTGTATTTGCATGTATACAAGAAGGGTTAAGCTTAAATGCCATCTGATGAAATATGCCCATGAAGGGTAATGCTTTAATGCGATCTGATCTATTATTTCCATCACAGTGGACATGTTCAGCATGAAAATGACCAGATATTAGCACTATAATTAGATCGATAGCATTAGCAAGTTAACATTATCATTCAAACTTAAACATTGCAGTACTTGCATGGATACAAGAAGGGTTAAGCTTTAATGCCATCTAATCTAATATGCCCTTGAAGGGTTATGCTTTAATGCCATCTAATCTCTTATTTCCATCATTGAGGACATGAACAGTATGAAAATGACCCAATTATAGCACTAGCATTAGATCGCTAGCATTAGCAAGTTAGCATTAGCATTCAAACTTTAACTTTGCTGTATTTGCATGAATACAAGAAGGGTTAAGCTTTAATGCCATCTGATCAAATATGCCCATGAAGGGTAATAGTTTAATGCGATCTGATCTCTTATTACCATCATAGAGGACATGTTCAGCATGAAAATGACCAGATATTAGCACTAGCATTAAATCGCTAGCATTAGCAAGTTAGCATTAGCATTCAAACTTAAACATTGCAGTACTTGCATGTATACAAGAAGGCTTAAGCTTTCACGCCATCTGATCTCTTATTTCCATCATCGAGGACATGTACAGTAAGAAAATGACCAGATATTAGCACTCGCATTAGATCACTAGCATTAGCAAGTTAGCTTTAGCATTCAAACTTTAACATTGCTGTATTTGCATGAATACAGGTAGGGTTGCTTTTAATGCCATATAATCTAATATGCCCATTAAGGGTTATGCTTTCATGTCATCTGATCTCTTATTTCCATCATTGAGGACACGTACAGTATGAAAATTACCAGATATTAACACTCAAATTAGATCGCTAGCATTAGCAAGTTAGCATTAGCATTCAAACTTAAACATTGCAGTACTTGCATGTATACAAGAAGGGTTAAGCTTTAATGCCATCTAATCTAATATGCCCTTGAAGGGTCATGCTTTAATGCCATCTGATCTCTTATTTCCATCATTAGAGGACATGTACATTGCTGTATTTGCATGAAAATGACCAGATATTAGCATGCTTGCATTAGATCATCTAGCATTATCATTGAGGAGTTAGAAAATTAGCATTCAAAATTTAACATTGCTGTATTTGCATCAAACTTAAATACAAGAAGGGTTAAGCTTTAATGCCATCTGATCTAATATGCCCATGAAGGGTTATGCTTTAATGCCATCTGATCTCTTATTTCCATCATAGAGGACATGTTCAGTATGAAAATGACCAGATATTAGCACTAGCATTAGATCGCTAGCATTAGCAAGTTAGCATTAGCATTCAAACTTTAACATTGCTGTATTTGCATGTATACAAGAAGGGTTAAGCTTTAATGCCATCTGATCAAATATGCCCATGAAAGGTTATGCTTTAATGCCATCTGATCTCTTATTTCCATCATAGAGGACATGTTTAGCATGAAAATGACCAGAATAAGCACTAGCATTAGATAGCATTAGCAAGTTAGCATTAGCATTCAAACTTTAAACATTGCTGTATTTGGATGTATACAAGAAGGTTAGCTTTAATGCCATCTGATCATTTCCAGGGAAAGGTTATGCTTTAATGCCAAAAAGACCAGATATGAGCACTAGATTAGATGTTTAGCATGAAAAATGACCAGATTTAGCATTAAGCATTAGATTGCTGTATTTGCATGATTACAAGTAGGTTTAAGCATTTTAATGCCATTGCAGTAATATGCACATTATGGGTTATGCTTTAATGTCATCTGATCTCTTATTTCCATCATTGAGGACACGTACAGTATGAAAATGACCAGATATTGAGCACTAGCATTAGATTGCTAGCATTAGCAAGTTAGATTTAGCATTCAAACTTTGAACATTGCTGTATTTGCATGATTACAAGAAGGGTTAAGCTTTAATGCCATCTAATCTAATATGCACATGAAGGGTTATTTTGATTTAATGTCATCTGATCTCTTATTTCCATCATTGAGGACACGACAGTATGAAAATGACCAGATATTTGCACTAGCATTAGATCGCTAGCATTAGCAAGTTAGCATTTAGAACATTCAAACTTTTGCCATCTAATTGCATGAAGGGTTTTGATTTATGTCATTGCATGTATACACGGACAGTATGAAAATGGATATTTGCAATAGCATTTTAATGCCATCTAATTCTAATATGCCCATGAAGGGTTATGCCATCTTTAATATGCCATCATCTCTTTATTTCCATCATTGAGGACAAGAACAGTATGAAAATGACCAGATATTAGCACTAGCATTAGATCGCTAGCATTAGCAAGTTAGCATTAGCATTCAAACTTTAACATTGCTGTATTTGCATGTATACAAGAAGGGTTAAGGTTTAATGCTATCTAATCTAATATGCCCATGAAGGGTTATGCTTTAATGCCATCTCATCTCTTATTTCCATAATTGAGGACAAGAACAGTATGAAAATGACCAGATATTAGCACTAGCATTAGATCGCTAGCATTAGCAAGTTAGCATTAGCATTCAAACTTTAACATTGCAGTACTTGCATGTATACAAGAAGGGGTAAGCTTTAATGCCATCTAATCTAATATGCCCATGAAGGGTTTTGCTTTAATGCCAACTGATCTCTTATTTCCATCATAGAGGACACGTACAGTATGAAAATTACCAGATATTAGCACTAGCATTAGATCGCTAGCATTACCAAGTTAGCATAAGCATTCAAACTTTAACATTGCAGTATTTGCATATATATACAAGAAGGGTTAAGCTTTAATGCCATTTAATATAATATGCCCATTAAAGGTTATGCTTTAATGCCATCTGATCTCTTATTTCCATCATAGATGACACGTACAGTATGAAAATGACCAGATATTAGCACTAGCGTTAGATCGCTAGCATTAGCAAGTTAGCATTAGCATTCAAACTTAAACATTGCAGTATTTGCATATATACAAGAAGGGTTAAGCTTTAATGCCATTTAATATAATATGCCCACGAAAGGTTATGCTTTAATGCCATCTGATGTCTTATTTCCATCATCGAGGACATGTTCAGCATGAAAATGACCAGATATAAGCACTAGCATTAGTTCGCTAGCATTAGCAAATTAGCATTAGCATTCAAACTTTAACCTTGCTGTATTTGCATGTATACAAGATGGGTTTAGCTTAAATGCCATCTGATCCTATATGCCCATGAAAGGTTATGCTTTAATGACATCTGATCTCTTATTTAATTCATAGAGAACATGTTTAGCATGAAAATGACCAGATATTAGCACTAGCATTAGATCATTAGCATTAGCAAGTTAGTATTAGAATTCAAACTTAAACATTGCAGTACTTGCATGTATACAAGAAGGCTTAAGCTTTCACGCCATCTGATCTCTTATTTCCATCATCGAGGACACATACAGTATGAAAATGACCAGATATTAGCACTAGAATTAGATCGGTAGCATTAGCAAGTAAGATTTAGCATTCAAACTTTAACATTGCTGTATTTGCATGATTACAAGTAGTGTTAAGCTTTAATGCCATCTAATCTAATATGCACATTATGGGTTATGCTTTAAGGTCATCTGATCTCTTATTTCCATCATTGAGGACACGTACAGTATGAAAATGACCAGATATTAGCACTAGTTTTAGATCGCTAGCATTAGCAAGATAGCATAAGCATTCAAACTTTAAAATTGCTGTATTTGCATGTATACAAGAAGGGGTAAGCTTTAATGCCATCTAATCTAATATGCACATGAAGGGTTTTGCTTTAATATCATCTGATCTCTTATTTCCATCATAGAGGACACGGACAGTATGAAAATGACCAGATATTAGCACTAGCATTAGATCGGTAGCATTAGCAAGTTAGCATTAGCATTCAAACTTAAACATGGCAGTACTTGCATGTATACAAGAAGGGTTAAGCTTTATTGCCATCTTATCTAATATGCCCATTAAGGGTTATGCTTTAATGTCATCTGATCTCTTATTTCAATCATAGAGGACACGTACAGTAAGAAGATGAGCAGATATTAGCACTAGCGTTAGATCGCTAGCATTAGCAAGTTAGCATTAGCATTCTAACTTTAACATTGCTGTATTTGCATGTATACAAGAAGCGTTAAGGTTTAATGCTATCTAATCTAATATGCCCATGAAGGGTTATGCTTTAATGTCATCTCATCTCTTATTTCCATCATTGAGGACAAGAACAGTATGAAAATGACCAGATATTAGCACTAGCATTAGATCGCTAGCATTAGCAAGTTAGCATTAGCATTCAAACTTTAACATTGCAGTACTTGCATGTATACAAGAAGGGGTAAGCTTTAATGCCATCTAATCTAATATGCCCATGAAGGGTTTTGCTTTAATGCCATCGGATCTCTTATTTCCATCATAGAGGACACGTACAGTATGAAAATTAGCAGATATTAGCACTAGCATTAGATCGCTAACATTAGCAAGTTAGCATTAACATTCAAACTTAAACATTGCAGTACTTGCATGTATACAAGAAGGGATAAGCTTTAATGCCATCTAATCTAATATGCCCATTAAGGGTTATGCTTTAATGCCATCTCATCTCTTATTTCCATCATTGAGGACAAGAACAGTATGAAAATGACCAGATATTAGCACTAGCATTAGATCGCTAGCATTAGCAAGTTAGGATTAGCATTCAAACTTTATCATTGCTGTATTTGCATGTAAACAAGAAGGGTTAAGCTTTAATGCTATCATATCTAATATGCCCATGAAGGGTTTTGCTTTAATGCCATCTGATCTCTTATTTCCATCATAGAGGACACGTACAGTATGAAAATGACCAGATATTAGCACTAGCATTAGATCGCTAGCATTAGCAAGTTAGAATTAGCATTCAAACTTTAACATTGCTGTATATGCAATTATACAAGAAGCGTTAAGCTTTAATGCCATCTAATCAAATATGCCCATGAAGGGTTATGCCTTAATGCCATCTGATTTCTGATTTCCATTATAGAGGACACGTACAGTATGAAAATGATCAGATATTAGTACTAGCATTAGATCGATAGCATAAGCAAGTTAGCATAAGCATTGAAACTTTAACTTTGCTGTATTTGCATGTATACAAGAAGGGTTAAGCTTTAATGCCATCTAATATAATATGCCCATGAAAGGTTATGCTTTAATGCCATCTGATCTCTGATTTCCATCATAGAGGACATTTTCAGCATGAAAATGACCAGATATTAGCACTAGCATTAGATCGCTAGCATTAGCAAGTTAGCATTAGCATTCAAACTTTAACATTCCTGTATTTGCATGTATACAAGAAGGGTTAAGCTTTAATGCCATCTGATCCAATATGCCCATGAAGGGTAATGCTTTAATGCGTTCTGATCTCTTATTTCCATCATAGAGGACATGTTCAGAATGAAAATGACCAGATATTAGCACTAGCATTAGATCGCTAGCATTGGCAAGTTAGCATTAGCATTCAAACTTTAACATTGCTGTATTTGCATGTATACAAGAAGGATTAAGCTTTAATGCCATCTGATCCAATATGCCCATGAAAGTTTATGCTTTAATGCCATCTTATCTCTTATTTCCATCATAGAGGACATGTTCAGCATGAAAATGACCAGATATTAGCACTAGCATTAGATAGCTAGCATTAGCAAGTTAGCATTAGCATTCAAACTTAAACATTGCAGTACTTGCATGTATACAAGAAGGCTTAAGCTTTCACGCCATCTGATCTCTTATTTTCATCATCGAGGACAAGTACAGTATGAAAATGACCAGATATTAGCACTAGCATTAGATCGCTAGCATTAGCAAGTTAGCTTTAGCATTCAAACTTTAATATTGCTGTATTTGCATGAATACAAGTAGGGTTAAGCTTTAATGCCATCTAATCTAATAGGCCCATTAAGTGTTATGCTTTAATGTCATCTGAACTCTTATTTCCATTATTGAGGACACGTACAGTATGAAAATGACCAAATATTAGCACAAGAATTAGATCGCTGTCATTAGCAAGTTAGCATTAGCATTCAAACTTAAACATTGCAATACTTGGATGTATACAAGAAGGCTTAAGCTTTCACGCCATCTGATCTCTTATTTCCATCATCGAGGACACGTACAGTATGAAAAAGACCAGATATGAGCACTAGCATTAGATTGCTAGCATTAGCAAGTTAGATTTAGCATTCAAACTTTATCATTGCTGTATTTGCATGATTACAAGTAGGTTTAAGCTTTAATGCCATCTAATCTAATATGCACATTATGGGTTATGCTTTAATGTCATCTGATCTCTTATTTCCATCATTGAGGACACGTACAGTATGAAAATGACCAGATATTTGCACTAGTATTAGATCGCTAGCATTAGCAAGTCAGCATTAGCATTCTAACTTGAAAATTGCTGTATTTGCATGTATACAAGAAGGGGTAAGCTTTAATGCCATCTAATCTAATATGCACATGAAGGATTTTGCTTTAATGTCATCTGATCTCTTCTTTCCATCATAGAGGACACGGACAGTATGAAAATGACCAGATATTTGCAATAGCATTAGATCGTTAGCATTAGCAAGTTAGCATTAACATTCAAACTTAAACATTGCAGTACTTGCATGTAAACAAGAAGGGATAAGCTTTAATGCCATCTAATCTAATATGCCCATTAAGGGTTATGCTTTAATGCCATCTCATCTCTTATTTCCATCATTGAGGACAAGAACAGTATGAAAATGACCAGATATTAGCACTAGCATTAGATCGATAGCATTAGCAAGTTAGCATTAGCATTCAAACTTAAACATTGCAGTATTTGCATATATACAAGAAGGGTTAAGCTTTAATGCCATTTAATATAATATGCCCACGAAAGGTTATGCTTTAATGCCATCTGATCTCTTATTTCCATCATCGAGGACATGTTCAGCATGAAAATGACCAGATATAAGCACTAGCATTAGTTCGCTAGCATTAGCAAATTAGCATTAGCATTCAAACTTTAACATTGCTGTATTTGCATGTATACAAGATGGGTTTAGCTTAAATGCCATCTGATCCTATATGCCCATGAAAGGTTATGCTTTAATGCCATCTGATCTCTTATTTCCATCATAGAGAACATGTTTAGCAAGAAAATGACCAGATATTAGCACTAGCATTAGATCATTAGCATTAGCAAGTTAGCATTAGCATTCAAACTTAAACATTGCAGTACTTGCATGTATACAAGAAGGCTTAAGCTTTCACGCCATCTGATGTCTTATTTCCATCATCGAGGACACATACAGTATGAAAATGACCAGATATTGGCACTAGAATTAGATCGGTAGCATTAGCAAGTAAGATTTAGCATTCAAACTTTAACATTGCGGTATTTGCATGATTACAAGTAGGGTTAAGCTTTAATGGCATCTAATCTAATATGCACATTATGGGTTATGCTTTAAGGTCATCTGATCTCTTATTTCCATCATTGAGGACACGTACAGTATGAAAATGACCAGATATTAGCACTAGTATTAGATCGCTAGCATTAGCAAGATAGCATAAGCATTCAAACTTTAAAATTGCTGTATTTGCATGTATACAAGAAGGGGTAAGGTTTAATGCCATCTAATCTAATATGCACATGAAGGGTTTTGCTTTAATGTCATCTGATCTCTTATTTACATCATAGAGGACACGGACAGTATGAAAATGACCAGATATTAGCACTAGCATTAGATAGTTAGCATTAGCAAGTTAGCATTAGCATTCAAACTTAAACATTGCAGTACTTGCATGTATACAAGAAGGGTTAAGCTTTAATGCCATCTAATCTAATATGCCCATTACGGGTTATGCTTTAATGTCATCTGATCTCTTATTTCATTCATAGAGGACACGTACAGTATGAAGATGAGCAGATATTAGCACTAGCGTTAGATCGCTAGCATTAGCAAGATAGCATTAGCATTCTAACTTTAACATTGCTGTATTTGCATGTATACAAGAAGGGTTAAGGTTTAATGCTATCTAATCTAATATGCACATGAAGGGTTATGCTTTAATGCAATCTGATCTCTTATTTCCATCATAGATGACACGTACAGTATGAAAATGACCAGATATTAGCACTAGCGTTAGATCGCCAGCATTAGCAAGTTAGCATTAGCATTCTAACTTTAACATCGCTGTATTTGCATGTATACAAGAAGGGTTAAGGTTTAATGCTATCTAATCTAATATGCCCATGAAGGGTTATGCTTTAATGCCATCTCATCTCTTATTTCCATCATTGAGGACAAGAACAGTATGAAAATGACCAGATATTAGCACTAGCATTAGATCGCTAGCATGAGCAAGTTAGCATTAGCATTCAAACTTTAACATTGCAGTACTTGCATGTATACAAGAAGTGGGAAGCTTTAATGCAATCTAATCTAATATGCCCATGAATAGTTTTGCTTTAATGCCATCTGATCTCTTATTTCCATCATAGAGTACACGTACAGTATGAAAATTACCAGATATTAGCATTAGCATTAGATTGCTAGCATTACCAAGTTAGCATAAGCATTCAAACTTTAACATTGCAGTATTTTTATATATACAAGAAGGGTTAAGCTTTAATCCCATTTAATATAATATGCCCACGAAAGGTTATGCTTTAATGCCATCTGATCTCTTATTTCCATCATAGATGACACGTACAGTATGAAAATGACCAGATATTAGCACTAGCGTGAGATCGCTAGCATTAGCAAATTAGCATTAGCATTTAAACTTAAACATTGCAGTATTTGCATATATAAAAGAAGGGTTAAGCTTAAAAGCCATTTAATATATCGCCATGAAATAAGGTTGCTTTTAATGCCATCTGATCTCTTATTTCCATCATCGAGGACACGTACAGTATGAAAATGACCAGATATTAGCAATAGCATTAGATCGTTAGCATTAGCAAGTTAGCATTAGCATTCTAACTTTAACATTGCTGTATTTGCATGTATACAAGAAGGGTTAAGCTTTAATGTTATCTAATCTAATTTGCCCATGAAGGGTTTTGCTTTAATGCCATCTGATCTCTTATTTCCATCATAGAGGACACGTACAGTATGAAAATGGCCAGATATTAGCACTAACATTACATAGTTAGCATTAGCAAGTTAGCATTAGCATTCAAACTTAAACATTGCAGGACTTGCATGAATACAAGAAGGGTTAAGGTTTAATGCTATCTAATCTAATATGCCCATTAAGGGTTATGCTTTAATTTCATCTGATCTCTTATTTCATTCATAGAGGACACGTACAGTATGAAGATGAGCAGATATTAGCACTAGCATTAGATCGCTAGAATTAGCAAGTTAGCATTAGCATTCAAACGTTAACATTGCTGTATTTGCATGTATACAAGAAGGGTTAAGCTTTAATGCCATCTGATCAAATATGCCCACGAAGGGTAATGCTTCAATGCGATCTGATCTCTTATTTCCATCACAGAGGACATGTTCAGCATGAAAATGACCAGATATAAGCACTAGCATTAGATCGCTAGCATTAGCAAATTAGCATTAGAATTCAAACTTTAACATTGCTGTATTTGCATGTATACAAGATGGGTTTAGCTTTAATGCCATCTGATCCAATATGCCCATGAAAGGTTATGCTTTAATGCCATCTGATCTCATTTCCATCATAGAGAACATGTTTAGCATGAAAATGACCAGATATTAGCACTAGCATTAGATCATTAGCATTAGCAAGTTAACATTAGCATTCAAACTTAAACATTGCAGTACTTGCATGTATACAAGAAGGCTGAAGCTTTCAAGCCATCTGATCTCTTATTTCCATCATCGAGGACACATACAGTATGAAAAAGACCAGATATTAGCACTAGCATTAGATCGCTAGCATTAGCAAGTAAGATTTAGCATTCAAACATTGACATTGCTGTATTTGCATGATTACAAGTAGGGTTAAGCTTTAATGCCATCTAATCTAATATGCACATTATGGGTTATGCTTTAAGGTCATCTGATCTCTTATTTCCATCATTGAGGACACGTACAGTATGAAAATGACCAGATATTAGCACTAGTATTAGATCGCTAGCATTAGCAAGATAGCATAAGCATTCAAACTTTAAAATTGCTGTATTTGCATGTATACAAGAAGGGGTAAGCTTTAATGCCATCTAATCTAATATGCACATGAAGGGTTTTGCTTTAATGTCATCTGATCTCTTATTTCCATCATAGAGGACACGGACAGTATGAAAATGACCAGATATTAGCACTAGCATCAGATCGTTAGCATTAGCAAGTTAGCATTAGCATTCAAACTTAAAAATTGCAGTACTTGCATGTATACAAGAAGGGTTAAGCTTTTAATGCCATCTAATCTAATATGCCCATTAAGGGTTATGCTTTAATGTCATCTGATATCTTATTTCATTCATAGAGGACACGTACAGTATGAAGATGAGCAGATATTAGCACTAGCGTTAGATCGCTAGCATTAGCAAGTTAGCATTAGCATTCTAACTTTAACATTGCTGTATTTGCATGTATACAAGAAGGGTTAAGGTTTAATGCTATCTAATCTAATATGCACATGAAGGATTATGCTTTAATGCAATCTGATCTCTTATTTCCATCATAGATGACACGTACAGTATGAAAATGACCAGATATTAGCACTAGCGTTAGATCGCTAGCATTAGCAAGTAAGCATTAGCATTCTAACTTTAACATTGCTGTATTTGCATGTATACAAGAAGGGTTAAGGTTTAATGCTATCTAATCTAATATGCCCATGAAGGGTTAAGCTTTAATGCCATCTCATCTCTTATTTCCATCATTGAGGACAAGAACAGTATGAAAATGACCAGATATTAGCACTAGCATTAGATCGCTAGCATTACCAAGTTAGCATAAGCATTCAAACCTTAACATTGCAGTATTTTCATATATACAAGAAGGGTTAAGCTTTAATGCCATTTAATATAATATGCCCACGAAAGGTTATGCTTTAATGCCATCTGATCTCTTATTTCCATCTTAGATGACACGTACAGTATGAAAATGACCAGATATTAGCACTAGCGTGAGATCGCTAGCATTAGCAAGTTAGCATTAGCATTTAAACTTAAACATTGCAGTATTTGCATATATAAAGGAAGGGTTAAGCTTAAATGCCATTTAATATAATATGCCCACGAAAGGTTATGCTTTAATGCCATCTGATCTCTTATTTCCATCATCGAGGACACGTACAGTATGAAAATGACCAGATATTAGCAATAGCATTAGATCGCTAGCATTAGCAAGTTAGCATTAGCATTCTAACTTTAACATTGCTGTATTTGCATGTATACAAGAAGGGTTAAGCTTTTAATGCTATCTAATCTAATATGCCCATGAAGGGTTTTGCTTTAATGCCATCTGATCTCTTATTTCCATCATAGAGGACACGTACAGTATGAAAATGGCCAGATATTAGCACTAACATTACATAGTTAGCATTAGCAAGTTAGCATTAGCATTCAAACTTTAACATTGCAGGACTTGCATGAATACAAGAAGGGTTGAGCTTTTTGTGCCATATAATCTAAAAATGCCCATTTAAGGGTTAGGCTTTAATGCCATCTAATCTAATATGCGAATTAAAAGTCATGCTTTAATGCCATCTGATCTCTTATTTCCATCACAGAGGACACGCACAGTATGAAAATGACCAGATATTAGCACTAGCATTAGATCGCTAGCATTAGCAAGATAGAATTAGCATTCAAACTTTAACATTGCTCTATTTGCATGAATACAAGTAGGGTTAAGCTTTAATGCCATTTAATCTAATATGCACATTAAGTGTTATGCTTTAATGTCATCTGAACTCTTATTTCCATTATTGAGGACACGTACAGTATGAAAATGACCAAATATTAGCACAAGGATTAGATCGCTATCATTAGCAAGTTAGCATTAGCATTCAAACTTAAACATTGCAGTACTTTCATGTAAACAGGAAGGGTTAAGCTTTAATGCCAGCTAATCTAATATGCCCTTGAAGGGTTATGCTTTAATGCCATCTGATCTCGTATTTCCATCATTGAGGACATGTACAGTATGAAAATGACCAGATATTAGCACTAGCATTAGATCGCTAGAATTAGCAAGTTAGCATTAGCATTCAAACTTTAACATTGCTGTATTTGCATGTAGACAAGAAGGGTTAAGCTTTAATGCCATCTGATCAAATATGCCCATGAAGGGTAATGCTTAAATGCGATCTGATCTCTTATTTCCATCACAGAGGACATTTTCAGCATGAAAAAGACCAGATATTAGCACTAGCATTAAATAGCTAGCATTAGCAAGTTAGCATTAGCATTCAAACTTAAACATTGCAGTACTTGCATGTATACAAGAAAGCTTAAGCTTTCACGCCATCTGATCTCTTATTTCCATCATCGAGGACAAGTACAGTATAAAAATGACCAGATATTAGCACTCGCATTAGATCGCTAGCATTAGCAAGTTAGCTTTAGCATTCAAACTTTAACATTGCTGTATTTGAATGAATACAAGTAGGGTTAAGCTTTAATGCCATCTAATCTAATTTGCCCTTTCAGGGTTTTGCTTTAATGTCATCTGATCTCTTATTTCCATCATTGAGCCCACGTACAGTATGAAAATGACCAGATATTAGAACTAGAATAAGATCGCTAGCATTAACAAGTTAGTATTAGCATTCAGACTTAAACATTGCAGTACTTGCATGTATACAAGAAGGGTTAAGCTTTAATGACATCTAATCTAATATGCCCATGAAAGGTTATGCTTTAATGCCATCTGATCTCTTATTTCCATCATAGAGGACATGTTCAGAATAAAAAATGACCAGATATTAGCACTAGCATTAGATCGTTAGCATTAGCAAGTTAGCATTAGCATTCAAAATTAAACATTGCAGTACTTGCATGTATACAAGAAGGCTTTAGCTTTAACGGCATTTGATCTCTTATGTCCATCATAGAGGACACGTGCTGTATGAAAATGACCAGATATTAGAACTAGCATTAGACCGCTAGCATTAGCAAGTTAGCATTAGCATTCAAACTTAAACATTGCAGTTCTTGCATGTATACAAGAAGGCTTAAGCTTTCACGCCATCTGATCTCTTATTTCCATCATCGAGGACACGTACAGTATGAAAAAGACCAGACATTAGCACTAGCATTAGATCGCTAGCATTAGCAAGTGAGATTTAGCATTCAAACTTTAACATTGCTGTATTTGCATGAATACAAGTAGGGTTAAGCTTTAATGCCATCTAATCTAATATGCACATTAAGGGTTATGCTTTAATGTCATGTGATCTCTTATTTCCATCATTGAGGACACTTACAGTATGAAAATGATCAGACATTAGAACTAGAATTAGATCGCTAGCATTAACAAGTTAGTATTAGCATTCAGACTTAAACATTGCAGTACTTGCATGTATACAAGAAGGGTTAAGCTTTAATGCCATCTAATCTAATATGCCCATGAAGGGTTATGCTTTAAAAGCATCTGATCTCTTATTTACATCATAGAGGCCACGTACAGTATGAAAATGTCCAGATATTAGCTCTAGCATTAGATCGTTAGCATTAGCAAGTAAGCATGAGCATTCAATTTAAACATTGCAGTACTTGCATGTATACAAGAAGGGTTGAGCTTTAATGCCATCTAATCTAAAATGCCCACGAAGGGTTATGCTTTAATGCCATCTGATCTCTTATTTCCGTCAAAGAGGAGACGTAGAGTATGAAATTGACCAGATATTATCACTAGCATTAGATCGCTAGCATTAGCAAGTTAGCATTAGCATTCAAACTTTAAAATTGCTGTATTTGCATGTGTACAAGAAGGGTTAAGCTTTAATGTCATCGAATCTAATATGCTGATGAAAAGTCATGCTTTAATGCCATCTGATCACTTATTTCCATCATAGTGGACACGTACAGTATGAAAATGACAAGATATTAGCAATAGCATTAGATCGCTAGCATTAGCAAGTTAGCATAAGCATTCAAACTTAAACATTGCAGTACTTGCATGTATACATGAAGGCTTAAGCTTTAATGCCATCTGATCTCTTATTTCCATCATAGAGGACACGTTCAGTATGAAAATGACCAGATATTAGCACTAGCATTAGATCGCTAGCATTAGCAAGTTAGAATTAGCATTCTAACTTTAACATTGCTGTATATGCAATTATACAAGAAGCGTTAAGCTTTAATGCCATCTAATCTAATATGCCCATGAAGGGTTATTCCTTAATGCCATCTGATTTCTGTTTTACCATTATAGAGGACACGTACAGGATGAAAATGATCAGATATTAGCACTAGCATTAGATCGCTAGCATTAGCAAGTTAGCATAAGCATTGAAACTTTAACATTGCTGTATTTGCATGTATACATGAATGGTTAAGCTTTAATGCCATCTGATCCAATATGCCCATGAAGGGTAATGCTTTAATGCTATCTGATCTCTTATTTCCATCATAGAGCACATGTTCAGCATGAAAATGACCAGGTATTAGCACTAGCATTAGATCGCTAGCATTAGCAAGTTAGCATTAGCATTCAAACTTTAACATTGCTGTATTTGCATGTATACAAGAAGAAGTAAGCTTTAATGCCATCTGATCTAATATGCCCATGAAAGGTTATGCTTTAATGCCATCTTATCACTTATTTCGATCATAGAGGACATGTTCAGCATGAAAATGACCTGATATTAGCACTAGCATTAGATCGCTAGCATTAGCAAGTTAGAATTAGCATTCTAACTTTAACATTGCTGTATATGCAATTATACAAGAAGCGTTAAGCTTTAATGCCATCTAATCTAATATGCCCATGAAGGGTTATTCCTTAATGCCATCTGATTTCTGTTTTTCCATTATAGAGGACACGTACAGGATGAAAATGATCAGATATTAGCACTAGCATTAGATCGCTAGCATTAGCAAGTTAGCATTAGCATTCAAACTTAAACATTGCAGTACTTGCATGTATACAAGAAGGCTTTAGCTTTAACGGCATTTGATCTCTTATTTCCATCAAAGAGGACACGTACAGTATGAAAATGACTAGATATTAGCACTAGCATAAAATCGCTAGCATTAGCAAGTTAGCATTAGCATTCAAACTTAAACATTGCAGTACTTGCATGTATACAAGAAGGCTTAAGCTTTCACGCCATCTGTCTCTTATTTCCATCATCGAGGACAAGTACAGTATGAAAATGACCAGATATTAGCACTAGCATTAGATCGCTAGCATTAGCAAGTTAGCTTAAGCATTCAAACTTTAACATTGCTGTATTTGCATGAATACAAGTAGGGTTAAGCTTTAATGCAATCTAATCTAATTAACCCATTAAGGGTTATGCTTTAATGTCATCTGATCTCTTATTTCCATCATAGAGGACACGTACAGTATGAAAATGACTAGATATTAGCACTAGCATTAAATCGCTTGCATTAGCAAGTTAGCATTAGCATTCAAACTGAAACATTGCAGTACTTGCATGTATACAAGAAGGCTTAAGCTTTCACGCCATCTGATATCTTATTTCCATCATCGAGGACACATACAGTATGAAAATGACCAGATATTAGCACTAGCATTAGATCGCTAGCATTAGCAAGTTAGCTTTAGCATTCAAACTTGAACATTGCTGTATTTGCATGAATACAAGTAGGGTTAAGCTTTAATGCCATGTCATCTAATATGTCCATTAAGGGTAATGCTTTATTGCGATCTGATCTCTTATTTCCATCACAGAGGGCATGTTCAGCATGAAAATGACCAGATATAAGCACTAGCATTAGATCGCTAGCATTAGCAAATTAGCATTAGCATTAAAACTTTAACTTTGCTGTATTTGCATGTATACAAGAAGGGTTAAGCTTTAATGCCATCTAATCCAATATGTCCATGAAAGGTTATGCTTTAATGCCATCTGATCTCTTATTCCCATCATAGAGGACATGTTCAGCATGAAAATGACCAGATATTAGCACTAGCATTAGATCGCTAGCATGAGCAAGTTAGCATTAGCATTCAAACTTAAACATTGCAGTATTTGCATGTATACAAGAATCTGATTATATGCCCATTTAATGCCATCTGATCTCTTATTTCCATCATAGAGGACATGTACAGTATGAAAATGACCAGATATTAGCACTAGCATTAGATCGCTAGCATTAGCAAGTTAGAATTAGCATTCAAACTTTAACATTGCTGTATTTGCATTATACAAGAAGGGTTAAGCTTTAATGCCATCTAATCTAATATGCCCATGAAGGGTTATGCTTTAATGCCATCTGATCTCTTATTTCCATTATAGAGGACACGTAGAGTATGAAAATTATCAGATATTAGCACTAGCATTAGATCGCTAGCATTAGCAAGTTAGCATAAGCATTGAAACTTAAACATTGCTGTATTTGCATGTATACAAGAAGGGTTAAGCTTTAATGCCATCTGATCCAATATGCCCCAGAAGGGTAATGCTTTAATGCGATCTGATCTCTTATTTCCATCATAGAGGACATGTTCATCATGAAAATGACCAGATATTAGCACTAGTATTAGATCGCTAGCATTAGCAAGTTAACATTAGCATTCAAACTTTAACATTACTGTATTTGCATGTATACAAGAAGGGTTAAGCTTTAATGCCATCTGATCCAATATGCCCCAGAAGGGTAATGCTTTAATGCGATCTGATCTCTTATTTCCATCATAGAGGACATGTTCAGCATGAAAATGAGCAGATATAAGCACTAGCATTAGATCGCTAGCATTAGCAAATTAGCTTTAGCATTCAAACATTAACATTGCTGTATTTGCATGAATACAAGTAGGGTTAAGCTTTAATGCCATCTGATACAAAATGCCCAATGAAAGGTTACGCTTGAATGCCATCTGATCTCTTATTTCCATCATAGAGGACATGTTCAGCATGAAAATGACCAGATATTAGCACTCGCATTAGATCGCTAGCATTAGCAAGTTAGCATTAGCATTCAAACTTAAACATTGCAGTACTTGCATTTATACAAGAAGGGTTAAGCTTTTAATGCCATCAATATGATCCAATATGCCCATGAAGGGTAATGCTTTAATATTTCCATTTCATCAGAGAGACATGTTCAGTATGAAAATGACCAGATATTAGCACTAGCATTAGATCGCTAGCATTAGCAAGTTAGCATTAGCATTCAAACTTTAACATTGCTGTATTTGCATGTATACAAGAAGGGTTAAGCTTTTAATGCCATCTGATCCAATATGCCCAATGAAAGGTTATGCATTTTAATGCCATCTGATCTCTTATTTCCATCATAGATTAAAGACATGTTCAGCATGAAAATGACCAGATATTAGCACTAGCATTAGATCGCTAGCATTAGCAAGTTAGCATTAGCATTCAAACTTTTAACATTGCTGTATTTGCATGTATACAAGAAGGGTTAAGCTTTAATGCCATCTGATCCAATTTCCATCATAGAGGACATGCTTTAATATGAATCTGATCCAGATTTCCATCATAGCATTAGATCGCTAGCATTAAAATGTTAGCATTAGCACAAGCATTAGATCGCTAGCATTTGCATGTTACAATTAGCATTCAAACTTTAATGCCATCAGATTGCATGTGCCCATGAAGGCTATAGCTTTAATGCCATCTGATCTCTTATTTCCATCATAGAGGACATGTTCAGTATGAAAATGACCAGATATTAGCACTAGCATTAGATCGCTAGCATTAGCAAGTTAGCATTAGCATTCAAACTTTAACATTGCTGTATTTGCATGTATACAAGAAGGATTAAGCTTTAATGCCATCTGATCCAATATGCCCATGAAGGGTTATGCTTTAATGCCATCTGATCTCTTATTTCCATCATAGAGGACATGTTCAGCATGAAAATGACCAGATATTAGCACTAGCATTAGATCGCTAGCATTAGCAAGTTAGCATTAGCATTCAAACTTTAACATTGCTGTATTTGCATGTATACAAGAAGGGTTAAGCTTTAATGCCATCTAATCTAATTTGCCCATTAAGGGTTATGCTTTTAATGTCATCTGATCTCTTATTTCCATCATAGAGGACACGTACAGTATGAAAATGACTAGATATTAGCACTAGCATTAAATCGCTAGCATTAGCAAGTTAGCATTAGCATTCAAACTTAAACATTGCAGTATTTATGTTGCATGTATACAAGAAGGCTTTAATGCCATTGAGAATCAAGCCATCTGATCTTTTATTTCCATCATCTTAGGACATCATAGAGGACATGTTCAGTATGAAAATGACCAGATATTAGCACTAGCATTAGATCGCTAGCATTAGCAAGTTAGCTTTAGCATTCAAACTTTAACATTGCTGTATTTGCATGAATACAAGTAGGGTTAAGCTTTAATGCCATCTAATTATGCCCATTAAATGCTTTATGTCATCCTTATTTCCATCATAGAGACATGTACAGTATGAAAATGACTAGATATTAGCACTAGCATTAAATCGCTAGCATTAGCAAGTTAGCATTAGCATTCAAACTTAAACATTGCAGTACTTGCATGTATACAAGAAGGCTTAAGCTTTCACGCCATCTGATCTCTTATTTCCATCATAGAGGAAAGTATGAAAATGACAGATATTAGCACTAGCATTAGATCGCTAGCATTAGCAAGTTAGTTTTAGCATTCAAACTTTAACATTGCTGTATTTGCATGAATACAAGAAGGGGTTGCTTTAATGCCATCTAATCTAATATGCCCATGAAGGGTTATGCTTTTAATGCCATCTGATCTCTTATTTCCATCATTGAGGACACGTACAGTATGAAAATGACCAGATATTAGCACTAGCATTAGATCGCTAGCATTAGCAAGTTAGTATTAGCATTCAAACTTAAACATTGCAGTATTTGCATGTATACAAGAAGGGTTAAGCTTTAATGCCATCTAATCTAATATGCCATGAAGGGTTATGCTTTAATGCCATCTGATCTCTTATTTCCATCATTGAGGACATGTAAAGTATGAAAATGACCAGATATTAGCACTAGTATTAGATCGCTAGCATTAGCAAGACAGCATAAGCATTCAAACTTTAAAATTGCTGTATTTGCATGTATACAAGAAGGGGTAAGCTATAATGCCATCTTATCTAATATGCCCATGAAGGGTAATGCTTTAATGAGATCTGATCTCTTATTTCCATCATAGAGGACATGTTCAGCATGAAAATGACCAGATATTAGCTCTAGCATGAGATCGCTAGCATTAGCAAGTTAGCATTAGCTTTCAAACTTTAACATTGTTGTATTTGCATGTATACAAGAAGGGTTAAGCTTTAATGCCATCTGATCCAATATGCCCATGAAGGGTAATGCTTTAATTCGATCTGATCTCTTATTTCCATCATAGAGGACATGTTCAGCATGAAAATGACCAGATATTAGCACTAGCATTAGATCGCTAGCATTAGAAAGTTAGCATTAGCATTCAAACTTAAACATTGCAGTACTTGCATGTATACAAGAAGGCTTTAGCTTTAACGGCATTTGATCTCTTATTTCCATCATAGAGGACACGTACAGTATGAAAATGACTAGATATTAGCACTAGCATTAAATCGCTAGCATTAGCAAGTTAGCATTAGCATTCAAACTTAAACATTGCAGTATTTGCATGTATACAAGAAGCTTTAATGCCTTACAAATGCCCTGTCACGCCATCAAATCTCTTATTTCCATCATCGAGGACACGTACAGTATGAAAATGACCAGATATTAGCACTAGCATTAGATCGCTAGCATTAGCAAGTTAGCTTTAGCATTCAAACTTTAACATTGCTGTATTTGCATGAATACAAGTAGGGTTAAGCTTTAATGCAATCTAATCTAATATGCCCATTAAGGGTTATGCTTTAATGTCATCAGATCTCTTATTTCCATCATAGAGGACACCTACAGTATGAAAATGACTAGATATTAGCACTTTCATTAAATCGCTAGCATTAGCAAGTTAGCATTAGCATTCAAACTTAAACATTGCAGTACTTGCATGTATACAAGAAGGCTTAAGCTTTCACGCCATCTGATCTCTTATTTCCATCATCGAGGACACGTACAGTATGAAAATGACCAGATATTAGCACAAGCATTAGATCGCTAGCATTAGCAAGTTAGCTTTAGCATTCAAACATTAACATTGCTGTATTTGCATGAATACAAGTAGGGTTAAGCTTTAATGCCATCTGATACAAAATGCCCAATGAAAGGTTACGCTTGAATGCCATCTGATCGATTATTTCCATCATAGAGGACATGTTCAGCATGAAAATGACCAGATATTAGCACTAGCATTAGATCGCTAGGATTAGCAAGTTAGCATTAGCATTCAAACTTAAACATTGCAGTACTTGCATGTATACAAGAAGGCTTAAGCTTTAATGACATATGATCTCCTATTTCCATCATAGAGGACAAGTACAGTATGAAAATGACCAGATATTAGCACAAGCATTAGATCGCTAGCATTAGCAAGTTAGCATAAGAATTGAAACTTTAACATTGCTGGATTTGCATGTAAACAAGAAGGGTTAAGCTTTAATGCCATCTAACATAACATGCCCATGAAAGGTTATGCTTTAATGCCATCTGATCTCTTATTTCCATCACAGAGGACATTTCCAGCATGAAAATGACCAGATATTAGCACTAGCATTAGATCGCTAGCATTAGCAAGTTAGCATTAGCATTCAAACTTTAACATTGCTGTATTTGCATGTATACAAGAAGGGTTAAGCTTTAATGCCATCTGATCCAATATGCCCATGAAGGGTAATGCTTTAATGCGATCTAATCTCTTATTTCCATCATAGAGGACATGTTCAGCATGAAAATGACCAGATATTAGCACTACAATTAGTTCGCTAGCATTAGCAAGATAGCATAAGCATTCAAACTTTAAAATTGCTGTATTTGCATGTATACAAGAAGGGGTAAGCTATAATGCCATCTAATCTAATATGCCCATGAAGGGTTATGCTTTAATGCGATCTGATCTCTTATTTCCCTCATAAAGGACATGTTCAGCATGAAAATGACCAGATATTAGCTCTAGCATTAGATCGCTAGCATTAGCAAGTTAGCATTAGCATTCAAACTTTAACATTGCTGTATTTGCATGTATACAAGAAGGGTTAAGCTTTAATGCCATCTGATCCAATATGCCCAAGAAGGGTAATGCTTTAATTCGATCTGATCTCTTATTTCCATCATAGAGGATATGTTCAGCATGAAAATGACCAGATATTAGCACTAGGATTAGATCGCTAGCATTAGCCAGTTAGCATTAGCATTCAAACTTAAACATTGCAGTACTTGCATGTATACAAGAAGGCTTAAGCTTTCAAGCCATCTGATCGCTTATTTCCATCATCGAGGACATGTACAGTATGAAAATGACCAGATATTAGCACAAGCATTAGATCGCTATCCTTAGCAAGTTAGCTTTAGCATTCAAACTTTAACATTGCTGTATTTGCATGAATACAAGTAGGGTTAAGCTTTAATGCCATCTAATCTAATATGCCCATTAAGGGTTATGCTTTAATGTCATCTGATCTCTTATTTCCATCATTGAGGACACGCACAGTATGAAAATGACTAGATATTAGCACTAGAATTAGATCGCTTGCATTAGCAAGTTAGCATTAGCATTCAAACTTAAACATTGCAGTACTTCCATGTATACAAGAGGGGTTAATCTTTAATGCCATCTAATCTAATATGTCCTTGAAGGGTTATGCTTTAATGCCATCTGATCTCTTATTTCCATCATTGAGGACATGTACTGTAGGAAAATGACCAGATATTAGCACTAACATTAGATCGCTAGCATTAGCATGTTAGCATTAGCATTCAAACTTTAACATGGCTGTATTTGCATGTATACAAGAAGGGTTAAGCTTTAATGCCATCTGATCAAATATGCCCATGAAGGGTAATTCTTTAATGCGATCTGATCTCTTATCTCCATCACAGAGGGCATGTTCAGGATGAAAATGACCAGATATAAGCACTAGCATTAGATCGCTAGCACTAGCAAATTAGTATTAGCATTCAAACTTTAACATTGCTTTATTTGCATGTTTACAAGAAGGGTTAAGCTTTAATGCCATCTGATCCAATATTCCCATGAAAGGTTATGCTTTAATGCCATCTGATCTCTAATTTCCATCATAGAGGACATGTTCAGCATGAAAATGACCAGATATTAGCACTAGCATTAGATCGCAAGCATTAGCAAGTTAGCATTAGCATTCAAACTTAATCATTGCTGTATTTGCATGTATACAAGAAGGCTTAAGCTTTAATGCCATCTGATATGCCCTTATTTCCATCATAGAGGACATCATAAAGGACATGTTATGAAAATGACCAGATATTAGCACTAGCATTAGATCGCTAGCATTAGCAAGTTAGAATTAGCATTCAAACTTTAACATTGCTGTATTTGCATGTATACAAGAAGGGTTAAGCTTTAATGCCATCTAATATAATATGCCCATGAAGGGTTATGCTTTAATGCCATCTGATTTCTTGATTTCCATCATAGAGGACACATACAGTATGAAAATGACCAGATATTAGCACTAGCATTAGATCGCTAGCATTAGCAAGTTAGCATATGCATTGAAACTTTAACATTGCTGTATTTGCATGTATACAAGAAGGGCCATCTAGCTTTAATGCCATCTAATATAATATGCCATCATGAAAGGTGAAAAATGCAGATATTTAATGCCATCATTAGCATCTCAAATTTCCATCATAGAGGAGGGGTTGTACAGTATGAAAATGACCAGATATTAGCTTTAAGCATTAGATTTCCAGCATTAGCAAGTTAGCATAAGAATAGCACAAACTTTAACATTGCTGGATTTGCATGTTACAAGAAGCATTCAAACTTTAATGCCATCTAACATAACATGCCCATGAAAGGTTATGCTTTAATGCCATCTGATCTCTTATTTCCATCTTTAAGAGGACATGTCCAGCATGAAAATGACCAGATATTAGCACTAGCATTAGATCGCTAGCATTAGCAAAGTTAGCATTAGCATTCAAACTTTAACATTGCTGTATTTGCATGTATACAAGAAGGGTTAAGCTTTAATGCCATCTGATCCAATATGCCCATGAAGGGTTATGCTTTAATGCCATCTGATCTCTTATTTCCATCATAGAGGACATGTTCAGCATGAAAATGACCAGATATTAGCACTAGCATTAGATCGCTAGCATTAGCAAGTTAGCATTAGCATTCAAACTTAAACATTGCAGTATTTGCATGTATACAAGAAGGCTTAATGCCATCTTCTAATATGCCCATGAAGGGTTATGCTTTGATCTCTTATTTCCATCATAGAGGACATGTTCAGTATGAAAATGACCAGATATTAGCACTAGCATTAGATCGCTAGCATTAGCAAGTTAGCATTAGCATTCAAACTTTAACATTGCTGTATTTGCATGTATACAAGAAGGGTTAAGCTTTAATGCCATCTGATCCAATATGCCCATGAAGGGTTATGCTTTAATGCCATCTGATCTCTTATTTCCATCATAGAGGATATATTCAGCATGAAAATGACCAGATATTAGCACTAGCATTAGATCGCTAGCATTAGCAAGTTAGCATTAGCATTCAAACTTAAACATTGCAGTATTTGCATGTATACAAGAAGGGTTAAGCTTTAATGCCATCTAATATAATATGCCCGATGAAAGGTTATGCTTTAATGCCATCTGATCTCTTATTTCCATCATAGAGGACATGTTCAGCATGAAAATGACCAGATATTAGCACAAGCATTAGATCGCTAGCATTAGCAAGTTAGCATTAGCATTCAAACTTTAACATTGCTGTATTTGCATGTATACAAGAAGGGTTAAGCTTTAATGCCATCTAATCTAATATGCCCATGAAGGGTTAATGCTTTTAATGTCATCTGATCTCTTATTTCCATCATAGAGGACACGTACAGTATGAAAATGACCAGATATTAGCACTAGCATTAGATCGCTAGCATTAGCAAGTTAGCATTAGCATTCAAACTTTAACATTGCTGTATTTGCATGTATACAAGAAGGATTAAGCTTTAATGCCATCTGATCCAATATGCCCATGAAAGGTTATGCTTTAATGCCATCTTATCTCTTATTTCCATCATAGAGGACATGTTCAGCATGAAAATGACCAGATATTAGCACTAGAATTTGATCGCTAGCATTAGCAAGTTAGCATTAGCATTCAAACTTAAACATTGCAGTACTTGCATGTATACAAGAAGGGGCTTTAAGCTTTAATGCCCTGAAGGGCATTTGATCTCTTATTTCCATTATAGAGGACATGTTCAGTATGAAAATGACCAGATATTAGCACTAGCATTAAATCGCTAGCATTATCAAGTTAGCATTAGCATTCAAACTTAAACATTGCAGTATTTGCATGTATACAAGAAGGGGCTTTAATGCCATCTGATCCAATATTCCCATGCTTTAATGCCATCTGATCTCTTATTTCCATCATTGAGGACACGTACTGTATGAAAATGACCAGATATTACCACTAGCATTAGATCGCTAGCATTAGCAAGTTAGCTTTAGCATTCAAACTTTAACATTGCTGTATTTGCATGAATACAAGTAGGGTTAAGCTTTAATGCCATGTCATCTAAAATGCCCATTAAGGGTTATGCTTTAATGTCATCTGATCTCTTATTTCCATCATTGAGGACACGTACAGTATGAAAATGACCAGATATTAGCACTAGAATTAGATCGGTAGCATTAGCAAGTTAGCATTAGCATTCAAACTTAAACATTGCAGTACTTGCATGTATACAAGAAGGGCTAAGCTTTAATGCCATCTAATCTAATATGCCCTTGAAGGGTTATGCTTTAATGCCATCTGATCTCTTATTTCCATCATTGAGGACATGTACAGTATGAAAATGACCAGATATTAGCACTCGCATTAGATCGCTAGCATTAGCAAGTTTGCATTAGCATTCAAACTTTAACATTGCTGTATTTGCATGTATACAAGAATGGTTAAGCTTTAATGCCATCTGATCAAATATGCCCATGAAGGGTAATGCTTTAATGCGATCTGATCTCTTATTTCCATCACAGAGGGCATGTTCAGCATGAAAATGACCAGATATAAGCACTAGCATTAGATCGCTAGCATTAGCAAATTAGCATTAGCATTCAAACTTTAACATTGCTGTATTTGCATGTATACAAGAAGGGTTAAGCTTTAATGCCATCTGATCCAATATGTCCATGAAAGGTTATGCTTTAATGCCATCTGATCTCTTATTTCCATCATAGAGGACATGTTCAGCATGAAAATGACCAGATATTAGCACTAGCATTAGATCGCAAGCATTAGCAAGTTAGCATTAGCATTCAAACTTAAACATTGCAGTACTTGCATATATACAAGAAGGCTTAAGCTTTAATGCCATCTGATCTCTTATTTCCATCATAGAGGACACGTACAGTATGAAAATGACCAGATATTAGCACTAGCATTAGATCGCTAGCATTAGCAAGTTAGAATTAGCATTCAAACTTTAACATTGCTGTATATGCAATTATACAAGTAGCGTTAAGCTTTTATGCCATCTAATCTAATATGCCCATCAAGAGTTATGCCTTAATGCCATCTGATTTCTGATTTCCATTATAGAGGACACGTACAGTATGAAAATGATCAGATATTAGCACTATCATTAGATCGCTAGCATTAGCAAGTTAGCAAAAGCATTGAAACTTTAACATTGCTGTATTTGCATGTATACAAGAAGGGTTAAGCTTTAATGCCATCTTATATAATATGCCCATGAAAGGTTATGCTTTAATGCCATCTGATCTCTTATTTCCATCATAGAGGACATGTTCAGCATGAAAATGACCAGATATTAGCACTAGTATTAGATCGCTAGCATTAGCAAGTTAGCATTAGCATTCAAACTTTAACATTGCTGTATTTGCATGTATACAAGAAGGGTTAAGCTTTAATGCCATCTGATCCAATATGCCCATAAAGGGTAATGCTTTAATGCGATCTGATCTCTTATTTCCATCATAGAGGACATGTTCAGCATGAAAATGACCAGATATTAGCACTAGCATTAGACCGCTAGCATTAGCAAGTTAGCATTAGCATTCAAACTTTAACATTGCTGTAATTGCATGTATACAAGAAGGATTAAGCTTTAATGCCATCAGATCCAATATGCCCATGAAAGGATATGCTTTAATGCCATCTTATCTCTTATTTCCATCATAGAGGACATGTTCAGCATGAAAATGACCAGATATTAGCACTAGCATTAGATCGCTAGCATTAGCAAGTTAGCATTAGCAGTCAAACTTAAACATTGCAGTACTTGCATGTATACAAGAAGGCTTAAGCTTTCACGCCATCTGATCTCTAATTTCCATCATCGAGGACACGTACAGTATGAAAATGACAAGATATTAGCACTAGCATTAGATCGCTAGCATTAGCAAGATAGCTTTAGCATTCAAACATTAACATTGCTGTATTTGCATGTATACAAGTAGGGTTAAGCTTTAATGCCAACTGATCCAATATGCACATGAAAGGTTACGCTTGAATGCCATCTGATCTATTATTTCCATCATAGAGGACATGTTCAGCATGAAAATGACCAGATATTAGCACTAGCATTAGATCACTAGCATTAGCAAGTTAGAATTAGCATTCAAACTTAAACATTGCAGTACTTGCATGTATACAAGAAGGCTTAAGCTTTAATGCCATCTGATCTCTTATTTCCATCATAGAGGACACGTACAGTATGAAAATGACCAGATATTAGCACTAGCATTAGATCGCTAGCATTAGCAAGTTAGCATAAGAATTGAAACTTTAACATTGCTGGATTTGCATGTATACAAGAAGGGTTAAGCTTTAATGCCATCTAATATAATATGCCCATTAAAGGTTATGCTTTAATGCCATCTGATCTCTTATTTCCATGATAGAGGACATGTTCAGCATGAAAATGACCAGATATTAGCACTAGCTTTAGATCGCTAGCATTAGCAAGTTAGCATTAGCATTCAAACTTTAACATTGCTGTATTTGCATGTATACAAGAAGGGTTTAGCTTTAATGCCATCTGATGCAATATGCCCATGAAGGGTAATGCTTTAATGCGATCTGATCTCTTATTTCCATCATAGAGGACATATTCAGCATGAAAATGACCAGATATTAGCACTAGCATTAGTTCGCTAGCATTAGCAAGTTAGCATTAGCATTCAAACTTTAAAATTGCTGTATTTGTATGTATACAAGAAGGATTAATCTTTAATGCCATCTGATCCAATATGCCCATGAAAGGTTATGCTTTAATCGCATCTTATCTCTTATTTCCATCATAGAGGACATGTTCAGCATGAAAATGACCAGATATTAGCACTAGCATTAGATCGCTAGCATTAGCAAGTTAGCATTAGCATTCAAACTTTAACATTGCAGTACTTGCATGTATGCAAGAAGGCTATAGCTTTAACGGCATTTGATCTCTTATTTCCATCATAGAGGACACGTACAGTATGAAAATGACCAGATATTAGCATGAACATTAGATCGCTAGCATTATCAAGTTAGCATTAGCATTCAAACTTTAACATTGCTGTATTTGCATGTATACAAGAAGGGTTAAGCTTTAATGCCATCTGATCCATTATGCCCATGAAGGTTATGCTTTAATGCCATCTTATCTCTTATTTCCATCATAGAGGACATGTTCAGCATGAAAATGACCAGATATTAGCACTAGCATTAGATCGCTAGCATTAGCAAGTTAGCATTAGCATTCAAACTTAAACATTGCATGTATACAAGAAGGATTAAGCTTTTGCATGTATACAAGAAGGCTTTAGCTTTTATGGCATTTGATCTCTTATTTCCATTATAGAGGACACGTACAGTATGAAAATGACTAGATATTAGCACTAGCATTAAATCGCTAGCATTATCAAGTTAGCATTAGCATTCAAACTTAAACATTGCAGTACTTGCATGTATACAAGAAGGCTTAAGCTTTAACGCCATTTGATCTCTTATTTCCATCATTGAGGACCGTGCTGTATGAAAATGACCAGATATTACCACTAGCATTAGATCGCTAGCATTATCAAGTTAGCTTTAGCATTCAAACTTTAACATTGCTGTATTTGCATGAATACAAGTAGGGTTAAGCTTTAATGCCATGTCATCTAAAATGCCCATTAAAGGGTTATGCTTTTAATGTCATCTGATCTCTTATTTCCATCATTGAGGACACGTACAGTATGAAAAATGACCAGATATTAGCACTAGAATTAGATCGCTAGCATTATCAAGTTAGCATTAGCATTCAAACTTAAACATTGCTGTATTTGCATGAATACAAGAAGGGATAAGCTTTAATGCCATCTAATCTAATATGCCCTTGAAGGTTTATGCTTTAATGTCATCTGATCTCTTATTTCCATCATTGAGGACATGTACAGTATGAAAATGACCAGATATTAGCTTTAGCATTCTAGAATTAGCATTCAAACTTTAAGTTAGCATTAGCAACATGCTTTATTGCATTTGCAATCAAACTTAAACATTGCAGTATTTGCATGTTAAGGGGTTTAAGCTTTAATGCCATCTAATTAAAAATATGCCCTTGAAGGGTTATGCTTTAATGCCATCTGATCTCTTATTTCCATCATTGAGGACATGTACAGTATGAAAATGACCAGATATTAGCACTAGCATTAGATCGCTAGCATTAGAAAAATTAGCATTAGCATTCAAACTTTAACATTGCTGTATTTGCATGTATACAAGAAGGGTTAAGCTTTTAATGCCATCTGATCCAATATGTCCATGATAGGTTATGCTTTAATGCCATCTGATCTCTTATTTCCATCATAGAGGACATGTTCAGCATGAAAATGACCAGATATTAGCACTAGCATTAGATCGCTAGCATGAACAAGTTAGCATTAGCATTCAAACTTAAACATTGCAGTACTTCCATGTATACAAGAAGGCTTAATGCCTTGAATGCAATTTCCATCATATCTCTTATTTCCATCATAGAGGAAATGTACAGATATGAAAATGACCAGATATTAGCACTAGCATTAGCAAGTTAGCATTAGCATTCAAACTTTAAATTAGTATTCAAACTTTAACATTGCTATGCCATATGCAATTATACAAGTAGCGTTAATGCCATCTGATTTTATGCCATTATAATCTAATATGCCCATCAAGAGTTATTGCCTTAATGCCATCTGATTTCTGTATTTCCATTATAGAAGGGTTAACGTACTTTAAAAAATGATCAGATATTAGCAGGTTATCTTTAGATCATCTAGCATTTCCATCAGTTAGAAAAGCATTGAAACTTTAATATTGCTGTATTTGCATGTATACAAGAAGGGTTAGCATTTTAATGCCATCTTATATAATATGCCCATGAAAGGTTATGCTTTAATGCCATCTGATCTCTTATTTCCATCATAGAGGACATGTTCAGCATGAAAATGACCAGAATATTAGCACTAGTATTAGATCGCTAGCATTAGCAAGTTAGCATTAGCATTCAAACTTTAACATTGCTGTATTTGCATGTATACAAGAAGGGTTGCTTTAATGCCATCTGCATGCCCATAAAAATGCTTTAACGATCTGATCTCTTATTTCCATCATAGAGGACATGTTCAGCATGAAAATGACCAGATATTAGCACTAGCATTAGACCGCTAGCATTAGCAAGTTAGCATTAGCATTCAAACTTTAACATTGCTGTAATTGCATGTATACAAGAAGGATTAAGCTTTAATGCCATCAGATCCAATATGCCCATGAAAGGATATGCTTTAATGCCATCTTATCTCTTATTTCCATCATAGAGGACATGTTCAGCATGAAAATGACCAGATATTAGCACTAGCATTAGATCGCTAGCATTAGCAAGTTAGCATTAGCAGTCAAACTTAAACATTGCAGTACTTGCATGTATACAAGAAGGCTTAAGCTTTCACGCCATCTGATCTCTAATTTCCATCATCGAGGACACGTACAGTATGAAAATGACAAGATATTAGCACTAGCATTAGATCGCTAGCATTAGCAAGATAGCTTTAGCATTCAAACATTAACATTGCTGTATTTGCATGTATACAAGTAGGGTTAAGCTTTAATGCCAACTGATCCAATATGCCCATGAAAGGTTACGCTTGAATGCCATCTGATCTATTATTTCCATCATAGAGGACATGTTCAGCATGAAAATGACCAGATATTAGCACTAGCATTAGATCACTAGCATTAGCAAGTTAGAATTAGCATACAAACTTAAACATTGCAGTACTTGCATGTATACAAGAAGGCTTAAGCTTTAATGCCATCTGATCTCTTATTTCCATCATAGAGGACACGTACAGTATGAAAATGACCAGATATTAGCACTAGCATTAGATCGCTAGCATTAGCAAGTTAGCATAAGAATTGAAACTTTAACATTGCTGGATTTGCATGTATACAAGAAGGGTTAAGCTTTAATGCCATCTAATATAATATGCCCATTAAAGGTTATGCTTTAATGCCATCTGATCTCTTATTTCCATGATAGAGGACATGTTCAGCATGAAAATGACCAGATATTAGCACTAGCATTAGATCGCTAGCATTAGCAAGTTAGCATTAGCATTCAAACTTTAACATTGCTGTATTTGCATGTATACAAGAAGAGTTTAGCTTTAATGGCATCTGATGCAATATGCCCATGAAGGGTAATGCTTTTAATGCGATCTGATCTCTTATTTCATCATAGAGGACATATTCAGCATGAAAATGACCAGATATTAGCACTAGCATTAGTTCGCTAGCATTTAGCAAGTTAGCATTAGCATTCAAACTTTAACATTGCTGTATTTGTATGTATACAAGAAGGATTAATCTTTAATGCCATCTGATCCAATATGCCCATGAAAGGTTATGCTTTAATGTGATCTTATCTCTTATTTCCATCATAGAGGACATGTTCAGCATGAAAATGACCAGATATTAGCACTAGCATTAGATCGCTAGCATTAGCAAGTTAGCATTAGCATTCAAACTTAAACATTGCTGTATTTGCATGTATACAAGAAGGCTTAAGCTTTAATGCCATCTGATCTCATGAAAGGTTATGCTTTTGCCATCTTATCTCATTTCCATCGAGGACACGTTCAGTATGAAAATGACAAGATATTAGCACTAGCATTAGATCGCTAGCATTAGCAAGATAGCTTTTAGCATTCAAACTTTAACATTGCTGTATTTGCATGTATACAAGTAGGGTTAAGCTTTAATGCCAACTGATCCAATATGCCCTATAAACGTTACGCTTTAATGCCATCTGATCTCTTATTTCCATCATAGAGGACATGTTCAGCATGAAAATGACCAGATATTAGCACTAGCATTAGATCACTAGCATTAGCAAGTTAGAATTAGCATTCAAACTTAAACATTGCAGTATTTGCATGTATACAAGAAGGCTTAAGCTTTAATGCCATCTGATCTCTTATTTCCATCATAGAGGGTACGTACAGTATGAAAATGATCAGATATTAGCACATTACTTAGCATTAGATCCTAGCATTTAGATAGCATTAGCAAGTTAGCATTAGCATTCAAACTTTAAACATTGCTGTATTTGCATGTATACAAGTTAAGCTTTAATGCCAAAATCAATATGCCCTTTCTTTAATGCCATCTGATCTCTAATTTCCATCATCGAGGACATGTACAGTATGAAAATGACAAGATATTAGCACTAGCATTAGATCGCTAGCATTAGCAAGATAGCTTTAGCATTCAAACATTAACATTGCTGTATTTGCATGTATACAAGCACGGTTAAGCTTTAATGCCAACTGATCCAATATGCCCATGAAGGTTCCGGCATTGAATGCCATCTGATCTATTATTTCCATCATAGAGGACATGTTCAGTATGAAAATGACCAGATATTAGCACTAGCATTAGATCACTAGCATTAGCAAGTTAGAATTAGCATTCAAACTTAAACATTGCAGTACTTGCATGTATACAAGAAGGCTTAAGCTTTAATGCCATCTGATCTCTTATTTCCATCATAGAGGACACGTACAGTATGAAAATGACCAGATATTAGCACTAGCATTAGATCGCTAGCATTAGCAAGTTAGCATAAGAATTGAAACTTTAACATTGCTGGATTTGCATGTATACAAGAAGGGTTAAGCTTTAATGCCATCTAATATAATATGCCCATTAAAGGTTATGCTTTAATGCCATCTGATCTCTTATTTCCATGATAGAGGACATGTTCAGCATGAAAATGACCAGATATTAGCACTAGCATTAGATCGCTAGCATTAGCAAGTTAGCATTAGCATTCAAACTTTAACATTGCTGTATTTGCATGTATACAAGAAGGGTTTAGCTTTAATGCCATCTGATGCAATATGCCCATGAAGGGTAATGCTTTAATGCGATCTGATCTCTTATTTCCATCATAGAGGACATATTCAGCATGAAAATGACCAGATATTAGCACTAGCATTAGTTCGCTAGCATTAGCAAGTTAGCATTAGCATTCAAACTTTAACATTGCTGTATTTGTATGTATACAAGAAGGATTAATCTTTAATGCCATCTGATCCAATATGCCCATGAAAGGTTATGCTTTAATCGCATCTTATCTCTTATTTCCATCATAGAGGACATGTTCAGCATGAAAATGACCAGATATTAGCAGTAGCATTAGATCGCTAGCATTAGCAAGTTAGCATTAGAATTCAAACTTAAACATTGCAGTACTGCGTGCATGTATGCAAAGAAGACTATAGCTTTAATGCCATTTGATCTCTTATTTCCATCATAGAGGACACGTACAGTATGAAAATGACTAGATATTAGCACTAGCATTAGATCGCTAGCATTAGCAAGTTAGCATTAGCATTCAAACTTAAACATTGCAGTATTTGCATGTATACAAAGAAGGTTTAAGCTTTAATGCCATCTAATCTAATATGCCCTGATCTGAATGTTATTTCTTATTTCCATCATAGAGGACATGACAGTATGAAAAATGACCGGATATTAGCACTATCATTAGATCACTAGCATTAGCAAGTTAGAATTAGCATTCAAACTTTAACATTGCTGTATTTGCATTTATACAAGAAGGGTTAAGCTTTAATGCCATCTGATCCAATATGCCCATGAAGGGTAATTCTTTAATTTTTATCTGATCTCTTATTTGCATCATAGAGGACATGTTCAGCATGAAAATGACCAGATATTAGCACTAGCATTAGTTCGCCAGCATTAGCAAGTTAGCATTAGCATTCAAACTTTAACATTGCTGTATTTGCATGTATACAAGAAGGATTAAGCTTTAATGCCAACTGATCCAATATGCCCATGAAAGGTTATGCTTTAATGCCATCTTATCTCTTATTTCCACCATAGAGGACATGTTCAGCATGAAAATGACCAGATATTAGCACTAGTATTAGATCGCTAGCATTAGCAAGTTAGCATTAGCATTCAAACTTTAACATTGCTGTATTTGCATGAATACATCTTTAATGCCAGGCATTCAAACTTTAACATTGCTGTATGTAATGCTTTAATTTAATGATCCCAATATGCCCATGAAAGGTTATGCTTTAATGCCATCTGATCTCTTATTTCCATCATAGAGGACATGTTCAGCATGAAAATGACCAGATATTAGCACTAGCATTAGACCGCTAGCATTAGCAAGTTAGCATTAGCATTCAAACTTTAACATTGCTGTAATTGCATGTATACAAGAAGGATTTAGCTTTAATGCCATCAGATCCAATATGCCCATGAAAGGATATGCTTTAATGCCATCTTATTCCATCATAGAGGACATGTTCAGCATGAAAATGACCAGATATTAGCACTAGCATTAGATGCTAGCATTAGCAAGTTAGCATTAGCAGTCAAACTTAAACATTGCAGTATTTGCATGTATACAAGTAGGCTTAAGCTTTAATGCCATCTGATCTCTAATTTCCATCATCGATCTATTATTTCCATCATAGAGGACATGTTCAGTATGAAAATGACAAGATATTAGCACTAGCATTAGATCGCTAGCATTAGCAAGATAGCATTAGCATTCAAACTTTAACATTGCTGTATTTGCATGTATACAAGTAAGGGTTAAGCTTTAATGCCAACTGATCTCTTATGCCCAGATCATTAGGTTTAACATTTTGAATGCCATCTGATCTATTATTTCCATCATAAAGGACATGTTCAGCATTAAAATGACCAGATATTAGCTTTAGCATTAGATCACTAGCATTAGCAAAGTTAGAATTAGCATACAAACTTAAACATTGCAGTACTTGCATGTATACATTAAGGCTTAAGCTTTAATGCCATCTGATCTCTTATTTCCATCATAGAGGACATGTTCAGTATGAAAATGACCAGATATTAGCACTAGCATTAGATCGCTAGCATTAGCAAGTTAGCATAAGAATTGAAACTTTAACATTGCTGGATTTGCATGTATACAAGAAGGGTTAAGCTTTAATGCCATCTAATATAATATGCCCATTAAAGGTTATGCTTTAATGCCATCTGATCTCTTATTTCCATGATAGAGGACATATTCAGCATGAAAATGACCAGATATTAGCACTAGCATTAGTTCGCTAGCATTAGCAAGTTAGCATTAGCATTCAAACTTTAACATTGCTGTATTTGTATGTATACAAGAAGGATTAATCTTTAATGCCATCTGATCCAATATGCCCATGAAGGGTAATTCTTTAATGCTATCTGATCTCTTATTTCCATCACAGAGGGCATGTTCAGCATGAAAATGACCAGATATAAGCACTAGCATTAGATCGCTAGCATTAGCAAATTATCATTAGCATTCAAACTTTAACATTGCTGTATTTGCATGTATACAAGAAGGGTTAAGCTTTAATGCCATCTGATCCAATATGTCCATGAAAGGTTATGCTTTAATGCCATCTGATCTCTTATTTCCATCATTGAGGACATGTTCAGCATGAAAATGACCAGATGCACTAGACATTCAGCATGAAAATGACCAGATATTAGCACTAGCATTAGATCGCTAGCAAGAACAAGTTAGCATTAGCATTCAAACTTAAACATTGCAGTACTTGCATGTATACAAGAAGGCTTAAGCTTTAATGCCATCTGATCTCTTATTTCCATCATAGAGGACACGTACAGTATGAAAATGACCAGATATTAGCACTAGCATTAGATCGTTAGCATTAGCAAGTTAGAATTAGCATTCAAACTTTAACATTGCTGTATATGCAATTATACAAGTAGCGTTAAGCTTTTATGCCATCTAATCTAATATGCCCATGAAGAGTTATGCCTTAATGCCATCTGATTTCTGATTTCCATTATAGAGGACACGTACAGTATGAAAATGATCAGATATTAGCACTATCATTAGATCGCTAGCATTAGCAAGTTATCAAAAGCATTGAAACTTTAACATTGCTGTATTTGCATGTATACAAGAAGGGTTAAGCTTTAATGCCATCATATATAATATGCACATGAAAGGTTATGCTTTAATGCCATCTGATCTCTTATTTCCATCATAGAGGACATGTTCAGCATGAAAATGACCAGATATTAGCACTAGTATTAGATTGCTAGCATTAGCAAGTTAGCATTAGCATTCAAACTTTAACATTGGTGTATTTGCATGTATACAAGAAGGATTAAGCTTTAATGCCATCAGATCCAATATGCCCATGAAAGGATATGCTTTAATGCCATCTTATCTCTTATTTCCATCATAGAGGACATGTTCAGCATGAAAATGACCAGATATTAGCACTAGCATTAGATCGCTAGCATTAGCAAGTTAGCATTAGCATTCAAACTTTAACATTGCTGTAATTGCATGTATACAAGAAGGATTAAGCTTTAATGCCATCAGATCCAATATGCCCATGAAAGGATATGCTTTAATGCCATCTTATCTCTTATTTCCATCATAGAGGACATGTTCAGCATGAAAATGACCAGATATTAGCACTAGCATTAGATCGCTAGCATTAGCAAGTTAGCATTAGAGGTCAAACTTAAACATTGCAGTACTTGCATGTATACAAGAAGCCTTAAGCTTTCACGCCATCTGATCTCTTATTTCCATCATCGAGGACACGTACAGTATGAAAATGACCAGATATTAGCACTAGCATTAGATCGCTAGCATTAGCAAGATAGCTTTAGCATTCAAACATTAACATTGCTGTATTTGCATGAATACAAGTAGGGTTAAGCTTTAATTCCATCTGATCCAATATGCCCATGAAAGGTTACGCTTGAATGCCATCTGATCTATTATTTCCATCATAGAGGACATGTTCAGCATGAAAATGACCAGATATTAGCACTAGCATTAGATCACTAGCATTAGCAAGTTAGAATTAGCATCCAAACTTATACATTGCAGTTCTTGCATGTATACAAGAAGGCTTAAGCTTTAATGCCATCTGATCTCTTATTTCCATCATAGAGGACACGTACAGTATGAAAATGACCAGATATTAGCACTAGCATTAGATCGCTAGAATTAGCAAGTTAGCATAAGAATTGAAACTTTAACATTGCTGGATTTGCATGTATACAAGAAGGGTTAAGCTTTAATGCCATCTAATATAATATGCCCATGAAAGGTTATGCTTTAATGCCATCTGATCTCTTATTTCCATCATAGAGGACATGTTCAGCATGAAAATGACCAGATATTAGCACTAGCATTAGATCGCTAGCATTAGCAAGTTAGCATTAGCATTCAAACTTTAACATTGCTGTATTTGCATGTATACAAGAAGGGTTAAGCTTTAATGCCATCTGATGCAATATGCCCATGAAGGGTAATGCTTTAATGTGATCTGATCTCTTATTTCCATCATAGAGGACATATTCAGCATGAAAATGACCAGATATTAGCACTAGCATTAGTTCGCTAGCATTAGCAAGTTAGCATTAGCATTCATAGTTTAACATTGCTGTATTTGCATGTATACAAGAAGGATTAAGCTTTAATGCCATCTGATCCAATATGCCCATGAAAGGTTATGCTTGAATCCCATCTGATCTCTTATTTCCATCATAGAGGACATGTTCAGCATGAAAATGACCAGATATTAGCACTAGCATTAGATCGCTAGCATGAACAAGTTAGCATTAGCATTCAAACTTAAACATTGCAGTACTTGCATGTATACAAGAAGGCTTAAGCTTTAATGCCATCTGATCTCTTATTTCCATCATAGACATCAGTATAAAAATGACCAGATATTAGCACTAGCATTAGATCGCTAGCATTAGCAAGTTAAATTAGCATTTAAATTTTAACATTGCTGTATATGCATGTATACAAGAAGCCATTAATCTTTATGCCATCTAATCTCTTATTTCCATCATAGAGGACACCGTATGTATAAAAATGCCAGATATTAGCACTTTCATTAGATTTCCATTAGCAAGTTAGCGATTAGCATTGAAACTTTAACATTGATATTACAAGAAGGGGTTAAGCTTTAATGCATCTGAGATAATAGCCCATGAAAGGATATGCTTTAAGCCATCTTATCTTTATTTTCCATCATAGAGGACATGTTCAGCAAAAGCATTAGAAACTTTTTAACATTGCTGTATTTGCATGTATAAGAAGGGTTAAGCTTTTAATGCCATCTGATCCAATATGAAGGGTAATGCTTTAATGTGATTTCTCTTATTTCCATCATAGAGGACATATTCAGCATGAAAATGACCAGATATTAGCACTAGCATTAGATCGCTAGCATTAGCAAGTTAGCATTAGCATTCAAACTTTAACATTGCTGTATTTGCATGTTTACAAGAAGGTTAAGCTTTAATGCCATCTAATCTAATATGCCCATGAAGGGTTATGCTTTAATGTCATCTGATCTCTTATTTCCATCATTGAGGACATGTTCAGCATGAAAATGACCAGATATTAGCACTAGAATTAGATCGCTAGCATTAGCAAGTTAGCATTAGCATTCAAACTTAAACATTGCAGTACTTGCATGTTTACAAGAAGGATTAAGCTTTAATGCCATCTAATCTAATATGCCCATTAAGGGTTATGCTTTTAATGTCATCTTCCATCATCATTGAGGACATGTACAGTATGAAAATGACCAGATATTAGCACTAACATTAGATCGCTAGCATTAGCAAGTTAGCATTAGCATTCAAATTTTAAACATTGCTGTATTTGCATGTATACAAGAAGGGTTAAGCTTTTTAATGCCATCTAATCTAATATGCCCATGAAGGGTTATGCTTTAATGCCATCTGATCTCTTATTTGAGAGGACATGTACAGTATGAAAATGACCAGATATTAGCACTAACATTAGATCGCTAGCATTAGCAAGTTAGCATTAGCATTCAAACTTTTAACATTGCTGTATTTTCATGTATACAAGAAGGGTTAAGCTTTAATGCCATCTGATCAAATATGCCCATGAAGGGTAATGCTTTAATGCGATCTGATCTCTTATTTTCCATCATAGAGGGCATGTTCAGGATGAAAATGACCAGATATAAGCACTAGCATTAGATCGCTAGCATTAGCAAATTAGTATTAGCATTCAAACTTTAACATTGCTGTATTTGCATGTATACAAGAAGGGTTAAGCTTTAATGCCATCTGATCCAATATGCCCATGAAAGGTTATGCTTTAATGCAATCTGATCTCTTATTTCCATCATAGAGGACATGTTCAGCATGAAAATGACCAGATATTAGCACTAGCATTAGATCGCAAGCATTAGCAAGTTAGCATTAGCATTCAAACTTAATCATTGCAGTACTTGCATGTATACAAGAAGGCTTTAGCTTTAACGGCATTTGATCTCTTATTTCCATCATAGAGGACACGTACAGTATGAAAATGACTAGATATTAGGACTAGCATTAAATCGCTAGCATTATCAAGTTAGCATTAGCATTCAAACTTAAACATTGCAGTACATGCATGTATACAAGAAGGCTTAAGCTTTCACGCCATCTGATCTCTTATTTCCATCATCGAGGACACGTACAGTATGAAAATGACCAGATATTACCACTAGCATTAGATCGCTAGCATTAGCAAGTTAGCTTTAGCATTCAAACTTTAACATTGCTGTATTTGCATGAATACAAGTAGGGTAAGCTTTTAATGCCATGTCATCTAATATGCCCATTAAGGGTTATGCTTTAATGTCATCTGATTCTTATTTCCATCATTGAGGACATTTTCAGCATGAAAATGACCAGATATTAGCACTAGAATTAGATCGGTAGCATTAGCAAGTTAGCATTAGCATTCAAACTTAAACATTGCAGTACTTGCATGTATACAAGAAGGGTTTGCTTTAATGCCATCTGTCATCTGATCTCTTATTTCCATCATTGAGGACACGCACAGTATGAAAATGACCAGATATTAGCACTAGATTAGATCGCTAGCATTAGCAAGTTAGCATTAGCATTCAAACTTAAACATTGCAGTACTTGCATGTATACAAGAAGGGTTAAGCTTTTTAATGCCATCTAATCTAATATGCCCTTGAAGGGTTATGCTTTAATGCCATCTGATCTCTTATTTCCATCATTGAGGACATGTACATTATGAAAATGACCAGATATTAGCACTAACATTAGATCGCTAGCATTAGCAAGTTAGCATTAGCATTCAAAACTTTAACATTGCTGTATTTTCATGTATACAAGAAGGGTTAAGCTTTAATGCCATCTGATCAAATATGCCCATGAAGGGTTATGCTTTAATGCCATCTGATCTCTTATTTCCATCATAGAGGACATGTTCAGGATGAAAATGACCAGATATTAGCACTAGCATTAGATCGCTAGCATTAGCAAATTAGCATTAGCATTCAAACTTAAACATTGCTGTATTTGCATGTATACAAGAAGGGTTAGCTTTAATGCCATCTGATCCAATATCCATCATGAAAGGTTATGCTTTAATGCAATCTGATCTCTTATTTCCATCATAGAGGACATGTATATGAAAATGACCAGATATTAGCACTAGCATAGATGCAAGCATTAGCAAGTTAGCATTAGCATTCAAACTTAAACATTGCAGTATTTGCATGTATACAAGAAGGCTTAAGCTTTTGCCAACTGCATATTGATCTCTTATTTCCATCATAGAGGACACGTACAGTATGAAAATGACTAGATATTAGGACTAGCATTAAATCGCTAGCATTATCAAGTTAGCATTAGCATTCAAACTTAAACATTGCAGTACATGCATGTATACACAAGTTGCTTTTTTAATGCCATTCATCACGCCATCTGATCTCTTATTTCCATCATCTTAGGATTGAGGTACAGTATGTATGAAAATGACCAGATATTACCACTAGCATTAGATCGCTAGCATTAGCAAGTTAAGTTAGCAAACTTTAACATTCTGTAAACATGAATACAACATTTAAGCTTTAATGCCATGTCATCTGTATGCCCATTAAGGGTTATGCTTTAATGTCATCTGATCTCTTATTTCCATCATTGAGGACACGCACAGTATGAAAATGACCAGATATTAGCACTAGAATTAGATCAGTATACCCTTGAAGTTAGCATTAGCATTTAAAATTGCCTTGCATGTATACAAGAAGGGTTAGCTTTAATGCCATCTAATCTAATATACCCTTGAAGGGTTATGCTTTAATGCCATCTGATCTCTTATTTCCATCATTGAGGACATGTACAGTATGAAAATGACCAGATATTAGCACTAGCATTAGATCGCTAGCATTAGCAAGTTAGCATTAGCATTCAAACTTTAACATTGCTGTATTTGCATGTATACAAGAATGGTTAAGCTTTAATGCCATCTGATCAAATATGCCCATGAAGAGTAATGCTTTAATGCGATCTGATCTCTTATTTCCATCACAGAGGGCATGTTCAGCATGAAAATGACCAGATATAAGCACTAGCATTAGATCGCTAGCATTAGCAAATTAGCATTAGCATTCAAACTTTAACATTGCTGTATTTGCATGTATACAAGAAGGGTAAAGCTTTAATGCCATCTGATCCAATATGTCCATGAAAGGTTATGCTTTAATGCCATCTGATCTCTTATTTCCATCATAAAGGACATGTTCAGCATGAAAATGACCAGATATTAGCACAAGCATTAGATCGCTAGCATGAGCAAGTTAGCATTAGCATTCAAACTAAAACATTGCAGTACTTGCATGTATACAAGAAGGCTTAAGCTTTAATGCCATCTGATCTCTTATTTCCATCATAGAGGACACGTACAGTATGAAAATGACCAGATATTAGCACTAGCATTAGATCGCTAGCATTAGCAAGTTAGAATTAATATTCAAACTTTAACATTGCTGTATATGCAATTATACAAGTAGCGTTAAGCTTTAATGCCATCTAATCTAATATGCCCATGAAGAGTTATGCGTTAATGCCATCTGATTTCTGATTTCCATTATAGAGGACACGTACATTATGAAAATGATCAGATATTAGCACTATCATTAGATCGCTAGCATTAGCAAGTTAGCAAAAGCATTGAAACTTTAACATTGCTGTATTTGCATGTATACAAGAAGGGTTAAGCTTTAATGCCATCTTATATAATATGCCCATGAAAGGTTATGCTTTAATGCCATCTGATCTCTTATTTCCATCATAGAGGACATGTTCAGCATGAAAATGACCAGATATTAGCACTAGTATTAGATCGCTAGCATTAGCAAGTTACCATTAGCATTCAAACTTTAACATTGCTGTATTTGCATGTATACAAGATGGGTTCAGCTTTAATTCAATCTGATCCAATATGCCCATGAAGGGTAATGCTTTAATGCGATCTGATCTCTTATTTCCATCATAGAGGACATGTTCAGCATGAAAATGACAAGATATTAGCACTAGCATTAGATCGCTAGCATTAGCAAGTTAGCATTAGCATTCAAACTTAAACATTGCAGTACTTGCATGTATACAAGAAGGATTAAGCTTTCACGCCATCTGATCTCTTATTTCCATCATCGAGGATACGCACAGTATAAAAATGACTAGATATTAGCACTAGAATTAGATCGCTAGCATTAGCAAGTTAGCATTAGCATTCAAACTTAAACATTGCAGTACTTGCATGTATACAAGAAGGGTTAAGCTTTAATGCCATCTCATCTAATATGCCCTTGAAGGGTTATGCTTTAATGTAATCTGATCTCTTATTTCCATCATTGAGGACACGCACAGTATGAAAATGACTAGATATTAGCACTAGAATTAGATCGCTAGCATTAGCAAGTTAGCATTAGGATTCAAACTTAAACATTGCAGTACTTGCATGTATACAAGAAGGGTTAAGCTTTAATGCCATCTAATCTAATATGCCCTTGAAGGGTTATGCTTTAATGCCATCTGATCTCTTATTTCCATCATTGAGGACATGTACTGTATGAAAATGACCAGATATTAGCACTAGCATTAGATCGCTAGCATTAGCAAATTAGTATTAGCATTCAAACTTTAACATTGCTGTATTTGCAAGTATACAAAAAGGGTTAAGCTTTAATGCCATCTGATCCAATATGCTCATGAAAGGTTATGCTTTAATGCCTTCTGATCTATTATTTCCATCATAGAGGACATGTTCAGAATGAAAATGACCAGATATTAGCACTAGCATTAAATCGCAAGCATTAACAATTTAGCATTAGCATTCAAACTTAATCATTGCAGTACTTGCATGTATTCAAGAAGGCTTAAGCTTTAATGCCATCTGATCTCTTATTTCCATCATAGAGGACATGTTCAGCATGAAAATGACCATATATTAGCACTAGCATTAGATCGCTAGCATTAGCAAGTTAGAATTAGCATTCAAACTTTAACATTGCTGTATATGCAATTATACAAGAAGCGTTAAGCTTTAATGACATCTAATCTAATATGCCCATGAAGGGTTATGCCTTAATGCCATCTTATTTCTGATTTCCATTATAGAGGACACATACAGTATGAAAATGATCAGATATTAGCACTTGCATTAGATCGCTAGCATTAGCAAGTTAGCATATGCATTGAAACTTTAACATTGCTGTATTTGCATGTATACAAGAAGGGTTAAGCTTTAATGCCATCTAATATAATATGCCCAAGAAAGGTTACGCTTTAATGCCATCTGATATCTTATTTCCATCATAGAGGACATGTTCAGCATGAAAATGACCAGATATTAGCACTAGCATTAGATCGCTAGCATTAGCAAGTTAGAATTAGGATTCAAACTTTAACATTGCTGTATATGCAATTATACAAGAAGCGTTAAGCTTTAATGACATCTAATCTAATATGCCCATGAAGGGTTATGCCTTAATGCCATCTTATTTCTGATTTCCATTATAGAGGACACATACAGTATCAAAATGATCAGATATTAGCACTAGCATTCGATCGCTAGCATTAGCAAGTTAGCATTAGCATTCAATCTTTAACATTGCTGTATTTGCATGTATACAAGAAGGGTTATGCTTTAATGCCATCTGATCCAATATGCCCATGAAGGGTAATTCTTTAATGCGATCTGATCTCTTATTTGCATCATAGAGGACATGTTCAGCATGAAAATGACCAGAAATTAGCACTAGCATTAGATCGCTAGCATAAGCAAGTTAGCATTAGCATTCAAACTTTAACATTGCTGTATTTGCATGTATACAAGAAGGATTAAGCTTTAATGCCAACTGATCCAATATGCCCATGAAAGGTTATGCTTTAATGCCATCTTATCTCTTATTTCCATCATAGAGGACATGTTCAGCATAAAAATTACCAGATATTAGCACTAGCATTAGATCACTAGCATTAGCAAGATAGCATTAGCATTCAAACTTAAACATTGCAGTACTTGCATGTATACAAGAAGGCTTTAGCTTTAACGGCATTTGATTTCTTATTTCCATCATAGAGGACACGTACAGTATGAAAATGACTAGATATTAGCACTAGCATTAAATCGCTAGCATTAGTAAGTTAGCATTAGCATTCAAACTTAAACATTGCAGTACTTGCATGTATACAAGAAGGCTTAATCTTTCACGCCATCTGATCTCTTATTTCCGTCATCGAGGACACGTACAGTATGAAAATGACCAGATATTACCACTAGCATTAGATCGCTAGCATTAGCAAGTTAGCTTTAGCATTCAAACTTTAACATTGCTGTATTTGCATGAATACAAGTTGGGTTAAGCTTTAATGCCATCTAATCTAATATGCCCATGAAGGGTTATGCTTTAATGCCATCTGATCTCTTATTTCCATCATAGAGGACATGTTCAGCATGAAAATGACCAGATATTAGCAAGAGCATTAGATCGCTAGCATTAGCAAGTTAGCATTAGCATTCAAACTTTAACATTGCTGTATTTGCATGTAAACAAGAAGGATTAAGCTTTACTGCCATTTGATCCAATAGGCCCATGAAAGGTGATGCTTTAATGCCATCTTATCACTTATTTCCATCATAGAGGACATGTTCATCATGAAAATGACCAGATATTAGCACTAGCATTAGATCGCTAGCATTAGAAAGTTAGCATTAGCATTCAAACTTAAACATTGCAGTACTTGCATGTATACAAGAAGGTTTTAGCTTTAACGACATTTGATCTCTTATTTCCATCATAGAGGACACGTACAGTATGAAAATGACTAGATAATAGCACTAGCATTAAATCGCTAGCATTAGCAAGTTAGCATTAGCATTCAAACTTAAACATTGGAGTACTTGCATGTATACAAGATGGCTTAAGCTTTCACGCCATCTGATCTCTTATTTCCATCATCGAGGACACGTACAGTATGAAAATGACCAGATATTAGCACTAGCATTAGATCGCTAGCATTAGCAAGTTAGCTTTAGAATTCAAACTTTAACATTGCTGTATTTGCATGAATACAAGTAGGGTTAAGCTTTAATGCCATCTAATCTAATATGCCCATTAAGGGTTATGCTTTAATGTCATCTGATCTCTTATTTCCATCATTGAGGACACGTACAGTATGAAAATGACCAGATATTAGCACTAGAATTAGATCGCTAGCATTAGCAAGTTAGTATTAGCATTCAAACTTAAACATTGCAGTACTTGCATATATACAAGAAGGGTTAAGCTTTAATGCCATCTAATCTAATATGCCCTTGAAGGGTTATGCTTTAATGCCATCTGATCTTTTATTTTCATCATTGAGGACATGTACAGTATGAAAATGACCAGATATTAGCACTAGTATTAGATCGCTAGCATTAGCAAGATAGCATAAGCATTCAAACTTTAAAATTGCTGTATTTGCAAGTATACAAGAAGGGGTAAGCTTTAATGCCATCTAATCTAATATGCCCATGAAGGGTTTTGCTTTAATGTCATCTGATCTCTCATTTCCATCATAGAGGACACGGACAGTATGAAAATGACCAGATATTAGCACTAGCATTAGATCGTTAGCATTAGCAAGTTAGCATTAGCATTCAAACTTAAACATTGCAGTACTTGCATGAATACAAGTAGGGTTAAGCTCTAATGCCATTTAATCTAATATGCCCTTGAAGGGTTATGCTTTAATGCCATCTGATCTTTTATTTTCATCATTGAGGACATGAACAGTTTGAAAATGACCAGATATTAGCACTAGTATTAGATCGCTAGCATTAGCAAGATAGCATAAGCATTCAAACTTTAAAATTGCTGTATTTGCAAGTATACAAGAAGGGGTAAGCTTTAATGCCATCTAATCTAATATGCCCATGAAGGGTTTTGCTTTAATGTCATCTGATCTCTCATTTCCATCATAGAGGACACGGACAGTATGAAAATGACCAGATATTAGCACTAGCATTAGATCGTTAGCATTAGCAAGTTAGCATTAGCATTCAAACTTAAACATTGCAGTACTTGCATGAATACAAGTAGGGTTAAGCTCTAATGCCATCTAATCTAATATGCCCTTGAAGGGTTATGCTTTAATGTCATCTGATCTCTTATTTCCGTCATTGAGGACACGCACAGTATGAAAATGACTAGATATTAGCACTAGAATTAGATCGCTAGCATTAGCAAGTTAGCATTAGCATTCAAACTTAAACATTGCAGTACTTGCATGGATACAAGAAGGGTTAAGCTCTAATGCCATCTAATCCAATATGCCCTTGAAGGGTTATGCTTTAATGGCATCTGATCTCTTATTTCCATCATTGAGGACATGTACTGTATGAAAATGACCAGATATTAGCACTAGCATTAGATCGCTAGCATTAGCAAATTAGTATTAGCATTCAAACTTTAACATTGCTGTATTTGCATGTATACAAGAAGGGTTAAGCTTTAATGCCATCTGATCCAATATGCCCATGAAAGGTTATGCTTTAATGCCATCTGACCTATTATTTCCATCATAGAGGACATGTTCAGGATGAAAATGAGCAGATATTAGCACTAGCATTAGATCGCAAGCATTAACAAGTTAGCATTAGCATTCAAACTTAATCATTGCAGTACTTGCATGTATACAAGAAGGCTTAAGCTTTAATGCCATCTGATCTCTTATTTCCATCATAGAGGACATGTTCAGCATGAAAATGACCAGATATTGGCACTAGCATTATATCGCTAGCATTAGCAAGTTAGAATTAGCATTCAAACTTTAACATTGCTGTATATGCAATTATACAAGAAGCGTTAAGCTTTAATGACATCTAATCTAATATGCCCATGAAGGGTTATGCCTTAATGCCATCTTATTTCTGATTTCCATTATAGAGGACACATACAGTATGAAAATGATCAGATATTAGCACTAGCATTAGATCGCTAGCATTAGCAAGTTAGCATATGCATTGAAACTTTAACATTGCTGTATTTGCATGTATACAAGAAGGGTTAAGCTTTAATGCCATCTAATATAATATGCCCATGAAAGGTAAGGCTTTAATGCCATCTGATCTCTTATTTCCATCATAGAGGACATGTTCAGCATGAAAATGACCAGATATTAGTACTAGCATTCGATCGCTGACATTAGCAAGTTAGCATTAGCATTCAAACTTTAACATTGCTGTATTTGCATGTATACAAGAAGGGTAAAGCTTTAATGCCATCTGATTAAATATGCCCATGAAGGGTAATTCTTTAATGCGATCTGATCTCTTATTTGCATCATAGAGGACATGTTCAGCATGAAAATGACCAGATATTAGCACTAGCATTTGATCGCTAGCATTAGCAAGTTAGCATTAGCATTCAAAATTTAACATTGCTGTATTTGCATGTATACAAGAAGGATTAAGCTTTAATGCCAACTGTTCCAATATGCGCATGAAAGGTTATGCTTTAATGCCATCTTATCTCTTATTTCCATCATAGAGGACATGTTCAGCATGAAAATGACCAGATATTAGCACTAGCATTAGATCGCTAGCATTAGCAAGTTAGCATTAGCATTCAAACTTAAACATTGCAGTACTTGCATGTATACAAGAAGGCTTCAGCTTTAACGGCATTTGATCTCTGATTTCCATCATAGAGGACACGTACAGTATGAAAATGACTAGATATTAGCATTAGCATTAAATCGCTAGCATTAGCAAGTGAGCATTAGCATTCAAACTTAAACATTGCAGTACTTGCATGTATACAAGAAGGCTTAAGCTTTCACGCCATCTGATCTCTTATTTCCATTATCGAGGACAGGTACAGTATGAAAATGACCAGATATTAGCACGAGCATTAGATCGCTAGCATTAGCAAGTTAGCTTTAGCATTCAAACTTTAACATTGCTGTATTTGCATGAATACAAGTAGGGTTAAGCTTTAATGCCATCTAATCTAATATGCCCATGAAGGGTTATGCTTTAATGCCATCTGATCTCTTATTTCCATCATAGAGGACATGTTCAGCATGAAAATGACCAGATATTAGCACAAGCATTAGATCGCTAGCATTAGCAAGTTAGCATTAGCATTCAAACTATAACATTGCTGTATTTGCATGTATACAAGAAGGATTAAGCTTGACTGCCATCTGATCCAATATGCCCATGAAAGGTGATGCTTTAATGCCATCTTATCACTTAATTCCATCATAGAGGACATGTTCAGCATGAAAATGACCAGATATTAGCACTAGCATTAGATCGCTAGCATTAGCAAGTTAGCATTAGCATTCAAACTTAAACATTGCAGTACTTGCATGTATACAAGAAGGCTTAAGCTTTCACGCCATCTGATCTCTTATTTCCATCATCGAGGACATGTTCAGCATGAAAATGACCAGATATTAGCACAAGCATTAGATCGCTAGCATTAGCAAGTTAGCATTAGCATTCAAACTATAACATTGCTGTATTTGCATGTATACAAGAAGGATTAAGCTTTACTGTCATCTGATCCAATATGCCCATGAAAGGTGATGCTTTAATGCCATCTTATCACATAATTCCATCACAGAGGGCATGTTCAGCATGAAAATGACCAGATATAAGCACTAGCATTAGATCGCTAGCATTAGCAAATTAGCATTAGCATTCAAACTTTAACATTGCTGTATTTGCATGTATACAAGAAGGGTTAAGCTTTAATGCCATCTGATCCAATATGCCCATGAAAGGTTATGCTTTATTGCCATCTGATCTCTTATTTCCATCTTAGAGGACATGTTCAGCATGAAAATGACCAGATATCAGCACGAGCATTAGATCGCAAGCATTAGCAAGTTAGCATTAGCATTCAAACTTAAACATTGCAGTACTTGCATGTATACAAGAAGGCTTAAGCTTTCACGCCATCTGATCTCTTTTTTCCCTCATCGAGGACACCAACAGTATGAAAATGACCAGATATTAGCACTAGCATTAGATCGCTAGCATTAGCAAGTTAGCTTTAGCATTCAAACTTTAACATTGCTGTATTTGCATGAATACAAGTAGGGTTAAGCTTTAGTGCCATCTAATCTAATATGCCCATTAAGAGTTATGCTTTAATGTCATCTGATCTCTTATTTCCATCATTGGGGACACATACAGTATGAAAATGACCAGATATTAGCACTAGAATTAGATCGCTAGCATTAGCAAGTTAGTATTAGAATTCAAACTTAAACATTGCAGTACTTGCATGTATACAAGAAGGCTTAAGCTTTCACGGCATCTGATCTCTTATTTCCATCATCGAGGACACGTACAGTATGAAAATGACCAGATATTAGCACTAGCATTAGATCGCTATCATTAGCAAGTTAGCTTTAGCATTCAAACTTTAACATTGCTGTATTTGCATGAATACAAGTAGGGTTAAGCTTTAATGCCATCTAATCTAATATGCCCATGAAGGGTTATGCTTTAATGCCATCTGATCTCTTATTTCCATCATAGAGGACATGTTCAGCATGAAAATGACCAGATATTAGCACAAGCATTAGATCGCTAGCATTAGCAAGTTAGCATTAGCATTCAAACTATAACATTGCTGTATTTGCATGTATACAAGAAGGATTAAGCTTGACTGCCATCTGATCCAATATGCCCATGAAAGGTGATGCTTTAATGCCATCTTATCACTTAATTCCATCATAGAGGACATGTTCAGCATGAAAATGACCAGATATTAGCACTAGCATTAGATCGCTAGCATTAGCAAGTTAGCATTAGCATTCAAACTTAAACATTGCAGTACTTGCATGTATACAAGAAGGCTTAAGCTTTCACGCCATCTGATCTCTTATTTCCATCATCGAGGACATGTTCAGCATGAAAATGACCAGATATTAGCACAAGCATTAGATCGCTAGCATTAGCAAGTTAGCATTAGCATTCAAACTATAACATTGCTGTATTTGCATGTATACAAGAAGGATTAAGCTTTACTGTCATCTGATCCAATATGCCCATGAAAGGTGATGCTTTAATGCCATCTTATCACATAATTCCATCACAGAGGGCATGTTCAGCATGAAAATGACCAGATATAAGCACTAGCATTAGATCGCTAGCATTAGCAAATTAGCATTAGCATTCAAACTTTAACATTGCTGTATTTGCATGTATACAAGAAGGGTTAAGCTTTAATGCCATCTGATCCAATATGCCCATGAAAGGTTATGCTTTATTGCCATCTGATCTCTTATTTCCATCTTAGAGGACATGTTCAGCATGAAAATGACCAGATATCAGCACGAGCATTAGATCGCAAGCATTAGCAAGTTAGCATTAGCATTCAAACTTAAACATTGCAGTACTTGCATGTATACAAGAAGGCTTAAGCTTTCACGCCATCTGATCTCTTTTTTTCCATCATCGAGGACACCAACAGTATGAAAATGACCAGATATTAGCACTAGCATTAGATCGCTAGCATTAGCAAGTTAGCTTTAGCATTCAAACTTTAACATTGCTGTATTTGCATGAATACAAGTAGGGTTAAGCTTTAGTGCCATCTAATCTAATATGCCCATTAAGAGTTATGCTTTAATGTCATCTGATCTCTTATTTCCATCATTGGGGACACATACAGTATGAAAATGACCAGATATTAGCACTAGAATTAGATCGCTAGCATTAGCAAGTTAGTATTAGAATTCAAACTTAAACATTGCAGTACTTGCATGTATACAAGAAGGCTTAAGCTTTCACGGCATCTGATCTCTTATTTCCATCATCGAGGACACGTACAGTATGAAAATGACCAGATATTAGCACTAGCATTAGATCGCTATCATTAGCAAGTTAGCTTTAGCATTCAAACTTTAACATTGCTGTATTTGCATGAATACAAGTAGGGTTAAGCTTTAATGCCATCTAATCAATTATGCCCTTGAAGGGTTATGCTTTAATGCCATCTGATCTCTTATTTCCATCATTGAGGACATGTTCTGCATGAAAATGACGAGATATTAGCACTAACATTAGATCGCTAGCATTAGCAAGTTAGCTTTAGCATTCAAACTTTAACATTGCTGTATTTGCATGAATACAAGTAGGGTTAAGCTTTAATGCCATCTGATCTAATATGCCCATGAAGGGTAATGCTTTAATGCGATCTGATCTCTTATTTCCATAACAGAGGGCATGTTCAGGATGAAAATGACCAGATATAAGCGCTAGCATTAGATCGCTAGCATTAGCAAATTAGTATTAGCATTCAAACTTTAACATTGCTGTATTTGCATGTATACAAGAAGGGTTAAGCTTTAATGGCATCTGATCCAATATGCCCATGAAAGTTTATGCTTGAATGCCATCTGATCTCTTATTTCCATCATAGAGGACATGTTCAGCATGAAAATGACCAGATATTAGCACTAGCATTAGATCGCAAGCATTAGCAAGTTAGCATTAGCATTCAAACTTAATCATTGCGGTACTTGCATGTATACAAGAAGGCTTAAGCTTTAATGCCATCTGATCTCTTATTTCCATCATAGAGGACACGTACAGTATGAAAATGACCAGATATTAGCACTAGCATTAGATCGCTAGCATTAGCAAGTTAGAATTAGCATTCAAACTTTAACACTGCTGTATATGCAATTATACAAGAAGCGTTAAGCTTTAATGACATCTAATCTTATATGCCCATGAAAGGTTATGCCTTAATGCCATCTTATTTCTGATTTCCATTATAGAGGACACATACAGTATGAAAATGATCAGATATTAGCACTAGCATTAGATCGCTAGCATTAGCAAGTTAGCATATGCATTGAAACTTTAACATTGCTGTATTTGCATGTATACAAGAAGGGTTAAGCTTTAATGCCATCTAATGTAATATGCCCATGAAAGGTTATGCTTTAATGCCATCTAATCTCTTATTTCCACCATAGAGGACATGTTCAGCATGAAAATGACCAGATATTAGCACTAGCATTAGATCGCTAGCATTAGCAAGTTAGCATTAGCATTCAAACTTTAACATTGCTGTATTTGCATGTATACAAGAAGGGTTAAGCTTTAATGCCAACTGATCCAATATGCCCATGAAAGGTTATGCTTTAATGCCATCTTATCTCTTATTTCCATCATAGAGGACATGTTCAGCATGAAAATGACCAGATATTAGCACTAGCATTAGATCGCTAGCATTAGCAAGTTAGCATTAGCATTCAAACTTAAACATTGCAGTAATTGCATGTATACAAGAAGGCTTTAGCTTTAACGGCATTTGATCTCATATTTCCATCATAGAGGACACGTACAGTATGAAAATGACTAGATATTAGCACTAGCATTAAATCGCTAGCATTAGCAAGTTAGCATTAGCATTCAAACTTAAACATTGCAGTACTAGCATGTACACAAGAAGGCTTAAGCTTTCAAGCCATCTGATCTCTTATTTCCATCATCGAGGACACGTACAGTGTGAAAATGACCAGATATTACCACTAGCATTAGATCGCTAGCATTAGCAAGTTAGCTTTAGCATTCAAACTTTAACATTGCTGTATTTGCATGAATACAAGTAGGGTTAAGCTTTAATGCCATCTAATCTAATATGCCCATGAAGGGTTATGCTTTAATGCCATCTGATCTCTTATTTCCATCATCGAGGACATGTTCAGCATGAAAATGACCAGATATTAGCACTAGCATTAGATCGCTAGCATTAGAAAGTTAGCATTAGCATTCAAACTTAAACATTGCTGTATTTGCATGTATACAAGAAAGGCTTTATGCCATCTGATCCAATATGCCCATGAAAGGTGATGCTTTAATGCCATCTTCTTATTTCCATCATAGAGGACATGTTCAGCATGAAAATGACCTGATATTAGCACTAGCATTAGATCGCTAGCATTAAAAAGTTAGCATTAGCATTCAAACTTAAACATTGCAGTATTTATGCATATACAAGAAGGCTTTTTTAACGATGCATTTGATCTCTTATTTCCATCATAGAGGACACGTACAGTATGAAAATGACTAGATATTAGCACTAGCATTAAATCGCTAGCATTAGCAAGTTAGCTTTAGCAATCAAACTTTAACATTGCTGTATTTGCATGAATACAAGTAGGGTTAAGCTTTAATGCCATCTAATCTAATATGCCCATTAAGGGTTATGCTTTAATGTCATCTGATCTCTTATTTCCATCATTGAGGACACGTACAGTATGAAAATGACCAGATATTAGCACTAGAATTAGATCGCTAGCATTAGCAAGTTAGTATTAGCATTCAAACTTAAACATTGCAGTACTTGCATGTATACAAGAAGGGTTAAGCTTTAATGCCATCTAATCTAATATGCCCTTGAAGGGTTATGCTTTAATGCCATCTGATCTCTTATTTCCATCATTGAGGACATGTACAGTATGAAAATGACCAGATATTAGCACTAGTATTAGATCGCTAGCATTAGCAAGATAGCATAAGCATTCAAACTTTAAAATTGCTGTATTTGCATGTATACAAGAAGGGTTAAGCTTTAATGCCATCTAATCTAATATGCCCATGAAGGGTTTTGCTTTAATGTCATCTGATCTCTTATTTCCATCATAGAGGACACGGACAGTATGAAAATGACCAGATAGTTGCACTAGCATTAGATCGTTAGCATTAGCAAGTTAGCATTCGCATTCAAACTTAAACATTGCAGTACTTGCATGTATACAAGAAGGGTTAAGCTTTAATGCCATCTAATCTAATATGCCCATTAAGGGTTATGCTTTAATGTCATCTGATCTCTTATTTCCATCATAGAGGACACGTACAGTATGAAGATGACCAGATATTAGCACTAGCATTAGATCGCTAGCATTAGCAAGTTAGCATTAGCATTCAAACTTTATCATGTCTGTATTTGCATGTATACAAGAAGGGTTAAGCTTTAATGCCATCTGATCAAATATGCCCATGAAGGGTAATGCTTTAATGCGATCTGATCTCTTATTTCCATCACAGAGGGCATGTTCAGCATGAAAATGACCAGATATAAGCACTAGCATTAGATCGCTAGCATTAGCAAATTAGCATTAGCATTCAAACTTTAACATTGCTGTATTTCCATGTATACAAGAAGGGTTAAGCTTTAATGCCATCTGATCCAATATGCCCATGAAAGGTTATGCTTTAATGCCATCTGATCTCTTATTTCCATCTTAGAGGACATGTTCAGCATGAAAATGACCAGATATCAGCACTAGCATTAGATCGCAAGCATTAGCAAGTTAGCATTAGCATTCAAACTTAAACATTGCAGTACTTGAATGTATACAAGAAGGCTTAAGCTTTCAGGCCATCTGATCTCTTTTTTCCATCATCGAGGACACCTACAGTATGAAAAGGACCAGATATTAGCACTAGCATTAGATCGCTAGCATTAGCAAGTTAGCTTTAGCATTCAAACTTTAACATTGCTGTATTTGCATGAATACAAGTAGGGTTAAGCTTTAATGCCATCTAATCTAATATGCCCATTAAGAGTTATGCTTTAATGTCATCTGATCTCTTATTTCCATCATTGAGGACACATACAGTATGAAAATGACCAGATATTAGCACTAGAATTAGACCGCTAGCATTAGCAAGTTAGTATTAGCATTCAAACTTAAACATTGCAATACTTGCATGTATACAAGAAGGGTTAAGCTTTAATGCCATCTAATCTAATAAACCCTTGAAGGGTTATGCTTTAATGCCATCTGATCTCATATTTTCATCAGTGAGGACATGTACAGTATGAAAATGACCAGATATTAGCACTAGTATTAGATCGCTAGCATTAGCAAGATAGCATAAGCATTCAAACTTTAAAATTGCTGTATTTGCATGTATCAGGAAGGGGTAAGCTATAATGCCATCTAATCTAATATGCCCATGAAGGGTTATGCTTTAATTCGATCTGATCTCTTATTTCCATCATAGAGGACATGTACAGTATGAAAATGACCAGATATTAGCACTAGTATTAGATCGCTAGCATTAGCAAGTTAGCATTAGCATTCAAACTTTAACATTGCTGTATTTGCATGTATACAAGAAGGGTTAAGCTTTAATGCCATCTGATCCAATATGCCCATGAAGGGTAATGCTTTAATTCGATCTGATCTCTTATTTCCATCATAGAGGACATGTTCAGCATGAAAATGACCAGATATTAGCACTAGCATTAGATAGCTAGCATTAGCAAGTTAGCATTATCATTCAAACTTTAACATTGCTGTATTTGCATGTATACAAGAAGGGTTAAGCTTTACTGCCATCTGATCCAATATGCCCATGAAAGGGGATGCTTTAATGCCATCTTATCACTTATTTCCATCATAGAGGACATGTTCAGCATGAAAATGACCAGAAATTAGCACTAGCATTAGATCGCTAGCATTAGAAAGTTAGCATTAGCATTCAAACTTAAACATTGCAGTACTTGCATGTATACAAGAAGGCATTAGCTTTAACGGCATTTGATCTCTTATTTCCATCATAGAGGACACGTACAGTATGAAAATGACTAAATATTAGCACTAGCACTAAATCGCTAGCATTAGCAAGTTAGCATTAGCATTCAAACTTAAACATTGCAGTACTTGCATGTATACAAGAAGGCTTAAGCTTTCACGCCATCTGATCTCTTATTTCCATCATCGAGGACACGTACAGTATGAAAATGACCAGATATTAGCACTAGCATTAGATCGCTAGCATTAGCAAGTTAGCTTTAGCATTCAAACTTTAACATTGCTGTATTTGCATGAATACAAGTAGGGTTAAGCTTTAATGCAATCTAATCTAATATGCCCATTAAGGGTTATGCTTTAATGTCATCTGATCTCTTATTTCCATCATAGAGGACACCTACAGTATGAAAATGACTAGATATTAGCACTAGCATTAAATCGCTAGCATTAGCAAGTTAGCCCTAGCATTCAAACTTAAACATTGCAGTACTTGCATGTATACAAGAAGGCTTAAGCTTTCACGCCATCTGATCTCTTATTTCCATCATCGAGGACATGTACAGTATGAAAATGACCAGATATTAGCACTAGCATTAGATCGCTATCATTAGCAAGTTAGCTTCAGCATTCAAACTTTAACATTGCTGTATTTGCATGAATACAAGTAGGGTTAAACTTTAATGCCATCTAATCTAATATGCCCATTAAGGGTTATGCTTTAATGTCATCTGATCTCTTATTTCCATCATTGAGGGCACGCACAGTATGAAAATGACTAGATATTAGCACTCGAATTAGATCGCTAGCATTAGCAGGTTAGCATTCGCATTCAAACTTTAACATGTCTGTATTTGCATGTATACAAGAAGGGTTAAGCTTTAATGCCATCTGATCAAATATGCCCATGAAGGGTAATGCTTTAATGCGTTCTGATCTCTTATTTCCATAACAGAGGGCATGTGCAGGATGAAAATGACCAGATATAAGCGCTAGCATTAGATCGCTAGCATTAGCAAATTAGTATTAGCATTCAAACTTTAACATTGCTGTATTTGCATGTATACAAGAAGGGTTAAGCTTTAATGCCATCTGATCCAATATGCCCATGAAAGGTTATGCTTGAATGCCATCTGATCTCTTATTTCCATCATAGAGGACATGTTCAGCATGAAAATGACCAGATATTAGCACTAGCATTAGCTCGCAAGCATTAGCAAGTTAGCATTAGCATTCAAACTTAATCATTGCGGTACTTGCATGTATACAAGAAGGCTTAAGCTTTAATGCCATCTGATCTCTTATTTCCATCATAGAGGACACGTACAGTATGAAAATGACCAGATATTAGCACTAGCATTAGATCGCTAGCATTAGCAAGTTAGAATTAGCATTCAAACTTTAACATTGCTGTATATGCAATTATACAAGAAGCGTTAAGCTTTAATGACATCTAATCTAATATGCCCATGAAGGGTTATGCCTTAATGCCATCTTATTTCTGATTCCCATTATAGAGGACACATACAGTATGAAAATGATCAGATATTAGCACTAGCATTAGATCGCTAGCATTGGCAAGTTAGCATTAGCATTCAAACTTAAACATTGCAGTACTTGCATGTTTACAAGAAGGCTTTAGCTTTAACGGCATTTGATCTCATATTTCCATCATAGAGGACACGTACAGTATGAAAATGACTAGATATTAGCACTAGCATTAAATCGCTAGCATTAGCAAGTTAGCATTAGCATTCAAACTTAAACATTGTAGTACTTGCATGTATACAAGAAGGCTAAAGCTTTCAAGCCATCTGATCTCTTATTTCCATCATCGAGGACACGTACAGTGTGAAAATGACCAGATATTACCACTAGCATTAGATCGCTAGCATTAGCAAGTTAGCTTTAGCATTCAAACTTTAACATTGATGTATTTGCATGAATACAAGTAGGGTTAAGCTTTAATGCCATCTAATCTAATATGCCCATGAAGGGTTATGCTTTAATGCCATCTGATCTCTTATTTCCATCATTGAGGACATGTTCAGCATGAAAATGACCAGATATTAGCACGAGCATTAGATCGCTAGCATTAGCAAGTTAGCATTAGCATTCAAACTTTAACATTGCTGTATTTGCATGTATACAAGAAGGATTAAGCTCTACTGCCTTCTGATCCAATATGCCCATGAAAGGTAATGCTTTAATGCCATCTTATCACTTATTTCCATCATAAAGGACATGTTCAGCATGAAAATGACCAGATATTAGCACTAGCATTAGATCGCTAGCATTAGAAAGTTAGCATTAGCATTCAAACTTAAACATTGCAGTACTTGCATGTATACAAGAAGGCTTAAGCTTTCACGCCATCTGATCTCTTATTTCCATAATCGAGGACACGTACAGTATGAAAATGACCAGATATTAGCACTAGCATTAGATCGCTAGCATTAGCAAGTTAGCTTTCGCATTCAAACTTTAACATTGCTGTATTTGCATGAATACAAGTAGGGTTAAGCTTTAATGGCATCTAATCTAATATGCCCATAAAGGGTTATGCTTTAAAGTCATCTGATCTCTTATTTCCATCATTGAGGACACGTACAGTATGAAAATGACCAGATATTAGCACTAGAATTAGATCGCTAGCATTAGCAAGTTAGTATTAGCATTCAAACTTAAACATTGCAGTACTTGCATGTATACAAGAAGGGGTAAGCTTTCATGCCATCGAATCTAATATGCCCTTGAAGGGTTATGCTTTAATGCCATCTGATCTCTTATTTCCATCATTGAGGACATGTACAGTATGAAAATGACCAGATATTAGCACTAGTATTAGATCGCTAGCATTAGCAAGATAGCATAAGCATTCAAACTTTAAAATTGCTGTATTTGCATGAATACAAGAAGGGGTAAGCTTTAATTCCATCTAATCTAATATGCCCATGAAGGGTTTTGCTTTAATGTCATCTGATCTCTTATTTCCATCATAGAGGACACGGACAGTATGAAAATGACCAGATATTAGCACTAGCATTAGATCGTTAGCATTAGCAAGTTAGCATTAGCATTCAAACTTTAACATTGCTGTATTTGCATGTATACAAGAAGGGTTAAGCTTTAATGCCATCTAATCTAATATGCCCATTAAGGGTTATGCTTTAATGTCATCTGATCTCTTATTTCCATCATAGAGGACACGTACAGTATGAAGATGACCAGATATTAGCACTAGCATTAGATCGCTAGCATTAGCAAGTTAGCATTAGCATTCAAACTTTATCATGACTGTATTTGCATGTTTACAAGAAGGGTTAAGCTTTAATGCCATCTGATCAAATATGCCCATGAAGGGTAATGCTTTATTGCCATCTGATCTCTTATTTCCATCACAGAGGGCATGTTCAGCATGAAAATGACCAGATATAAGCACTAGCATTAGATCGCTAGCATTGGCAAATTAGCATTAACATTCAAACTTTAACATTGCTGTATTTCCATGTATACAAGAAGGGATAAGCTTTAATGCCATCTGATCCAATATGCCCATGAAAGGTTATGCTTTAATGCCATCTGATCTCTTATTTCCATCTTAGAGGACATGTTCAGCCTGAAAATGACCAGATATCAGCACTAGCATTAGATCGCAAGCATTAGCAAGTTAGCATTAGCATTCAAACTTAAACATTGCAGTACTTGCATGTATACAAGAAGGCTTAAGCTTTAATGCCATCTGATCTAATTTTTCCATCATGCTTTAATGACACCTACATTTCCATGAAAATGACCAGATATTAGCACTAGCATTAGATCGCTAGCATTAGCAAGTTAGCTTTAGCATTCAAACTTTAACATTGCTGTATTTGCATGAATACAAGTAGGGTTAAGCTTTAATGCCATCTAATCTAATATGCCCATTAAGAGTTATGCTTTAATGTAATCTGATCTCTTATTTCCATCATTGAGGACACATACAGTATGAAAATGACCAGATATTAGCACTAGAATTAGACCGCTAGCATTAGCAAGTTAGTATTAGCATTCAAACTTAAACATTGCAATACTTGCATGTATACAAGAAGGGTTAAGCTTTAATGCCATCTAATCTAATATACCCTTGAAGGGTTATGCTTTAATGCCATCTGATCTCTTATTTCCATCAGTGAGGACATGCCCAGTATGAAAATGACCAGATATTAGCACTAGTATTAGATCGCTAGCATTAGCAAGATAGCATAAGCATTCAAACTTTAAAATTGCTTTATTTGCATGTATCAGTAAGGGGTAAGCTATAATGCCATCTAATCTAATATGCCCATGAAGGGTTATGCTTTAATTCGATCTGATCTCTTATTTCCATCATAGAGGACATGTACAGTATGAAAATGACCAGATATTAGCACTTGCTAGCATTAGCAAGTTAGCATTAGCATTCAAACTTTAACATTTCTGTATTTGCATGTATACAAGAAGGGTTAAGCTTTAATGCCATCTGATCCAACATGCCCATGAAGGGTAATGCTTTAATTCGATCTGATCTCTTATTTCCATCATAGAGGACATGTTCAGCATGAAAATGAACAGATATTAGCACTAGCATTAGATAGCTAGCATTAGCAAGATAGCATTCGCATTCAAACTTGAACATTGCTGTATTTGCATGTATACAAGAAGGGTTAAGCTTTGCTGCCATCTGATCCAATATGCCCATGAAAGGGGATGCTTTAATGCCATCTTATCACTTATTTCCATCATAGAGGACATGTTCAGCATGAAAATGACCAGATATTAGTACTAGCACTAAATCGCTAGCATTAGCAAGTTAGCATTAGCATTCAAACTTAAACATTGCAGTACTTGCATGTATACAAGAAGGCTTAAGCTTTCACGCCATCTGATCTCTTATTTCCATCATTGAGGACACGTACAGTATGAAAATGACCAGATATTAGCACTAGCATTAGATCGCTAGCATTAGCAAGTTAGCTTTAGCATTCAAACTATAACATTGCTGTATTTGCATGAATACAAGTAGGGTTAAGCTTTAATGCAATCTAATCTAATATGCCCATTAAGGGTTATGCTTTAATGTCATCTGATCTCTTATTTCCATCATAGAGGACACCTACAGTATGAAAATGACTAGATATTAGCACTAGCATTAAATCGCTAGCATTAGCAAGTTAGCCCTAGCATTCAAACTTAAACATTGCAGTACTTGCATGTATACAAGAAGGCTTAAGCTTTCACGCCATCTGATCTCTTATTTCCATCATCGAGGACATGTACAGTATGAAAATGACCAGATATTAGCACTAGCATTAAATCGCTATCATTAGCAAGTTAGCTTCAGCATTCAAACTTTAACATTGCTGTATTTGCATGAATACAAGTAGGGTTAAGCTTTAATGCCATCTAATCTAATATGCCCATTAAGGGTTATGCTTTAATGTCATCTGATCTCTTATTTCCATCATTGAGGGCACGCACAGTATGAAAATGACTAGATATTAGCACTAGAATTAGATCGCTAGCATTAGCAAGTTAGCATTAGCATTCAAACTTAAACATTGCAGTACTTGCATGTATACAAGAAGGGTTAAGCTTTAATGCCATCTAATCTAATATGCCCTTGAAGGGTTATGCTTTAATGCCATCTGATCTCTTATTTACATCATTGAGGACATGTACTGTATGAAAATGACCAGATATTAGCACGAACATTAGATCGCTGGCATTAGCAAGTTAGCATCAGCATTCAAACTTTAACATGGCTGTATTTGCATGTATACAAGAAGGGTTAAGCTTTAATGCCATCTGATCAAATATGCCCATGAAGGGTAATGCTTTAATGCGATCTCATCTCTTATTTCCATCACAGAGGGCATGTTCTGCATGAAAATGACCAGATATAAGCGCTAGCATTAGATCGCTAGAATTAGCAAATTACCATTAGCATTCAAACTTTAACATTGCTGTATTTGCATGTATACAAGAAGGGTTAAACTTTAATGCCATCTGATCCAATATGCCCTTGAAAGGTTACGCTTTAATGCCATCTGATCTCTTATTTCCATCATAGAGGACATGTTCAGCATGAAAATGACCAGATATTAGCACTAGCATTAGATCGCAAGCATTAGCAAGTTAGCATTAGCATTCAAACTTAATCATTGCAGTACTTGCATGTATACAAGAAGGCTTAAGCTTTAATGCCATCTGATCTCTTATTTCCATCATAGAGGACACGTACAGTATGAAATTTACCAGATATTAGCACTAGCATTAGATCGCTAGCATTAGCAATTTAGAATTAGAATTCAAACTTTAACATTGCTGTATATGCAATTATACAAGAAGCGTGAAGCTTTAATGACATCTAATCTAATATGCCCATGAAGGGTTATGCCTTAATGCCATCTGATTTCTGATTTCCATTATAGAGGACACATACAGTATGAAAATGATCAGATATCAGCACTAGCATTAGCAAGTTAGCATAAGCATTGAAACTTTAACATTGCTGTACTTGCATGTATACAAGAAGGGTTAAGCTTTAATGCCATCTAATATAATATTCCCATGAAAGGTTATGCTTTAATGCCATCTGATCTCTTATTTCCATCATAGAGGACACGTACAGTATGAAAATGACCAGATATTAGCACTCGCATTAGATCGCTAGCATTAGCAATTTAGAATTAGCATTCAAACTTTAACATTGCTGTATATGCAATTATACAAGAAGCGTTAAGCTTTAATGACATCTAATTTAAAATGCCCATGAAGGGTTATGCCTAAATGCCATCTTATTTCGGATTTCCATTATAGAGGACACATACAGTATGAAAATGATCAGATATTAGCACTAGCATTAGATCGCTAGCATTAGCAAGTTAGCATATGCATTGAAACTTTAACATTGCTGTATTTGCATGTATACAAGAAGGGTTAAGCTTTTATGCCATCTAATATAATATGCCCATGAAAGGTTATGCTTTAATGCCATCTGATCTCTTATTTGCATCATAGAGGACATGTTCAGCATGAAAATGACCAGATATTAGCACTAGCATTAGATCGCTAGCATTAGCAAGTTAGCATTAGCATTCAAACTTAAACATTGCTGTATTTGCATGTATACAAGAAGTTAAGCTTTAATAGCTGATCCAATATGCCCATGAAAGGTTATTCTTTAATGCCATTTGATCTCTTATTTCCATCATAGAGGACATGTTCAGTATGAAAATGACTAGATATTAGCACTAGCATTAAATCGCTAGCATTAGCAAGTTAGCATTAGCATTCAAACTTTAACATTGCTGTATATGCAATTATACAAGAAGTGAGAAGCTTTAAAGACATCTAATCTAATATGCCAATTATGAAAGGTTATGCCTTAATGCCATCTGATTCTCTTATTTCCATCATAGAGGACACATACAGTATGAAAATGACCAGATATTAGCACTAGCATATAGATCGCTAGCATTAGCAAGTTAGCATAAGCATTGAAACTTTAACATTGCTGTACTTGCATGTATACAAGAAGGGTTAAGCTTTAATGCCATCTAATATAATATGCCCATGAAAGGTTATGCTTTAATTCCATCTGATCTCTTATTTCCATCATAGAGGACATGTTCAGCATGAAAATGACCAGATATTAGCACTAGCATTAGATCGCTAGCATTAGCAAGTTAGCATTAGCATTCAAACTTTAACATTGCTGTACTTGCATGTATACAAGAAGGGTTAAGCTTTAATGCCATCTAATATAATATGCCCATGAAAGGTGATGCTTTAATGCCATCTTATCACTTATTTCCATCATAGAGGACATGTTCAGCATGAAAATGACCAGATATTAGCACTAGCATTAGATCGCTAGCATTAGCAAGTTAGCATTAGCATTCAAACTTAAACATTGCAGTACTTGCATGTATACAAGAAGGCTTTAGCTTTCACGCCATCTGATCTCTTATTTCCATCATCGAGGACACGTACAGTATGAAAATGACCAGATATTAGCACTAGCATTTGATCGCTAGCATTAGCAAGTTAGCTTTAGCATTCAAACTTTATCATTGCTGTATTTGCATGAATACAAGTAGGGTTAAGCTTTAATGCAATCTAATCTAATATGCCCATTAAGGGTTATGCTTTAATGTCATCTGATCTCTTATTTCATTCATAGAGGACACCTACAGTATGAAAATGACTAGATAGAAGCACTAGCATTAAATCGCTAGCATTAGCAAGTTAGCCCTAGCATTCAAACTTAAACATTGCAGTACTTGCATGTATACAAGAAGGCTTAAGCTTTCACGCCATCTGATCTCTTATTTCCATCATCGAGGACATGTACAGTATGAAAATGACCAGATATTAGCACTAGAATTAGATCGCTATCATTAGCAAGTTAGCTTCAGCATTCAAACTTTAACATTGCTGTATTTGCATGAATACAAGTAGGGTTAAGCTTTAATGCCATCTAATCTAATATGCCCTTTAAGGGTTATGCTTTAATGTCATCTGATCTCTTATTTCCATCATTGAGGACACGCACAGTATGAAAATGACTAGATATTAGCACTAGAATTAGATTGCTAGCATTAGCAAGTTAGCATTAGCATTCAAACTTAAACATTGCAGTACTATCATGTATACAAGAAGGCTTAAGCCTTTCTAATATGCCCATTAAAGGGTTATGCCATCTGATCTCTTATTTCCATCATCGAGGACATGTACAGTATGAAAATGACCAGATATTAGCACTAGCATTAGATCGCTATCATTAGCAAGTTAGCTTCAGCATTCAAACTTTAACATTGCTGTATTTGCATGAATACAAGTAGGGTTAAGCTTTAATGCCATCTAATGTAATATGCCCTTGAAGGGTTATGCTTTAATGCCATCTGATCTCTTATTTACATCATTGAGGACATGTACTGCATGAAAATGACCAGATATTAGCACTAACATTAGATCGCTAGCATTAGCAAGTTAGCATCAGCATTCAAACTTTAACATGGCTGTATTTGTATGTATACAAGAAGGGTTAAGCTTTAATGCCATCTGATCAAATATGCCCATGAAGGGTAATGCTTAAATGCGATCTGATCTCTTATTTCCATCACAGAGGGCATGTTCTGCATGAAAATGACCAGATATAAGCGCTAGCATTAGATCGCTAGCATTAGCAAATTAGCATTAGCATTCAAACTTTAACATTGCTGTATTTGCATGTATACAAGAAGGGTTAAGCTTTAATGCCATCTGATCCAATATGCCCATGAATGGTTATGCTTTAATGCCATCTGATCTCTTATTTCCATCATAGAGGACATGTTCAGCATGAAAATGACCAGATATTAGCAAGAGCATTAGATCGCAAGCATTAGCAAGTTAGCATTAGCATTCAAACTTAATCATTGCAGTACTTGCATGTATACAAGAAGGGTTAAGCTTTAATGCCATCTGATCCAATATGCCCATGAAAGGTTATGCTTTAATGCCATCTGATCTCTTATTTCCATCATAGAGGACACGTACAGTATGAAAATGACCAGATATTAGCACTAGCATTAGATCGCTAGCATTAGCAAGTTAGAATTAGCATTCAAACTTTAACATTGCTGTATATGCAATTATACAAGAAGTGTTAAGCTTTAATGACATCTAATTTAATATGCCCATGAAGGGTTATGCCTAAATGCCATCTTATTTCGGATTTCCATTATAGAGGACACATACAGTATGAAAATGATCAGATATTAGCACTAGCATTAGATCGCTAGCATTAGCAAGTTAGCATATGCATTGAAACTTTAACATTGCTGTATTTGCATATATACAAGAAGGGTTAAGCTTTAATGCCATCTAATATAATATACCCATGAAAGGTTATGCTTTAATGCCATCTGATCTCTTATTTCCATCATAGAGGACATGTTCAGCATGAAAATGACCAGATATTAGCACGAGCATTAAATCGCTAGCATTAGCAAGTTAGCATTAGCATTCAAACTTTAACATTGCTGTATATGCATGTATACAAGAAGGGTTAAGCTTTAATGCTATCTTATCCAATATGCCCATGAAGGGTAATTCTTTAATGCGATCTGATCTCTTATTTGCATCATAGAGGACATGTTCAGCATGAAAATGACCAGATATTAGCACTAGCATTAGATCCCTAGCATTAGCAAGTTAGCATTAGCATTCCAACTTTAACATTGCTGTATTTGCATGTATACAAGAAGGATGAAGCATTAATGCCAACTGATCCAATATGCCTAAGAAAGGTTATGCTTTAATGCCATCTTATCTCTTATTTCCATCATAGAGGACATGTTCAGCATGAAAATGACCAGATATTAGCACTAGCATTAGATCGCTAGCATTAGCAAGTTAGCATTAGCATTCAAACTTAAACATTGCAGTACTTGCATGTATACAAGAAGGCTTAAGCTTTCAAGCCATCTGATCTCTTATTTCCATCATCGAGGACACGTACAGTATGAAAATGACCAGATATTACCACTAGCAATAGATCGCTAGCATTAGCAAGTTAGTTTTAGCATTCAAACTTTAACATTGCTGTATTTGCATGTATACAAGAAGGATTAAGCTTTAGTGCCATCTGATCCAATATGCCCATGAAAGGTGATGCTTTAATGCCATCTTATCACTTATTTCCATCATAGAGGACATGTTCAGCATGAAAATGACCAGATATTAGCACTAGCATTAGATCGCTAGCATTAGAAAGTTAGCATTAGCATTCAAACTTAAACATTGCAGTACTTGCATGTATACAAGAAGGCTTTAGCTTTAACGGCATTTGATCTCTTATTTCCATCATAGAGGACACGTACAGTATGAAGATGACCAGATATTAGCACTAGCATTAGATCGCTAGCATTAGCAAGTTAGCATTAGCATTCAAACTTTATCATGGCTGTATTTGCATGTATTCAAGAAGGGTTAAGCTTTAATGCCATCTGATCAAATATGCCCATGAAGGGTAATGCTTTAATGCGATCTGATCTCTTATTTCCATCACAGAGGGCATGTTCAGCATGAAAATGACCAGATATAAGCACTAGCATTAGATCGCTAGCATTAGCAAATTAGCATTAGCATTCAAACTTTAACATTGCTGTATTTGCATGTATACAAGAACGGTTAAGCTTTAATGCCATCTGATCCAATATGCCCATGAAAGGTTATGTCTTAATGCCATCTGATCTCTTATTTCCATCTTAGAGGACATGTTCAGCATGAAAATGACCAGATATCAGCACTAGCATTAGATCGCAAGCATTAGCAAGTTAGCTTTTGCATTCAAACTTAAACATTGCAGTACTTGCATGTATACAAGAAGGCTTAAGCTTTCAACATTAATCTGATCTTTTTTTCCATCATCGAGGACACCTACAGTATGAAAATGACCAGATATTAGCACTAGCATTAGATCGCTAGCATTAGCAGGTTAGGTTTAGCATTCAAACTTTAACATTGCTGTATTTGCATGAATACAAGTAGGGTTAAGCTTTAATGCCATCTAATCTAATATGCCCATTAAGAGTTATGCTTTAATGTCATCTGATCTCTTATTTCCATCATTGAGGACACACACAGTATGAAAATGAACAGATATTAGAACTAGAATTAGACCGCTAGCATTAGCAAGTTAGTATTAGCATTCAAACTTAAACATTGCAATACTTGCATGTATACAAGAAGGGTTAAGCTATAATGCCATCTAATCTAATATGCCCATGAAGGGTTATGCTTTAATTCGATCTGATCTCTTATTTCCATCATAGAGGACATGTACAGTATGAAAATGACCAGATATTAGCACTAGTATTAGATCGCTAGCATTATCAAGATAGCATAAGCATTCAAACTTTAAAATTGCTGTATTTGCATGTATACAAGAAGGGGTAAGCTATAATGCCATCTAATCTAATATGCCCATGAAGGGTTATGCTTTAATTCGATCTGATCTCTTATTTCCATCATAGAGGACATGTACAGTATGAAAATGACCAGATATGAGCACTAGTATTAGATCGCTAGCATTAGCAAGTTAGCATTAGCATTCAAACTTTAATATTGCTGTATTTGCATGTATACAAGAAGGGTTAAGCTTTAATGCCATCTGATCCAATATGCCCATGAAGGGTAATGCTTTAATTCGATCTGATCTCTTATTTCCATCATAGAGGACATGTTCAGCATGAAAATGACCAGATATTAGCACTAGCATTAGATAGCTAGCAATAGCAAGTTAGCATTAGCATTCAAACTTTAACATTGCTGTATTTGCATTTATACAAGAAGGATTAAGCTTTACTGCCATCTGATCCAATATGCCCATGAAAGGTGATGCTTTAATGCCATCTTATCACTTATATCCATCATAGAGGACATGTTCAGGATAAAAATGACCAGAGATTAGCACTAGCATTAGATCGCGAGCATTAGCAAGTTAGCATTAGCATTCAAAGTTAAACATTGCAGTACTTGCATGTATACAAGAAGGCTTAAGCTTTCACGCCATCTGATCTCTTATTTCCATCATCGAGGACACGTACAGTATGAAAATGACCAGATATTAGCACTAGCATTAGATCGCTAGCATTAGCAAGTTAGCTTTAGCATTCAAACTTTAACATTGCTGCATTTGCATGAATACAAGTAGGGTTAAGCTTTAATGCAATCTAATCTAATATGCCCATTAAGGGTTATGCTTTAATGTCATCTGATCTCTTATTTCCATCATAGAGGACACCTACAGTATGAAAATGACTAGATTTTTTGCACTGGCATTAAATCGCTAGCATTAGCAAGTTAGCCCTAGCATTCAAACTTATACATTGCAGTACTTGCATGTATACAAGAAGGCTTAAGCTTTCACGCCATCTGATCTCTTATTTCCATCATCGAGGACACGTACAGTATGAAAATGACCAGATATTAGCACTAGCATTAGATCGCTATCATTAGCAAGTTAGCTTCAGCATTCAAACTTTAACATTGCTGTATTTGCATGAATACAAGTAGGGTTAAGCTTTAATGCCATCTAATCTAATATGCCCATTAAGGGTTATGCTTTAATGTCATCTGATCTCTTATTTCCATCATTGAGGACACGTACAGTATGAAAATGACTAGATATTAGCACTAACATTAGATCGCTAGCATTAGCAAGTTAGCATCAGCATTCAAACTTTAACATGGCTGTATTTGCATGTATACAAGAAGGGATAAGCTTTAACGCCATCTGATCAAATATGCCCATGAAGGGTAATGCTTTAATGCGATCTGATCTCTTATTTCCATCACAGAGGGCATGTTCAGCATGAAAATGACCAGATATAAGCGCTAGGATTAGATCGCTAGCATTAGCAAATTAGCATTAGCATTCAAACTTTAACATTGCTGTATTTGCATGTATACAAGAAGGGTTAAGCTTTAATGCCATCTGATCCAATATGCCCATGAAAGGTTATGCTTTAATGCCATCTGATCTCTTATTTCCATCATAGAGGACATGTTCAGCATGAAAATGACCAGATATTAGCACTAGCATTAGATCGCAAGCATTAGCAAGTTAGCATTAGCATTCAAACTTTAACATTGCTGTATATGCAATTATACAAGAAGTGTGAAGCTTTAAAGACATCTAATCTAATATGCCCTTGAAGGGTTATGCCTTAATGCCATCTGATTTCTGATTTCCATGATAGAGGACACATACAGTATGAAAATGATCAGATATTAGCACTAGCATTAGATCGCTAGCATTAGCAAGTTAGCATAAGCATTGAAACTTTAACATTGCTGTACTTGCATGTATACAAGAAGGGTTAAGCTTTAATGCCATCTAATATAATATGCCCATGAAAGGTTATGCTTTAATGCCATCTGATCTCTTATTTCCATCATAGAGGACATGTTCAGCATGAAAATGACCAGATATTAGCACTAGCATTAGATCGCTAGCGTTAGCAAGTTAGAATTAGCATTCAAACTTTAACATTGCTGTATTTGCATGTATACAAGAAGGGTTAAGCTTTAATGCCATCTCATCCAATATGCCCATGAAGGGCATTAAGTTAGCATTAGCATTTTAATTGCAGTATCTGATCTCTTATTTCCATCATCAAGAGGACATGTTCAGCATGAAAATGACCAGATATTAGCACTAGCATTAGATCGCTAGCATTAGCAAGTTAGCATTAGCATTCAAACTTTAACATTGCTGTATTTGCATGTATACAAGAAGGATTAAGCTTTAATGCCAACTGATCAATATGCCCATGAAAGGTTATGCTTTTAATGCCATCTTATCTCTTATTTCCATCATAGAGGACATGTTCAGCATGAAAATGACCAGATATTAGCACTAGCATTAGATCGCTAGCATTAGAAAGTTAGCATTAGCATTCAAACTTAAACATTGCAGTACTTGCATGTATACAAGAAGGCTTTAGCTTTAACGGCATTTGATCTCTTATTTCCATCATTGAGGACACGTACAGCATGAAAATGACTAGATATTAGCACTAGCATTAAATCGCTAGCATTAGCAAGTTAGCATTAGCATTCAAACTTAAACATTGCAGTACTTGCATGTATACAAGAAGGCTTAAGCTTTACTGCCATCTGATCCAATATGCCCATGAAAGGTGATCTGATCTCTTATTTCCATCATAGAGGACAAGTACAGTATGAAAATGACCAGATATTAGCACTAGCATTAGATCGCTAGCATTAGAAAGTTAGCTTTAGCATTCAAACTTAAACATTGCTGTATTTGCATGAATACAAGAAGGTTTAGCTTTAATGCATCTGATCTCTTATTTCCATTAAGGGACATGCTTTAATGAAAATGATAGATATTATTTCCATCATAGAGGACACCTACAGCATTGAAAATGACTAGATTTTTTGTGTATTAGCATTAAATTAGCATTAGCATTAAAGCATTCAAGCATTCAAACTTTAACATTGCTGCATTTTGCATGCTTTAATATACTAATAGAAGGGGCTTAATGTCAGCTTTCCATCATAGAGGACACCTACAGTATGAAAATGACCATCTGATCTCTTATTTCCATCATGAATACAAGAGGACACGTCATCTGATCTCTTATTTCCATCATTGAGGACACGTACAGTATGAAAATGACCAGATATTAGCACTAGCATTAGATCGCTAGCATTAGCAAGTTAGCTTCAGCATTCAAACTTTAACATTGCTGTATTTGCATGAATACAAGTAGGGTTAAGCTTTAATGCCATCTAATCTAATATGCCCATGAAGGGTTATGCTTTAATGTCATCTGATCTCTTATTTCCATCATAGAGGACATGTTCAGCATGAAAATGACCAGATATTAGCACTAACATTAGATCGCTAGCATTAGCAAGTTAGCATTAGCATTCAAACTTTAACATTGCAGTATTTGCATGTATACAAGAAGGGTTAAGCTTTAATGCCATCTGATCAAATATGCCCATGAAAGGTTATGCTTTAATGCCATCTGATCTCTTATTTTTCCATTCAGCATGAAAATGACCATAGGATTAGATCTAGCATTAGCAAATTAGCATTAGCATTCAAACTTTAACATTGCTGTATTTGCATGGAAACAAGAAGGGTTAAGCTTTTGCCATCTGATCCAATATGCCTATGCATGCTTTAATGCCATCTGATCTCTTATTTCCATCATAGAGACATGTTCAGCATGAAAATGACCAGATATTTAGCATTAGATTAGCATTAAACTTTTACATTTGCTGTATTTGCATGTATAGAAGAAGAGTTAGGCTTTAATGCCATCTAATATAATATGCCCATGAACGGTTATGCCTTAATGCCATCTGATTTCTGATTTCCATTATAGAGGACACGTACAGTATGAAAATGATCAGATATTAGAACTAGCATTAGATCTCTAGCATTAGCAAGTTTGAATTAGCATTCAAACTTTAACATTGCTGTATTTGCATGTATACAAGAAGGGTTAAGCTTTAATGCCATCTAATATTATATGCCCATGAATGGTTATGCCTTAATGCCATCTGATCTCGTATTTCCATCATAGAGGACATGTTCAGCATGAAAATGACCAGATATTAGCACTAGCATTAGATCGCTAGCATTGGCAAGTTAGCATTAGCATTCAAACTTTAACTTTGCCGTATTTGCATGTATACAAGAAGGGTTAAGCTTTAATGCCATCTAATATAATATGCCCATGAATGGTTATGCTTTAATGCCATCTCATTTCTGATTTCCATTATAGAGGACACGTACAGTATGAAAATGATCAGATATTAGAACTAGCATTAGATCGCTAGCATTAGCAAGTTAGAATTAGCATTCAAACTTTAACATTGCTGTATTTGCATATATACAAGAAGGGTTAAGCTTTAATGCCATCAAATATAATATGCCCATGAAAGGTTATGCTTTAATGCCATCTGATCTCGTATTTCCATCATAGAGAACATATTCAGTCTGAAAATGACCAGATATCAGCACTAGCATTAGATCGCTAGCATTAGCAAGTTAGCATTAGCATTCTAACTTTAACATTGCTGTATTTGCATGTATACAAGAAGGGTTAAGCTTTAATGCCATCTGATCCAATATGCCCATGAAGGGTAATGCTTTAATGCGATCTGATCTCTTATTTCCATCATAGAGGACATGGTCAGCATGAAAATGACCAGTTATTAGCACTAGCATTGGATCGCTAGCATTAGCAAGTTAGGATTAGCATTCAAACTTTAACATTGCTGTATTTGCATGTATACAAGAAGGGTTAAGCTTTAATGCCATCTGACCCAATATGCCCATGAAAGGTTATGCTTTAATGCCATCTTATCTCTTCTTTCCCTTATAGAGGACATGTTCAGCATGAAAATGACCTGATATTAGCACTAGCATTAGATTGCTAGCATTAGCAAGTTAGCATTAGCATTCAAACTTAAACATTGCAGTACTTGCATGTATACAAGAAGGCTTTAGCTTTAACGGCATTTGATCTCTTATTTCCATCATAGAGGACACGTACAGTATGAAAATGACCAGATATTAGCACTAGCCTTAAATCGCTAGCATTAGCAAGTTAGCATTAGCATTCAAACTTAAACATTGCAGTACTTGCATGTATACAAGAAGGCTTTAGCTTTAACGGCATTTGATCTCTTATTTCCATCATAGAGGACACGTACAGTATGAAAATGACCAGATATTAGCACTAGCATTAGACCGCTAGCATTAGCAAGTTAGCTTTAGCATTCAAAAATTAAACATTGCTGTATATGCATCTATACAAGAAGCGTTAAGCTTTAATGACATCTAATCTAATATGCCAATGAAGGGATATGCCTTAATTCCATCTGATCTCTGATTTCCATTATAGAGGACACGTACAGTATGAAAATGATCAGATATTAGCACTAGCATTAGATCGCTAGCATTAGCAAGTTAGCATAAGCATTCAAACTTTAACATTGCAGTATTTGCATATATACAAGAAGGGTTAAGCTTTAATGCCATTTAATATAATATGCCCATGACGGGTTATGCTTTAAAGGCATCTGATCTCTTATTTACATCATAGAGGCCACGAACAGTATGAAAATGACCAGATATTAGCCCTAGCATTAGATCGCTAGCATTAGTAAGTTAGCATTAACATTCAAACTTAAACATTGCAGTACTTGCATGTATACAAGAAGGGTTGAGCTTTAATGCAATCTAATCTAAAATGCCCACGAAGGGTTAGGCTTTAATGCCATCTGATCTCTTATTTCCGTCAAAGAGGAGACGTACAGTATGAAATTGACCAGATAATAGCACTAGCATTAGATCGCTAGCATTAGCAAGTTAGCATTAGCATTCAAACTTTGAAATTGCTGTATTTGCTTGTGTACAAGAAGGGTTAAGCTTTAATGTCATCTAATCTAATATGCCGAAGAAAAGTCATGCTTTTATGTCATCTGATCTCTTATTTCCATCAAAGTGGACACATACAGTATGAAAATGACAAGATATTAGTAATAGCATTAGATCGCTAGCATTAGCAAGTTAGCATAAGCATTCAAACTTAAACATTGCAGTACTTGCATGTAGACAAGAAGGCTTAAGCTTTAATGCCATCTGATCTCTTATTTCCATCATAGAGGACACATACAGTATGAAAATGATCAGATATTAGAACTAGCATTAGATCGCTAGCATTAGCAAGATAGAATTAGCATTCAAACTTTAACATTGCTGTATTTGCATGTATACAAGAAGGGTTAAGCTTTAATGCCATCTAATATAATATGCCCATGAAAGGTCATGCTTTAATGCCATCTGATCTCTTATTTCCATCATAGAGGACATATTCAGCATGAAAATGACCAGATATTAGCACTAGCATTAGATCGCTAGCATTAGCAAGTTAGCATTAGCATTCTAACTTTAACATTGCTGTTTTTGCATGTATACAAGAAGGGTTAAGCTTTAATGCCATCTGATCCAATATGCCCATGAAGGGTAATGCTTTAATGCGATCTGATCTCTTATTTCCATCACAGAGGACATGTTCAGCATGAAAATGACCAGTTATTAGCACTAGCATTAGATCGCTAGCATTAGCAAGATAGCATTAGCATTCGAACTTTAACATTCCTGTATTTGCATGTATACAAGAAGGGTTAAGCTTTAATGCCATCTGATCCAATATGCCCATGAAAGGTTATGCTTTAATGCCATCTTATCTCTTCTTTCCCTCTTAGAGGACATGTTCAGCATGAAAATGACCAGATATTAGCACTAGCATTATATCGCTAGCATTAGCAACTTAGCATTAGCATTCAAACTTAAACATTGCAGTACTTGCATGTATACAAGAAGGAATCAGCTTTCACGACATCTGATCTCTTATTTCCATCATTTAGGACATGTACAGTATGAAAATGAGCAGATATTAGCACTAGCATTAGATCGCTAGCATTGGCAAGTTAGCATTAGCATTCAAACTTTAACATTGCTGTATTTGCATGTATACAAGAAGGGTTAAGCTTTAATGCCATCTGATCCAATATGCCCATGAAAGGTTATGCTTTAATGCCATCTGATCTCTTATTTCCTTCATAAAAGACATGTTCAGCATGAAAATGACCAGATATTAGCACAAGCATTAGATTGCTAGCATTAGCAAGTTAGCATTAGCATTCAAACTTAAACATTGCTGTACTTGCATGTATACAAGAAGGCTTTAGCTTTAATGGCATTTGATCTCTTATTTCCATCATAAAGGACACGTACAGTATGAAAATGACCAGATATTAGCACTAGCATTAGACCGCTAGCATTAGCAAGTTAGCATTAGCATTCAAAAATTAAACATTGCTTTATATGCATCTATACAAGAAGGCTTAACCTTTAATGGCATCTGATATCTTATTTCCATTATAGAGGACATATTAAGTATGAAAATGACCAGATATTCAAACATTAAAGCATTAGCAAGTTAGCATAAGCATTCAAACTTAAACATTGCAGTACGTGCATGTATACAAGAAGGCTTAACCTTTAATGGCATCTGATATCTTATTTCCATTATAGAGGACACGTACAGTATGAAAATGACCAGATATTAGCATTAGCATTAGATCGCTAGCATTAGCAAGTTAGAATTAGCATTCAAACTTTAACATTGCTGTAAATGCATGTATATAAGAAGCGTTAAGCTTTAATGCCATTTAATCTAATATGCCCATGAAGGGTTATGCCTTAATGGCATCTGATTTCTGATTTCCATTATAGAGGACACGTACTGTATGAAAATGATCAGATATTAGAACAAGCATTAGATCGCTAGCATTAGCAAGTTACCAAAAGCATTCAAACTTTAACATTGCTGTAAATGCATGTATATAAGAAGCGTTAAGCTTTAATGCCATCTAATATAATATGCCCATGAAAGGTTATGCTTTAATGCCATCTGATCTCTCATTTCCATCATAGAGGACATGTTCAGCAAGAAAAAAAACAGATATTAGCACTAGCATTAGATCGCTAGCATGAGCAAGTTAGCATTAGCATTCAAACTTTAACAATGCTGTATGTGCATGTATACAAGAAGGGTTAAGCTTTAATGCCATCTGATCCAATATGCTAATGAAAGGTTATGCTTTAATGCCATCTTATCTCTTCTTTCCCTCATAGAGGACATGTTCTGCATGTAAATGACCAGATATTAGCACGAGCATTAGATCGCTAGGATTACCAAGTTAGCATTAGCATTCAAACTTAAACATTGCAGTACTTGCATGTATACAAGAAGGCTTTAGCTTTAACAGCATTTGATCTCTTATTTCCATCATAGAGGACACGTACAGTATGAAAATGCCCAGATATTAGCACTAGCATTAATCGCTAGCATTAGCAAGTTAGGATTAGCATTCAAACTTAAACATTGCTGTATTTGCAGGAATACAAGTAGGGTTAAGCTTTAATGGCATCTAATCTAGCATGCCCATTAAGGGTTATGCTTTAATGTCATCTGATCTCTTATTTTCATCATTGAGGACACGTACAGTATGAAAATGACCAGATATTAGCACTAGAATTAGATCGCTAGCATTAGCAAGTTAGCATTAGCATTCAAACTTAAACATTGCAGTACTTGCATGTATACAAGAAGGGTTAAGCTTTAGTGCCATCTAATCTAATATGCCCTTGAAGGGTTATGCTTTTATGCCATCTGATCTCTGATTTCCATCATTGAGGACATGTACAGAATGAAAATGATCAGATATTAGCACTAGCATTAGATCGCTAGCATTAGCAAGTTAGCATTAGCATTCAAACTTTAACATTGCTGTATTTGCATGTATACAAGAAGGGTTAAGCTTTAATGCCATCTGATCCAATATGCCCATGAAAGGTTATGCTTTAATGCCATCTTATCTCTTCTTTCCCTCATAGAGCACATGTTCAGCATGAAAATGACCAGATATTAGCACTAGCATTAGATCGCTAGCATTAGCAAGTTAGCATTAGCATTCAAACTTAAACATTGCAGTACTTGCATGTATACAAGAAGGCTTTAGCTTTAATGGCATTTGATCTCTTATTTCCATCATAGAGGACACGTACAGTATGAAAATGACCAGATATTAGCACTAGCCTTAAATAGCTAGCATTAGCTAGTTAGCATTAGCATTCAAACTTAAACATTGCAGTACTTGCATGTATACAAGAAGGAATAAGCTTTCACGACATCTGATCTCTTATTTCCATCATTAAGGACATGTAAAGTATGAAAATGACCAGATATTAGCACTAGCATTAGATCGCTAGCATTAGCAAGTTAGCATTAGCATTCAAACTTAAACATTGCAGTACTTGAATGTATACAAGAAGGCTTTTGCTTTAACGGCATTTGATCTCTTATTTCCATCATAGAGGACATGTTCAGTATGAAAATGACCAGATATTAGCACTAGCATTAGACCGCTAGCATTAGCAAGTTAGCATTAGCATTCAAAAATTAAACATTGCTGTATATGCATCTATACAAGAAGCGTTAAGCTTTAATGACATCTAATCTAATATGCCAATGAAGGGATATGCCTTAATTCCATCTGATCTCTGATTTCCATTATAGAGGACACGTACAGTATGAAAATGATCAGATATTAGCTCTAGCATTAGATCGCTAGCATTAGCAAGTTAGCATTAACATTCAAACTTAAACATTGCAGTACTTGCATGTATACAAGAAGGGTTGAGGTTTGATGTATTCTAATCTAAAATGCCCACGAAGGGTTAGGCTTTAATGCCATCTGATCTCTTATTTCCGTCAAAGAGGAGACGTACAGTATGAAATTGACCAGATAATAGCACTAGCTTTAGATCGCTAGCATTAGCAAGTTAGCATTAGCATTCAAACTTTGAAATTGCTGTATTTGCTTGTGTACAAGAAGGGTTAAGCTTTAATGACATCTAATCTAATATGCCGATGGAAAGTCATGCTTTTATGCCATCTGATCTCTTATTTCCATCATAGAGGACACATACAGTATGAAAATGACCAGATATTAGCACTCGCATTAGATCGCTAGCATTAGCAATTAGAATTAGCATTCAAACTTTAACATTGATGTATTTGCATGTATACAAGAAGGGTTAAGCTTTAATGCGATCTAATATAATATGCCCATGAACGGTTATGCCTTAATGCCATCTGATTTCTGATTTCCAATATAGAGGACACGTACAGTATGAAAATGATCAGATATTAGAACTAGCATTAGATCGCTAGCATTAGCAAGTTAGAATTAGCATTCAAACTTTAACATTGCTGTATTTGCATGTATACAAGAAGGGTTAAGCTTTAATGCCATCTGATCCAATATGCCCATGAAATGCTTTAATGCCATCTTATCTCTTATTTCCCATCATGGAGGACATGTTCAGCATGAAATGACCAGATATTAGCACTAGCATTATATCGCTAGCATTAGCAAGTTAGCACTAGCATTCAAACTTAAACATTGCAGAACTTGCATGTATACAAGAAGGAATAAGCTTTCACGACATCTGATCTCTTATTTCCATCATTGAGGACATGTACAGTATGAAAATGAGCAAATATTAGCACTAGCATTAGATCGCTAGCATTGGCAAGTTAGCATTAGCATTCAAACTTTAACATTGCCGTATTTGCATGTATACAAGAAGGGTTAAGCTTTAATGCCATCTGATCAAATATGCCCATGAAGGGTAATGCTTTAATGCGATCTGATCTCTTATTTCCATCACAGAGGACATGTTCAGCATGAAAATGACCAGATATAAGCACTAGCATTAGATCGCTACCATTAGCAAATTAGCATTAGCATTCAAACTTAAACATTGCTGTATTTGCATGTATACAAGAAGGGTTAAGCTTTAATGCCATCTGATCCAATATGCCCATGAAAGGTTATGCTTTAATGTCATCTGATCTCTTATTTCCTTCATAAAAGACATGTTCAGCATGAAAATGACCAGATATTAGCACTAGCATTAGATCGCTAGCATTAGCAAGTTAGCATTAGCATTCAAACTTAAACATTGCTGTACTTGCATGAATACAAGAAGGCTTTAGCTTTATGAAGGGTAATGCATTTGATCTCTTATTTCCATCATAAAGGACACGTACAGTATGAAAATGACCAGATATTAGCACTAGCATTAGACCGCTAGCATTAGCAAGTTAGCATTAGCATTCAAAATTAAACATTGCTGTATATGCATCTATACAAGAAGGCTTACCTTTAATGGCATCTGATATCTTATTTCCATTATAGAGGACACGTACAGTATGAAAATGACCAGATATTAGCACTAGCATTAGATCGCTAGTATTAGCAAGTTAGCATTAGCATTCAAACTTTAACATTGGTGTATTTGCAGGAATACAAGTAGGGTTAAGTTTTAATGCCATCTAATCTAGGACACATTTACAGTATATGCCCATTAAGGGTTATTGCATTAATAGCATTCAAACTTTCATTGGTGTATTTGATCTCTTAATGCCATTTAGTATGCATCAGGGTTTGAGGACATTGAGGACGTACAGTATGAAAATGACCAGATATTAGCACTAGAATTAGATCGCTAGCATTAGCAAGTTAGCATTAGCATTCAAACTTAAACATTGCAGTACTTGCATGTATACAAGAAGGGTGAGGTTTAGTGCCATCTAATCTAATATGCCCTTGAAGGGTTATATGCTTTTTATGCCGTCTGATCGAATATGCCCATGAAGGGTAATGCTGTAATGCGATCTGATCTCTTATTTCCATCACAGAGGACATGTTCAGCATGAAAATGACCAGATATTAGCACTAGCATTAAATCATGAGCATTAGCAAGTTAGCATTAGCATTCAAACTTAAACATTGCAGTACTTGCATGTATAAAAGAAGGCTTAAGTTTTCACGGCATCTGATCTCTTATTTCCATCATCGAGCACACGTACAGTATGAAAATGACCAGATATTAGCACTCGCATTAGATCGCTAGCATAAGCAAGTTAGCTTTAGCATTCAAACTTAAACATTGCAGTACTTGCATGTATACAAGAAGGGTTCAGCTTTAATGTCATCTTATCAAATATGCCCATGAAGGGTTTTGCTTTAATGCCATCTTATCTCTTATTTCCATCATAGAGGACACGTACAGTATGAAAATTACCAGATATTAGCACTAGCATTAGATAGTTAGCATTAGCAAGTTAGCATTAGGATTCAAACTTAAACATTGCAGGACTTGCTTGTATACAAGAAGGGTTAAGCTTTAATGCCATCTAATCTAATATGCCCATGACGGGTTATGCTTTAAAGGCATCTGATCTATAATTTTCATCATCGAGTCCACGTACAGTATGAAAATGACCAGATATTAGCTCTAGCATTAGATCGCTATCATTAGCAAGTTAGCATTAGCATTCAAACTTAAACATTGCAGTACTTGGATGTATACAAGAAGGGTTGAGCTTTAATGCAATCTAATCTAAAATGCCCACGAAGGGTTAGGCTTTAATGCCATCTGATCTCTTATTTCCGTCAAAGAGGAGACGTACAGTATGAAATTGACCAGATAATAGCACTGGCATTAGATCGCTAGCATTAGCAAGTTAGCATTAGCATTCAAAATTTAAAATTGCTGTATTTGCTTGTGTACAAGAAGGGTAGCTTTTTTAATGTCATCTAATCTAATATGCCGATGAAAAGTCATGCTTTTATGCCATCTGATCTCTTATTTCCATCATAGTGGACACATACAGGATGAAAATGACAAGATATTAGCAATAGCATTAGATCGCTAGGATTAGCAAGTTAGCATAAGCATTCAAACTTAAACATTGCAGTACTTGCATGTATACAAGAAGGCTTAAGCTTTAATGCCATCTGATCTCTTATTTGCATCATAGAGGACACGTACTGTATGAAAATGACCAGATATTAGCACTAGCGTTAGATCGCCAGCATTAACAAGTTAGCATTAGCATTCTAACTTTAACATTGCTGTATTTGCATGTATACAAGAAGGGTTAAGGTTTAATGCTATCTAATCTAATATGCCCATGAAGGGTTATGCTTTAATGCCATCTCATCTCTTATTTCCATCAATGAGGACAAGTACAGTATGAAAATGACCAGATATTAGCACTAGCATTAGATCGCTAGCATAAGCCAGTTAGCATTAGCATTAAAACTTAAACATTGCAGTACTTGCATGTATACAAGAAGGGGTAAGCTTTAATGACATCTAATCTAATATGCCCATGAAGGGTTTTGTTTTAATGCCATCTGATCTCTTATTTCCATCATAGAGGACACGTACAGTATGAAAATTACCAGATATTAGCACTAGCATTAGATCGTTAGCATTAGCAAGTTAGCATTAGCATTCAAACTTAAACATTGCAGTACTTGCATGTATACAATACGTGTTAAGCTTTAATGCCATCTAATCTAATTTGACCATGACGGGTTATGCTTTTAAGGCATCTGTTCTCTGATTTACATCATAGAGGCCACGTACAGTATGAAAATGACCAGGTATTAGCTCTAGCATTAGATCGCTAGCATTAGCAAGTTAGCATTAGCATTCAAACTTAAATATTGCAGTACTTGCATGTATACAAGAAGGGTTGATCTTTAATGCAATCTAATCTAAAATGCCCACGAAGGGTAATGCTTTAATGCGATCTGATCTATTATTTCCGTCAAAGAGGAGACGTACAGTATGAAATTGACCAGATAATAGCACTAGCATTAGATCGCTAGAATTAGCAAGTTAGCATTAGCATTCAAACTTTAAAATTGCTGTATTTGCATGTGTACAAGAAGGGTTAAGCTTGAATGTCATCTAATCTAATAGGCCAATGAATAGTCATGCTTTTTTGCCATCTGATCTCTTATTTCCATCATTGAGGACATGTACAGTATGAAAATGACCAGATATTAGCACTAGCATTAGATCGCTAGCATTGGCGAGTTAGCTTTAGCATTCAAACTTTAACATTGCTGTATTTGCATGCATACAAGAAGGGTTAAGCTTTAAAGCCATCTGATCAAATATGCCCATGAAGGGCAATGCTTTCATGCGATCTGATCTCTTATTTCCATCATAAAGGACATGTTCAGCATGAAAATGACCAGATATTAGCACTAGCATTAGAGCGCTAGCATTAGCAAGTTAGCATTAGCATTCAAAAATTAAACATTGCTGTACTTGCATGTATATAAGAAGGGTTAAGCTTTAATGCCATTTAATAGAATATGCCCAAGAAAGGTTATGCTTTCACGCAATCTGATCTCTTAATTCCATCATAGATGACACGTACAGTATGAAAATGACCAGATAACAGCACTAGCGTTAGATCGCTAGCATTAGCAAGTTAGCATTAGCATTCTAACTTTAACATTGCTGTATTTGCATGTATACAAGAAGGGTTAAGGTTTAATGCTATGTAATCTAATATGCCCATGAAGGGTTATGCTTTAATGTCATCTGATCTCTTATTTCCATCATTGAGGACACGTACAGTATGAAGATGACCAGATATTAGCACTAGCATTAGATCGCTAGCATTAGCAAGTTAGCATTAGCATTCAAATTTAAACATTGCAGTACTTGCATGTATACAAGAAGGGGTAAGCTATAATGCATTCTAATCTAATATGCCCATGAAGGGTTATGATTTAATGCCATCTGATCTCTTATTTCCATCATTGAGGACACACACAGTATGAAAATGATCAGATATTAGCACTAGCATTAGATCGCTAGCATTAGCAAGTTAGCATAAGCATTCAAACTTTAACATTGCAGTATTTGCATATATACAAGAAGGGTTAAGCTTTAATGCCATTTAATATAATATGCCCACGAAAGGTTATGCTTTAATGCCACCTGAACTCTTATTTCCATCATACATGACACGTACAGTATGAAAATGACCAGATATTAGCACTAGCGTTAGATCGCTAGCATTAGCAAGTTAGCATTAGCATTCAAACTTAAACATTGCAGTACTTGCATGTATACAAGAAGGCTTAAGCTTTAACGCCATCTGATCCCTTATTTCCATCATCGAGGAAACGAACAGTATGAAAATGACCAGATATTAGCACTAGCATTAGATCGCTAGCATTAGCAAGTTAGCATTAGCATTCAAATATTAACATTGCTGTATTTAATGTATACAAGAAGGGTTAAGCTTTAATGCCATCTGATCCAATATGCACATGAAAGGTTATCCTTTGATGCCATCTGATCTCTTATTACCATCATAGAGGACATGTTCAGCATGAAAATGACCAGATATTAGCACTAGCATTAGATCGCTAGCATTAGCAAGTTAGCATTAGCATTCAAACTTAAACATTGCAGTACTTGCATGTATACAAGAAGGGTAAAGCTTTAATGCCATCTAATCTAATATGCCCTTGAAGGGTTATGCTTTAATGCCATCTGATCTCTTATTTCCATCATTGAGGACATGAATAGTATGAAAATGACCAGATATTAGCACTAGCATTAGATCGCTAGCATTAGCAAGTTAGCATTAGCATTCAAACTTTAACTTTGCTGTATTTGGATGAATACAAGAAGGGTTAAGCTTTAATGCCATCTGATCAAATATTCCCATGAAGGGTAATGGTATAATGCGATCTGATCTCTTATTTCCATCACAGAGGACATGTTCAGAATGAAAATGACCAGATATTAGCACTAGCATTAAATCGCTAGCATTAGCAAGTTAGCATTAGCATTCAAACGTAAACTTTGCAGTACTTGCATGTATACAAGAAGGCTAAAGCTTTCACGCCATCTGATCTCTTATTTCCATCATCGAGGACACGTACAGTAAGAAAATGACCACATATTAGCAGTCGCATTAGATCGCTAGCATTAGCAAGTTAGCTTTAGCATTCAAACTTCAACATTGCTGTATTTGCATGAATACAAGTAGGGTTAAGCTTTAATGCCATCGAATCTAATATGCCCATTAAGGGTTATGCTTTAATGTCATCTGATCTCTTATTTCCATCATTGAGGACACGTACAGTATGAAAATGACCAAATATTAGCACTCGAATTAGATCGCTAGCATTAGCAAGTTAGCATTAGCATTCAAACTTAAACATTGCAGTGCTTGCATGTATACAAGAAGGGTCAAGCTTTAATGCCATCTAATCTAATATGCCCTTGAAGGGTTAAGCTTTAATGCCATCTGATCAAATATGCCCATGAAGGGTAATGCTTTAATGCGATCTGATCTCTTATTTCCATCACAGAGGACATGTTCAGCATGAAAATGACCAGATATTAGCACTAGCATTAGATCGCTAGCATTAGCAAGTTAGCATTAGCATTCAAACTTAAACATTGCAGTACTTGCATGTATACAAGAAGGCTTTAGCTTTAACGGCATTTGATCTCTTATTTCCATCATAGAGGACACGTACAGTATGAAAATGACCAGATATTTGCACGACCATTAGACCGCTAGCATTAGCAAGTTAGCATTAGCATTCAAACTTAAACATTGCAGTACTTGCATTTATACAAGAAGGCTTAAGCTTTCACGCCATCTGATCTCTTATTTCCATCATGGAGGACGCGTACAGTATGAAGATGACCAGGTATTAGCACTAGCATTAGATCGCTAGCATTAGCAAGTTAGCATTAGCATTCAAATTTAAACATTGCAGTACTTGCATGTATACAAGAAGGGGTAAGCTATAATGCCATCAAATCTAATATGCCCATGAAGGGTTATGATTTAATGCCATCTGATCTCTAATTTCCATCATTGAGGACACACACAGTATGAAAATGATCAGATATTAGCACGAGCATTAGATCGCTAGCATTAGCAAGTTAGCATAAGCATTCAAACTTTAACATTGCCGTATTTGCATGTATACAAGAAGGGTTAAGCTTTAATGCCATCTGATCAAATATGCCCATGAAGGGTAATGCTTTAATGCGATCTGATCTCTTATTTCCATCACAGAGGACATGTTCAGCATGAAAATGACCAGATATAAGCACTAGCATTAGATCGCTAGCATTAGCAAATTAGCATTAGCATTCAAACTTAAACATTGCTGTATTTGCATGTATACAAGAAGGGTTAAGCTTTAATGCCATCTGATCCAATATGCCCATGAAAGGTTATGCTTTAACGGCATTTGATCTCTTATTTCCTTCATAAAAGACATGTTCAGCATGAAAATGACCAGATATTAGCACTAGCATTAGATCGCTAGCATTAGCAAGTTAGCATTAGCATTCAAACTTAAACATTGCTGTACTTGCATGTATACAAGAAGGCTTTAGCTTTAACGGCATTTGATCTCTTATTTCCATCATAAAGGACACGTACAGTATGAAAATGACCAGATATTAGCACTAGCATTAGACCGCTAGCATTAGCAAGTTAGCATTAGCATTCAAAAATTAAACATTGCTGTATATGCATCTATACAAGAAGGCTTAACCTTTAATGGCATCTGATATCTTATTTCCATTATAGAGGACACGTACAGTATGAAAATGACCAGATATTAGCACTAGCATTAGATCGCTAGCATTAGCAAGTTAGCATTAGCATTCAAACTTTAACATTGGTGTATTTGCAGGAATACAAGTAGGGTTAAGCTTTAATGCCATCTAATCTAGTATGCCCATTAAGGGTTATGCATTAATGTCATCTGATCTCTTATTTCCATCATTGAGGACACGTACAGTATGAAAATGACCAGATATTAGCACTAGAATTAGATCGCTAGCATTAGCAAGTTAGCATTAGCATTCAAACTTAAACATTGCAGTACTTGCATGTATACAAGAAGGGTGAGGTTTAGTGCCATCTAATCTAATATGCCCTTGAAGGGTTATGCTTTTATGCCGTCTGATCGAATATGCCCATGAAGGGTAATGCTGTAATGCGATCTGATCTCTTATTTCCATCACAGAGGACATGTTCAGCATGAAAATGACCAGATATTAGCACTAGCATTAAATCGCGAGTATTAGCAAGTTAGCATTAGCATTCAAACTTAAACATTGCAGTACTTGCATGTATAAAAGAAGGCTTAAGTTTTCACGGCATCTGATCTCTTATTTCCATCATCGAGCACACGTACAGTATGAAAATGACCAGATATTAGCACTCGCATTAGATCGCTAGCATAAGCAAGTTAGCTTTAGCATTCAAACTTAAACATTGCAGTACTTGCATGTATACAAGAAGGGTTCAGCTTTAATGTCATCTTATCAAATATGCCCATGAAGGGTTTTGCTTTAATGCCATCTTATCTCTTATTTCCATCATAGAGGACACGTACAGTATGAAAATTACCAGATATTAGCACTAGCATTAGATAGTTAGCATTAGCAAGTTAGCATTAGGATTCAAACTTAAACATTGCAGGACTTGCTTGTATACAAGAAGGGTTAAGCTTTAATGCCATCTAATCTAATATGCCCATGACGGGTTATGCTTTAAAGGCATCTGATCTCTAATTTTCATCATCGAGTCCACGTACAGTATGAAAATGACCAGATATTAGCTCTAGCATTAGATCGCTATCATTAGCAAGTAAGCATTAGCATTCAAACTTCAACATTGCAGTACTTGGATGTATACAAGAAGGGTTGAGCTTTAATGCAATCTAATCTAAAATGCCCACGAAGGGTTAGGCTTTAATGCCATCTGATCTCTTATTTCCGTCAAAGAGGAGACGTACAGTATGAAATTGACCAGATAATAGCACTGGCATTAGATCGCTAGCATTAGCAAGTTAGCATTAGCATTCAAAATTTAAAATTGCTGTATTTGCTTGTGTACAAGAAGGGTTAAGCTTTAATGTCATCTAATCTAATATGCCGATGAAAAGTCATGCTTTTATGCCATCTGATCTCTTATTTCCATCATAGTGGACACATACAGGATGAAAATGACAAGATATTAGCAATAGCATTAGATCGCTAGGATTAGCAAGTTTGCATAAGCATTCAAACTTAAACATTGCAGTACTTGCATGTATACAAGAAGGCTTAAGCTTTAATGCCATCTGATCTCTTATTTGCATCATAGAGGACACGTACTGTATGAAAATGACCAGATATTAGCACTAGCGTTAGATCGCTAGCATTAACAAGTTAGCATTAGCATTCTAACTTTAACATTGCTGTATTTGCATGTATACAAGAAGGGTTAAGGTTTAATGCTATCTAATCTAATATGCCCATGAAGGGTTATGCTTTAATGCCATCTCATCTCTTATTTCCATCAATGAGGACAAGTACAGTATGAAAATGACCAGATATTAGCACTAGCATTAGATCGCTAGCATAAGACAGTTAGCATTAGCATTAAAACTTAAACATTGCAGTACTTGCATCTATACAAGAAGGGGTAAGCTTTAATGACATCTAATCTAATATGCCCATGAAGGGTTTTGTTTTAATGCCATCTGATCTCTTATTTCCATCATAGAGGACACGTACAGTATGAAAATTACCAGATATTAGCACTAGCATTAGATCGTTAGCATTAGCAAGTTAGCATTAGCATTCAAACTTAAACATTGCAGTACTTGCATGTATACAATACGTGTTAAGCTTTAATGCCATCTAATCTAATTTGACCATGACGGGTTATGCTTTTATGGCATCTGTTCTCTGATTTACATCATAGAGGCCACGTACAGTATGAAAATGACCAGGTATTAGCACGAGCATTAGATCGCTAGCATTAGCAAGTTAGCATAAGCATTCAAACTTTAACATTGCAGTATTTGCATATATACAAGAAGGGTTAAGCTTTAATGCCATTTAATATAATATGCCCACGAAAGGTTATGCTTTAATGCCATCTGATCTATTATTTCCATCTGAGATGACACGTACAGTATGAAAATGACAAGATATTAGCACTAGCATTAGATCGCTAGCATTAGCAAGTTAGCATTAGCATTCAAACTTAAACATTGCAGTACTTGCATGTATACAAGAAGGCTTGAGCATTAACGCCATCTGATCCCTTATTTCCATCATCGAGGACACGTACAGTATGAAAATGACCAGATATTAGCAATAGCATTAGATCGCTAGCATTAGCAAGTTAGCATTAGCATTCTAACCTTAACATTGCTGTATTTGCATGTATACAAGAAGGGTTAAGCTTTAATGCTATCTAATCTAATATGCCAATGAAGCGTTATGCTTTAATGTCATCTGATCTCTTATTTCCATCATTGAGTACAAGCACAGTGTGAAAATGACCAGATATTAGCTCTAGCAATAGATCGCTAGCATTAGCAAGTTAGCATTAGCATTCAAATTTTAACATTGCTGTATTTAATGTATACAAGAAGGGATAAGCTTTAATGCCATCTGATCCAATATGCCCATGAAAGGTTTTGCTTTAATGCAATCTGATCTCTTATTACCATTATAGAGGACATGTTCAACATGAAAATGACCAAATATTAGCACTAGCATTAGATCGCTAGCATTAGCAAGATAGCATTAGCATTCAAACTTTCACATTGCAGTATTTGCATGTATTCAAGAAGGCTTTAGCTTTAACTGCATTTGATCTCTTATTTCCATCATTGAGGACACGTACAGTATGAAAATGACCAGATATTCGCACTAGCATTAGCAAGTTAGCATTAGCAAGTTAGCATTAGCATTCAAACTTAAACATTGCTGTATTTGCATCTATACAAGAAGCGTTCAGCTTTCATGCCATCTCATCTAATATGCCAATGAAGGGTTATGCCTTAATTCCATCTGATCTCTGATTTCCATTATAGAGGACACGTACAGTATGAAAATGATCAGATATTAGCACTAGCATTAGATCGCTAGCATTAGCAAGTTAGCATAAGCATTCAAATTTTAACATTGCAGTATTTGCATATATACAAGAAGGGTAAAGCTTTAATGCCATTTAATATAATATGCCCACGAAAGTTTATGCTTTAATGCAATCTGATCTCTTATTTCCATCATAGATGACACGTACAGTATGAAAATGACCAGATATTAGCACTAGCGTTAGATCGCTAGCATTAGCAAGTTAGCATTAGCATTCTAACTTTAACATTGCTGAATTTGCATGGAAACAAGAAGGGTTAAGCTTTAATGCCATCTAATCGAATTTGCCCACCATGGGTTATGCTGTAATGCCATCTGATCTCTTATTTCCATCATAGAGGACATGTTCAGCATGAAAATTACGAGATATTAGCACTAGCATTAGATCGCTAGCATTAGCAAGTTAGCATTAGCATTCTAACTTTAACATTGCTGTATTTGCATGTATACAAGAAGGGTTAAGCTTTAATGCCATCTGATCCAATATGCCCATGAAGGTTAATGCTTTAATGCGATCTGATCTCTTATTTCCATCACAGAGGACATGTTCAGCATGAAAATGACCAGATATTAGCACTAGCATTAAATCGGTAGCATTAGCAAGTTAGCATTAGCATTCAAACTTAAACATTGCAGTACTTGCATGTATACAAGAAGGCTTAAGCTTTCACGCCATCTGATCTCTTATTTTCATCATCGAGGACACGTACAGTAAGAAAATGACCAGATATTAGCACTCGCATTAGATCGCTAGCATTAGCAAGTTAGCTTTAGCATTCAAACTTTAACATTGCTGTATATGCAATTATACAAGAAGCGTTAAGCTTTAATGCCATCTAATCTATTACGCCCATGAAGGGTTATGCCTTAATGCCATCTGATTTCTGATTTCCATTATAGAGGACACGTGCAGTATGAAAATGATCAGATATTAGTACTAGCATTAGATCGCTAGCATTAGCAAGTTAGCATAAGCATTGAAACTTTAACTTTGCTGTATTTGCATGTATACAAGAAGGGTAAAGCTTTAATGCCATCTAATATAATATGCCCGCGAAAGGTTGAGCCTTAATGCCATCTGATCTCTGATTTCCATCATAGAGGACATGTTCAGCATGAAAATGACCAGATATTAGCACTAGCATTAGATCGCTAGCATTAGCAAGTTAGCATTAGCATTCAAACTTTAACATTGCAGTATTTTCATATATACAAGAAGGGTTTAGCTTTAATGCCATTTAATATAATTTGCCCATGAAAGGTTATGCTTTAATGCCATCTGATCTCTTATTTCCATCATAGATGACACGTACAGTATGAAAATGACCAGATATTAGCACTAGCATTAGATCGTTATCATTAGCAAGTTAGCATTAGCATTCAAACTTAAACATTGCAGTACTTGCATGTATACAATAAGGGTTAAGCTTTAATGCCATCTAATCTAATATGCCCATTAAGGGTTATGCTTTAATGTCATCTGATCTCTTATTTCAATCATAGAGGACATTTATAGTATGAAGATGAGCAGATATTAGCACTAGCGTTAGATCGCTAGCATTAGCAAGTTAGCATTAGCATTCTAACTTTAACATTGCTGTATTTGCATGTATACAAGAAGGGTTAAGGTTTAATGCTATCTAATCTAATATGCACATGAAGGGTAATGCTTTCATGCAATCTGATCTCTTATTTCCATAATTGATGACACGTACAGTATGAAAATGACCAGATATTAGCACTAGCGTTAGATCGCTAGCATTAGCAAGTTAGCATTTGCATTCTAACTTTAACATTGCTGTATTTGCATGTATACAAGAAGGGTTAAGGTTTAATGCTATCTAATCTGATATGCCCATGAAGGGTTATGCTTTAATGCCATCTCATCTCTTATTTCCATCATTGAGGACAAGAACAGTTTGAAAATGACCAGATATTAGCACTAGCATTAGATTGCTAGCATTAGAAAGTTAGCATTAGCATTCACACTTTAACATTGCAGTTCTTGCATGTATACAAGAAGTGGTAAGCTTTAATGCAATCTAATCTAATATGCCCATGAAGGGTTTTGCTTTAATGTCATCTGATCTCTTATTTCCATCATAGAGGACACGTACAGTATGAAAATTACCAGATATTAGCACTAGCATTAGATCGCTAGCATTACCAAGTTAGCATAAGCATTCAAACTTTAACATTGCAGTATTTGCATATATACAAGAAGGGTTAAGCTTTAATGACATTTAATAGAATATGCCCACGAAAGGTTATGCTTTAATGCCATCTGATCTCTTATTTCCATCATTGATGACACGTACAGTATGAAAATGACCAGATATTAGCACTAGCGTTAGATCGCTAGCATTAGCAAGTTAGCATTAGCATTCAAACTTAAACATTGCAGTATTTGCATATATACAAGAAGGGTTAAACTTTAATGCCATTTAATATAATATGCCCACGAAAGGTTATGCTTTAATGCCATCTGATCTCTTATTTCAATCATAGATGACACGTACAGTATGAAAATGACCAGATATTAGCAATAGCATTAGATAGCTAGCATTAGCAAGTTAGCATTAGTATTCAAACGTTAACAATGCTGTATTTGCATGTATACAAGAAGGGTTAAGCTTTAATGCCATCTGATTCAAATACGCCCACGAAGGGTAATGCTTTAATGCGATCTGATCTCTTATTTCCATCACAGAGGACATGTTCAGCATGAAAATGACCAGATATAAGCACTAGCATTAGATCGCTAGCATTTGCAAATTAGCATTAGCATTCAAACTTTAACATTGCTGTATTTGCATGTATACAAGAAGGGTTTAGCTTTAATGTCATCTGATCCAATATGCCCATGAAAGGTTATGCTTTAATGCCATCTGATCTCTTATTTCCATCATAGAGAACATGTTTAGCATGAAAATGACCAGATATTAGCACTAGCATTATATCACTAGCATTAGCAAGTTAGCATTAGCATTCAAACTTAAACATTGCAGTACTTGCATGTACACAAGAAGGCTTAAGCTTTCACGCCATCTGATCTCTTATTTCCATCATCGAGGACACGTACAGTATGAAAAAGACCAGATATTAGCACTAGCATTAGATCGCTAGCATTAGCAGGTTAGATTTAGCATTCAAACTTTAACATTGCTGTATTTGCATGATTACAAGTAGGGTTAAGCTTTAATGCCATCTAATCTAATATGCACATTATGGGTTATGCTTTAATGTCATCTGATCTCTTATTTCCATCATTGAGGACACGTACAGTATGAAAATGACCAGATATTAGCACTAGTATTAGATCGCTAGCATTAGCAAGATAGCATAAGCATTCAAACTTTAAAATTGCTGTATTTGCATGTATATAAGAAGGGGTAAGCTTTAATGCCATCTAATCTAATATGCACATGAAGGGTTTTGCTTTAATGTCATCTGATCTCTTATTTCCATCATAGAGGACACGGACAGTATGAAAATGAACAGATATTAGCACTAGCATTAGATCGTTAGCATTAGCAAGTTAGCATTAGCATTCAAACTTAAACATTGCAGTACTTGCATGTATACAAGAAGGGTTAAGCTTTAATGCCATCTAATCTAATATGCCCATTAAGGGTTATGCTTTAATGTCATCTGATCTCTTATTTCAATCATAGAGGACACCTACAGTATGAAGATGAGCAGATATTAGCACTAGCGTTAGATCGCTAGCATTAGCAAGTTAGCATTAGCATTCTAACTTTAACATTGCTGTATTTGCATGTATACAAGAAGGGTTAAGCTTTAATGCTATCTAATCTAATATGCCCATGAAGGGTTTTGCTTTAATGCCATCTGATCTCTTATTTCCATTATAGAGGACACGTACAGAATGAAAATGGCCAGATATTAGCACTAACATTACATAGTTAGCATTAGCTAGTTAGCATTAGCATTCAAACTTAAACAATGCAGGACTTGCATGAATACAAGAAGGGTTGAGCTTTTGTGCCATATAATCTAAAATGCCCATGAAGGGTTAGGATTTAATGCCATCTGATCTCTTATTTCCGTCAAAGAGGAGACGTACAGTATGAAATTGACCAGATATTAGCACTAGCATTAGATCGCTAGCATTAGCAAGTTATCATTAGCATTTAAACTTTAAAATTGCTGTATTTGCATTTGTACAAGAAGAGTTAAGCTTTAATGTCATCTAATCTAATATGCCGATTAAAAGTCATGCTTTAATGCCATCTGATCTCTTATTTCCATCATAGTGGACACGTACAGTATGAAAATGACAAGATATTAGCAATAGCATTAGATCGCTAGCATTAGCAAGTTAGATTTAGCATTCAAACTTTAACATTGCTGTATTTGCATGAATACAAATAGGGTTAAGCTTTAATGGCATTTAATCTAATATGCACATTAAGGGTTATGCTTTAATGTCATCTGATCTCTTATTTCCATCACAGAGGACACGTACAGTATGAAAATGACCAGATATTAGCACTAGCATTAGATGGCTAGCATTAGCAAGTTAGCATTAGCATTCAACATTTAACATTTCTGTATTTGCATTCATACAAGAAGGCTTAAGCTTTAATGCCATCTGATCCAATATGCCCATGAAGGGTAATGCTTTAAGGCGATCTGATCTCTTATTTCCATCATAGAGGACATGTTCAGCATGAAAATGACCAGATATTAGCACTAGCATTAGATCGCTAGCATTAGCAAGTTAGCATTAGCATTCAAACTTTAACATTGCTGTATTTGCATGTATACAAGGAGGATTAAGCATTAATGCCATCTGATCCAATATGCCCATGAAAGGTTATGCTTTAATGGCATCTTATCTCTTATTTCCATCATAGAGGACATGTTCAGCATGAAAATGACCAGATAATAGCACTAGCATTAGATCGCTAAAATTAGCAAGTTAGCATTAGGATTCAAACTTAAACATTGCAGTACTTTCATGTATACAAGATGGCTTAAGCTTTCACGCCATCTGATCTCTTATTTTCATCATCGAGGACACGTACAGTATGAAAATGACCAGATATTAGCACTAGCATCAGATCGCTAGCATTATTAAGTTAGCTTTAGCATTCAAACTTTAACATTGCTGTATTTGCATGAATACAAGTAGGGTTAAGCTTTAATGCCATCAAATCTAATATGCCCATTAAGGGTTATGCTTAAATGTCATCTGATCTCTTATTTCAATCATAGAGGACACGTACAGTATGAAGATGAGCAGATATTAGCACTAGCGTTAGATCGCTAGCATTAGCAAGTTAGCATTAGCATTCTAACTTTAACATTGCTGTATTTGCATGTATACAAGAAGGGTTAAGCTTTAATGCTATCTAATCTAATATGCCCATGAAGGGTTTTGCTTTAATGCCATCTCATCTCTTATTTCCATTATAGAGGACACGTACAGAATGAAAATGGCCAGATATTAGCACTAACATTACATAGTTAGCATTAGCTAGTTAGCATTAGCATTCAAACTTAAACATTGCAGGACTTGCATGAATACAAGAAGGGTTGAGCTTTTGTGCCATATAATCTAAAATGCCCATGAAGGGCTAGGATTTAATGCCATCTGATCTCTTTTTTCCGTCAAAGAGGAGACGTACAGTATGAAATTGACCAGATATTAGCACTAGCATTAGATCGCTAGCATTAGCAAGTTATCATTAGCATTTAAACTTTAAAATTGCTGTATTTGCATGTGTACAAGAAGAGTCAAGCTTTAATGTCATCTAATCTAATATGCCGATTAAAAGTCATGCTTTAATGCCATCTGATCTCTTATTTCCATCATAGTGGACACGTACAGTATGAAAATGACAAGATATTAGCAATAGCATTAGATCGCTAGCATTAGCAAGTTAGATTTAGCATTCAAACTTTAACATTGCTGTATTTGCATGAATACAAATAGGGTTAAGCTTTAATGGCATTTAATCTAATATGCACATTAAGGGTTATGCTTTAATGTCATCTGATCTCTTATTTCCATCACAGAGGACACACACAGTATGAAAATGACCAGATATTAGCACTAGCATTAGATCGCTAGCATTAGCAAGTTAGCATTAGCATTCAACATTTAACATTTCTGTATTTGCATGTATACAAGAAGGCTTAAGCTTTAATGCCATCTGATCCAATATGCCCATGAAGGGTAATGCTTTAAGGCGATCTGATCTCTTATTTCCATCATAGAGGACATGTTCAGCATGAAAATGACCAGATATTAGCACTAGCATTAGATCGCTAGCATTAACAAGTTAGCATTAGCATTCAAACTTTAACATTGCTGTATTTGCATGTAAACAAGAAGGATTAAGCATTAATGCCATCTGATCCAATATGCCCATGAAAGGTTATGCTTTAATGGCATCTTATCTCTTATTTCCATCATAGAGGACATGTTCAGCATGAAAATGACCAGATAATAGCACTAGCATTAGATCGCTAAAATTAGCAAGTTAGCATTAGGATTCAAACTTAAACATTGCAGTACTTTCATGTATACAAGATGGCTTAAGCTTTCACGCCATCTGATCTCTTATTTTCATCATCGAGGACACGTACAGTATGAAAATGACCAGATATTAGCACTAGCATTAGATCGCTAGCATTAGGAAGTTAGCTTTAGCATTCAAACTTTAACATTGCTGTATTTGCATGAATGAATATGCCATCAAAAATAGGGTTATGCTTTAATGCCATCCAAATCAGTATGAAAATAATATGCACATTAAGTGTTATTGCTTTTAATGCCATCTGATCTCTTATTTCCATCATTGAGGACACGTACAGTATCTTAACTCCACAATAAAAATGACCAGATATTAGCACTAGCATTAGATCGCTAGCATTAGCAAGTTAGCATTAGCATTCAAACTTTAACATTGCTGTATTTGCATATATACAAGAAGGGTTTAGGTTTAATGCTATCTAATTTAATATGCACATGAAGTTTAGGTTTATGCTTTAATGCCATCTCTTCTCTTATTTCCATCATTGAGGACAAGAACAGTATGAAAAATGACCAGATATTAGCACTAGCATTAGATCGCTAGCATTAGCAAGTTAGCATTAGCATTCAAACTTTAACATTGCTGTATTTGCATGTATACAAGAACGGGTTAAGCTTTAATGCCATCTAATCTAATATGCCCCATGAAAGGTTATGCTTTAATGCCATCTGATCTCTTATTTCCATCACAGAGGACACGTACAGTATGAAAATGACCAGATATTAGCAATAGCATTAGATCGCTAGCATTAGCAAGTTAGCATTAGCATTCAAACTTTAACATTGATGTATTTGCATGTATACAAGAAGGGTTAGCTTTAATGCCATCTGATCAAATATGCCCACGAAGGGTAATGCTTTAATGCCATCTGATCTCTTATTTCCATCATAGAGAGGACATGTTCAGCATGAAAATGACCAGATATTAGCACTAGCATTAGATAGCTAGCATTAGCAAATTAGCATTAGCATTCAAACTTTAACATTGCTGTATTTGCATGTATACAAGAAGGGTTAAGCTTTAATGTCATCTGATCCAATATGCCCATGAAGGTTATGCTTTAATGCCATCTGATCTCTTATTTCCATCATAGAGAACATGTTTAGCATGAAAATGACCAGATATTAGCACTAGCATTAGATCACTAGCATTAGCAAGTTAGCATTAGCATTCAAACTTAAACATTGCAGTATTTGCATGTACACAAGAAGGCTTAAGCTTTTTGCCATCTGATCTCTTATTTCCATCATATGGACACGTACAGTAAAAAAAAAGACCAGATATTAGCACTAGCATTAGATCGCCAGCATTAGCAAGTTAGATTTAGCATTTTAACATTGCTGTATTTGCATGGAGTAGGGTTAAGCTTTAATGCCATCTAATCTAATATGCACATGAAGGGTTTTGCTTTAATGTCATCTGATCTCTTATTTCCATCATAGAGGACACGGACAGTATGAAAATGACCAGATATTAGCACTAGTATTAGACCGCTAGCATTAGCAAGATAGCATAAGCATTCAAACTTTAAAATTGCTGTATTTGCATGTATACAAGAAGGGGTAAGCTTTAATGCCATCTAATCTAATATGCACATGAAGGGTTTTGCTTTAATGTCATCTGATCTCTTATTTCCATCATAGAGGACACGGACAGTATGAAAATGACCAGATATTAGCACTAGCATTAGATTGTTAGCATTAGAAAGTTAGCATTATCATTCAAACTTTAACATTGCAGTACTTGCATGTATACAAGAAGTGGTAAGCTTTAATGCCATCTAATCTAATATGCCCATGAAGGGTTTTGCTTTAATGCCATCTGATCTCTTATTTCCATCATAGAGGACACGTACAGCATGAAAATTACCAGATATTAGCACAAGCATTAGATCGCTAGTATTACCAAGTTAGCATAAGCATTCAAACTTTAACATTGCAGTATTTTCATATATACAAGAAGGGTTAAGCTTTAATGCCATTTAATATAATTTGCCCACGAAAGGTTATGCTTTAATGCCATCTGATCTCTTATTTCCATCACAGATGACACGTACAGTATGAAAATGACCAGATATTAGCACTAGCATTAGATCGTTATCATTAGCAAGTTAGCATTAGCATTCAAACTTAAACATTGCAGTACTTGCATGTATACAAGAAGGGTTAAGCTTTAATGCCATCAAATCTAATATGCCCATTAAGGGTTATGCTTTAATGTCATCTGATCTCTTATTTCAACCATAGAGGACACGTACAGTATGAAGATGAGCAGATATTAGCACTAGCGTTAGATCGCTAGCATTAGCAAGTTAGCATTAGCATTCTAACTTTAACCTTGCTGTATTTGCATGTATACAAGAAGGGTTAAGGTTTAATGCTATCTAATCTAATATGCACATGAAGGGTAATGCTTTAATGCAATCTGATCTCTTATTTCCATCATAGATGACACGTACAGTATGAAAATGACCAAATATTAGCACTAGCGTTAGATCGCTAGCATTAGCAAGTTAGCATTAGCATTCAAACTTTAACATAGCTGTATTTGCATGTATACAAGAAGGGTTAAGGTTTAATGCTATCTAATCTAATATGCCCATGAAGGGTTTTGCTTTAATGCCATCTGATCTCTTATTTCCATCATAGAGGACACGTACAGTATGAAAATTACCAGATATTAGCACTAGCATTAGATCGCTAGCATTATCAAGTTAGCATTAGCATTCAAACTTTAACATTGCTGTATTTGCATGTATACAAGAAGGATTAAGCATTAATGCCATCTGATCCAATATGCCCATGAAAGGTTATGCTTTAATGCCATCTTATCTCTTATTTCCATCATAGAGGACATGTTCAGCATGAAAATGACCAGATAATAGCACTAGCATTAGATCGCTAAAATTAGCAAGTTAGCATTAGGATTCAAACTTAAACATTGCAGTACTTGCATGTATACAAGATGGCTTAAGCTTTCACGCCATCTGATCTCTTATTTTCATCATCGAGGACACGTACAGTATGAAAATGACCAGATATTAGCACTAGCATTTGATCGCTAGCATTAGCAAGTTAGCTTTAGCATTCAAACTTTAACATTGCTGTATTTGCATGAATACAAGTAGGGTTAAGCTTTAATGCCATCAAATCTAATATGCACATTAAGTGTTATGCTTTAATGTCATCTGAACTCTTATTTCCATTATTGAGGACACGTACAGTATGAAAATGACCAAATATTAGCACAATAATTAGATCGCTATCATTAGCAAGTTAGCATTAGCATTCAAACTTAAACATTGCAGTACTTTCATGTAAACAGGAAGGGTTAAGCTTTAATGGCATCTAATCTAATATGCCCTTGAAGGGTTATGCTTTAATGCCATCTGATCTCGTATTTCCATCATTGAGGACATGTACAGTATGAAAATGACCAGATATTAGCACTAGCATTAGATCGCTAGCATTAGGAGTTAGCATTAGCATTCAAACTTTAACATTGCTGTATTTGCATGTAGACAAGAAGGGTTAAGCTTTAATGCCATCTGATCAAATATGCCCATGAAGGGTAATGCTTTAATGCGATCTGATCTCTTATTTCCATCACAGAGGACATGTTCAGCATGAAAATGACCAAATATTAGCACTAGCATTAAATCGCTAGCATTAGCAAGTTAGCATTAGCATTCAAACTTAAACATTGCAGTACTTGCATGTATACAAGAAGGCTTAAGCTTTCACGCCATCTGATCTCTTATTTCCATCATCGAGGACAAGTACAGTATGAAAATGATCATATATTAGCACTCGCATTAGATCGCTAGCATTAGCAAGTTAGCTTTAGCATTCAAACTTTAACATTGCTGTATTTGCATGAATACAAGTAGCGTTAAGCTTTAATGCCATCTAATCTAGTATGGCCATTCAGGGTTTTGCTTTAATGTCATCTGATCTCTTATTACCATCATTGAGCACACGTACAGTATGAAAATGACCAGATATTAGCACTAGAATAAGATCGCTAGCATTAGCAAGTTAGCATTAGCATTCAAACTTAAACTTTGCAGTACTTGCATGTATACAAGAAGGGTTAAGCTTTAATGCCATCTAATCTAATATGACCTTGAAGGGTTATGCTTTAATGCCATCTGATCTCTTATTTCCATCAATGTGGACATGTACAGTATGAAAATGACAAGATATTAGCACTAGCATTAGATCGCTAGAATTAGCAAGATAGCATTAGGATTCAAACTTTAACATTGCTGTATTTGCATGTATACAAAAAGGGTTAAACTTTAAAGACATCTGATCCAATATGCCCATGAAAGTTTATGCTTTAATGCCATCTGATCTCTTATTTCCATCATAGAGGACATGTTCAGCATGAAAATGACCAGATATTAGCACTAGCATTAGATCGCTAGTATTAGCAAGTTAGCATTAGCATTCAAACTTAAACATTGCAGTACTTGCATGTATACAAGAAGGCTTTAGCTTTAACGGCATTTGATCTCTTATGTCCATCATAGAGGACACGTACAGGATGAAAATGACCAGATATTAGCACTAGCATTAGACCGCTAGCATTAGCAAGTTAGCATAAGCATTCAAACTTAAACATTGCAGTACTTGCATGTATACAAGAAGGCTTAAGCTTTCACGCCATCTGATCTCTTATTTCCATCATCGAGGACACGTACAGTATGAAAATGACCAGATATTAGCACTAGCGTTAGATCGCTAGCATTAGCAAGTTAGCATTAGCATTCTAACTTTAACATTGCTGTATTTGCATGTATAAAAGAAGGGTTAAGGTTTAATGCTATCTAATCTAATATGCCCATGAAGGGTTATGCTTTAATGCCATATCATCTCTTATTTCCATCATTGAGGACAAGAACAGTATGAAAATGACCAGATATTAGCACTAGCATTAGATTGCTAGCATTAGAAAGTTAGCATTAGCATTCAAACTTTAACATTGCAGTTCTTGCATGTATACAAGAAGTGGTAAGCTTTAATGCCATCTAATCTAATATGCCCATGAAGGGTTTTGCTTTAATGCAATCTGATCTCTTATTTCCATCATAGAGGACACGTACAGTATGAAAATTACCAGATATTAGCACTAGCATTAGATCGCTAGCATTACCAAGTTAGCATAAGCATTCAAACTTTAACATTGCAGTATTTGCATATATACAAGAAGGGTTAAGCTTTAATGCCATTTAATATAATATGCCAACGAAAGGTTATGCTTAAATGCCATCTGATCTCTTATTTCCATCATAGATGACACGTACAGTATGAAAATGACCAGATATTAGCACTAGCGTTAGATCACTAGCATTAGCAAGTTAGCATTAGCATTCAAACTTAAACATTGCAGTATTTGCATATATACAAGAAGGGTTAAGCTTTAATGCCATTTAATATAATATGCCCACGAAAGGTTATGCTTTAATGCCATCTGATCTCTTATTTCCATCATCGAGGACACGTACAGTATGAAAATGATCAGATATTAGCAATAGCATTAGATAGCTAGCATTAGCAAGTTAGCATTAGCATTCAAACGTTAACATTGCTGTATTTGCATGTATACAAGAAGGGTTAAGCTTTAATGCCATCTGATCAAATATGCCCACGAAGGGTAATGCTTTAATGCGATCTGATCTCTTATTTCCATCACAGAGGACATGTTCAGCATGAAAATGACCAGATATAAGCACTAGCATTAGATCGCTAGCATTAGCAAATTAGCATTAGCATTCAAACTTTAACATTGCTGTATTTGCATGTATACAAGAAGGGTTAAGCTTTAATGTCATCTGATCCAATATGCCCATGAAAGGTTATGCTTTAATGCCATTTGATCTCTTATTTCCATCATAGAGAACATGTTTAGCATGAAAATGACCAGATATTAGCACTAGCATTATATCACTAGCATTAACAAGTTAGCATTAGCATTCAAACTTAAACATTGCAGTACTTGCATCTACACAAGAAGGCTTAAGCTTTCACGCCATCTGATCTCTTATTTCCATCATCGAGGACACGTACAGTATGAAAAAGACCAGATATTAGCACTAGCATTAGATCGCTAGCATTAGCAAGTTAGATTTAGCATTCAAACTTTAACATTGCTGTATTTGAATGATTACAAGTAGGGTTAAGCTTTAATGCCATCTAATCTAATATGCACATTATGGGTTATGCTTTAATGTCATCTGATCTCTTATTTCAATCATAGAGGACACCTACAGTATGAAGATAAGCAGATATTAGCACTAGCGTTAGATCGCTAGCATTAGCAAGTTAGCATTAGCATTCTAACTTTAACATTGCTGTATTTGCATGTATACAAGAGGGTTAAGCTTTAATGCGATCTAATCTAATATGCCCATGAAGGGTTTTGCTTTAATGCCATCTGATCTCTTATTTCCATTATAAAGGACACGTACAGTATGAAAATGGCCAGATATTAGCACTAACATTACATAGTTAGCATTAGCAAGTTAGCATTAGGATTCAAACTTAAACATTGCAGGACTTGCATGAATACAAGAAGGGTTGAGCTTTTGTGCCATATAATCTAAAATGCCCATGAAGGGTTAGGCTTTAATGCCATCTGATCTCTTATTTCCATCATAGTGGACACGTACAGTATGAAAATGACAAGATATTAGCAATAGCATTAGATCGCTAGCATTAGCAAGTTAGATTTAGCATTCAAACTTTAACATTGCTGTATTTGCATGAATACAAGTAGGGTTAAGCTTTAATGGCATTTAATATAATATGCCCATGAAAGGTTATGCTTTAATGCCATCTGATCTCTGATTTCCATCATAGAGGACATGTTTAGCATGAAAATGACCAGATATTAGCACTAGCATTAGATCGCTAGCATTAGCAAGTTAGCATTAGCATTCAACCTTTAACATTTCTGTATTTGCATGTATACAAGAAGGCTTAAGCTTTAATGCCATCTGATCCAATATGCCCATGAAGGGTAATGCTTTAATGCGATCTGATCTCTTATTTCCATCATAGAGGACATGTTCAGCATGAAAATGACCAGATATTAGCACTAGCATTAGATCGCTAGCATTAGCAAGTTAGCATTAGCATTCAAACTTTAACATTGCTGTATTTGCATGTATACAAGAAGGATTAAGCATTAATGCCATCTGATCCAATATGCCCATGAAAGGTTATGCTTTAATGCCATCTTATCTCTTATTTCCATCATAGAGGACATGTTCAGCATGAAAATGACCAGATAATAGCACTAGCATTAGATCGCTAAAATTAGCAAGTTACCATTAGGATTCAAACTTAAACATTGCAGTACTTGCATGGATACAAGATGGCTTAAGCTTTCACGGCATCTGATCTCTTATTTTCATCATTGAGGACACGTACAGTATGAAAATGACCAGATATTAGCACTAGCATTAGATCGCTAGCATAAGCAAGTTAGCTTTAGCATTCAAACTTTAACATTGCTGTATTTGCATGAATACAAGTAGGGTTAAGCTTTAATGCCATGAAATCTAATATGCACATTAAGTGTTATGCTTTAATGTCATCTGAACTCTTATTTCCATTATTGAGGACACGTACAGTATGAAAATGACCAAATATTATCACAATAATTAGATCGCTATCATTAGCAAGTTAGCATTAGCATTCAAACTTAAACATTGCAGTACTTTCATGTAAACAGGAAGGGTTAAGCTTTAATGCCATCTAATCTAATATGACCTTGAAGGGTTATGCTTTAATGCCATCTGATCTCTTATTTCCATCAATGTGGACATGTACAGTATGAAAATGACCAGATATTAGCACTAGCATTAGATCGCTAGCATTAGCAAGTTAGCATTAGCATTCAAACTTTAACATTGCTGTATTTGCATGTATACAAGAAGGGTTAAACTTTAAAGCCATCTGATCCAATATGCCCATGAAAGGTTATGCTTTTATAACATCTGATCTCTTATTTCCATCATAGAGGACATGTTCAGCATGAAAATGACCAGATATTAGCACTAGCATTAGATCGCTGGCATTAGCAAGTTAGCATTAGCATTCAAACTTAAACATTGCAGTACTTGCATGTATACAAGAAGGCTTTAGCTTTAACGGCATTTGATCTCTTATGTCCATCATAGAGGACACGTACAAGATGAATATGACCAGATATTAGCACTAGCATTAGACCGCTAGCATTAGCAAGTTAGCATTAGCATTCAAACTTAAACATTGCAGTCCTTGCATGTATACAAGAAGGGTTAAGCTTTAATGCCATCTAATCTAATATGCCCATTAAGGGTTATGCTTTAATGTCATCTGATCTCTTATTTCCATCATAGTGGACACGTACAGTATGAAGATGACCAGATATTAACACAAGCATTAGATCGCTAGCATTACCAAGTTAGCATTAGCATTCAAATTTAAACATTGCAGTACTTGCATGTATACTAGAAGGGGTAAGCTATAATGCCATCAAATCTAATATGCCCATGAAGGGTTATGATTTAATGCCATCTGATCTCTTATTTCCATCTTTGAGGACACGTACAGTATGAAAATGACCAGATATTAGCACTAGCATTAGATCGCTAGCATTAGCAGGTTAGCCTGAGCATTAAAACTTTAACATTGCAGTATTTGCATATATACAAGAAGGCTTTAGCTTTAACGCCATCTCATCGCTTATTTCCATCATCGAGGACACGTACAGTATGAAAATGACCAGATATTAGCAATAGCATTAGATCGCTAGCATTAGCAAGTTAGCATTAGCATTCTTACTTTAACATTGCTGTATTTGCATGTATACAACAAGGGTTAAGCTTTAATGCTATCTAATCTAATATGCCCATGAAGGGTTATGCTTTAATGCCATCTCATCTCTTATTTCCATCATTGAGGACAAGTACAGTATGAAAATGACCTGATATTAGCACTAGCATTAGATCGCTAGCATTAGCAAGTTAGCATCAGCATTCAACATTAAACATTGCTGTACTTGCAGGTATACAAGAAGGGGTAAGCTTTAATGCCATCTAATCTAAAATGCCCATGAAGGGTTTTGCTTTAATGCCATCTGATCTCTTATTTCCATCATAGAAGAAACGTACAGTATGAAAATGACCAGATATTAGCACTGGCATTAGATCGTTAGCATTCACAAGTTAACATTAGCATTCAAACATAAACATTGCAGTACTTTCATGTATACAAGAAGGGTTAAGCTTTAATGCCATCTAATCTAATATGCCCATGAAGGGTTATGCTTTAAAAGCATCTGATCTCTTATTTACATCATAGAGGCCACGTACAGTATGAAAATGACCAGATATTAGCTCTAGAATTAGATCGCTAGCATTAGCAAATTAGCATTAGCATTCAAACTTTAACATTGCTGTATTTGCATCTATACAAGAAGGGTTAAGCTTTAATGCCATCTGATCCAATATGTCCATGAAAGGTTATGCTTTAATGCCATCTGATCTCTTATTTCCATCATAGAGGACATGTTCAGCATGAAAATGATCAGATTTTAGCACTAGCATTAGATCGCTAGCATGAGCAAGTTAGCATTAGCATTCAAACTTTAACATTGCTGTATTTGCATGAATACAAGTTGGGTTAAGCTTTAATGCAATCTAATCTAAAATGCCCATTAAGGGTTATGCTTTAACGTCATCTGATCTCTTATTTCCATCATAGAGGACACCTACAGTATGAAAATGACTAGATATTAGCACTAGCATTAAATCGCTAGCATTAGCAAGTTAGCATTAGCATTCAAACTTAAACATTGCAGTACTTGCATGTATACAAGAAGGCTTAAGCTTTCACGCCATCTGATCTCTTATTTCCATCATCGAGGACACGTACAGTATGAAAATGACCAGATATTAGCACTAGCATTAGATCACTATCATTTGCAAGTTAGCTTTAGCATTCAAACTTTAACATTGCTGTATTTGCATGAATACAAGTAGGGTTAAGCTTTAATGCCATCTAATCTAATCTGCCCATTAAGGGTTATGCTTTAATGTCATCTGATCTCTTATTTCCATCATTGAGGACACGCACAGTATGAAAATGACTAGATATTAGCACTCGAATTAGATCGCTAGCATTAGCAAGTTAGCATTAGCATTTAAACTTAAACATTGCAGTACTTGCATGCATACAGGAAGGGTTAAGCTTTAATGCCATCTAATCTAATATGCCCTTGAAGGGTTATGCTTTAATGCCATCTGATCTCTTATTTCCATCATTGAGGACAAGTACTGTATGAAAATCACCAGATATTAGCACTAACATTAGATCGCTAGCATTTGCAAGTTAGCATTAGCATTCAAACTTTAACATTGCTGTATTTTTTACATGTATACAAGTAGGGTTAAGCTTTAATGCCATCTGATCAAATATGCCCATGAAGGGTAATGCTTTAATGCGATCTGATCTCTTATTTCCATCACAGAGGGCATGTTCAGGATGAAAATGACCAGATATAAGCACTAGCATTAGATCGCTAGCATTAGCAAATTAGTATTAGCATTCAAACTTTAACATTGCTGTATTTGCATGTATACAAGAAGGATTAAGCTTTAATGCCATCTGATCCAATATGCCCATGAAAGGTTATGCTTTAATGCCATCTGATCTCTTATTTCCATCACAGAGGGCATGTTCAGGATGAAAATGACCAGATATAAGCACTAGCATTAGATCGCTAGCATTAGCAAATTAGTATTAGCATTCAAACTTTAACATTGATGTATTTGCATGTATACAAGAAGGGTTAAGCTTTAATGCCATCTGATCCAATATGCCCATAAAAGGTTATGCATTAATGCCATCTGATCTCTTATTTCCATCATAGAGGACATGTTCAGCATGAAAATGACCAGATATTAGCACTAGCATTAGATCACAAGCATTAGCAAGTTAGCATTAGCATTCAAACTTAATCATTGCAGTACTTGCATGTATACAAGAAGGCTTAAGCTTTAATGCCATCTGATCTCTTATTTCCATCATAGAGGACACGTACAGTATGAAAATGACCAGATATTAGCACTAGCATTAGATCGCGAGCATTAGCAAGTTAGAATTAGCATTCAAACTTTAACATTGCTGTATATGCAATTATACAAGAAGCGTTCAGCTTTAATGACATCTATTCTAATATGCCCATGAAGGGTTATGCCTTAATGCCATCTGATTTCTGATTTCCATTATAGAGGACACTTATAGAATGAAAATGACCAGATATTAGCAGTAGCATTAGATCGTTAGCATTAGCAAGCTAGCATAAGCATTGAAACTTTAACATTGCTGTATTTGCATGTATACAAGAAGGGTTAAGCTTTAATGCCATCTTATATAATATGCACATGAAAGGTTATGCTTTAATGCCATCTGATCTCTTATTTCCATCATAGAGGACATGTTCAGCATGAAAATGACCAGATATTAGCACTAGTATTAGATCGCTAGCATTAGCAAGTTAGCATTAGCATTCAAACTTTAACATTGCTGTATTTGCATGTATACAAGAAGGGTTAAGGTTTAATGCCATCTGATCCAATATGCCCAAGAAGGGTAATGCTTTAATGTGATCTGATCTCTTATTTCCATCATAGAGGACATGTTCAGCATGAAAATGAGCAGATATTAGCACTAGCATTAGATCACTAGCATTAGCAAGTTAGCATTAGCATTCAAACTTTAACATTGCTGTATTTGCATGTATACAAGAAGGATTAAGCTTTAATGCCATTTGATCCAATATGCCCATGAAAGGATATGCTTTAATGCAATCTTATCTCTTATTTCCATCATAGAGGACATGTTCAGCATGAAATTGACCAGATATTAGCACTAGTATTAGATCGCTAGCATTAGCAAGTTAGCATTAGCATTCAAACTTAAACATTGCAGTACTTGCATGTATACAAGAAGGCTTAAGCTTTCACGCCATCTGATCTCTTATTTCCATCATCGAGGACACGTACGCGATGAAAATGACCAGATATTAGCACTAGCATTAGATCGCTAGCATTAGCAAGTTAGCTTTAGCATTCAAACATTAACATTTCTGTATTTGCATGAATACAAGTAGGGTTAAGCTGTAATGCCATCTGATACAAAATGCCCATGAAAGGTTACGCTTGAATGCCATCTGATCTATTATTTCCATCATAGAGGACATGTTCAGCATGAAAATGACCAGATATTAGCACTAGCATTAGATCGCCAGCATTAGCAAGTTAGCATTAGCATTCAAACTTAAACATTGCAGTACTTGCATGTATACAAGAAGGCTTAAGCTTTAATGCCATCTGATCTCTTATTTCCATCAGAGAGGACACGTACAGTATGAAAATGACCAGATATTAGCACTAGAATTAGATCGCTAGCATTAGCAAGTTAGTATTAGCATTCAAACTTAAACATTGCAGTACTTGCATGTATACAAGAAGGGTTAAGCTTAAATGCCATCTAATCTAATATGCCCTTGAAGGGTTATGCTTTAATGCCATCTGATCTCTTATTTCCATCATTGAGGACATGTACAGTATGAAAATGACCAGATATTAGCACTTGTATTACATCGCTAGCATTAGCAAGATAGCATAAGCATTCAAACTTTAAAATTGCTGTATTTGCATGTATTCAAGAAGGGGTAAGCTATAATGCCATCTAATCTAATATGCCCATGAAGGGTTATGCTTTAATGCGATCTGATCTCTTATTTCCATCATAGAGGACATGTTCAGCAGGAAAATGACCAGATATTAGCTCTACCATTAGATCGCTAGCATTAGCAAGTTAGCATTAGCATTCAAACTTTAACATTGCTGTATTTGCATGTATACAAGAAGGGTTAAGCATTAATGCCATCTGATCCAATATGGCCATGAAGGGTAATGCTTTCATTCGATCTGATCTCTTATTTCCATCATAGAGGACATGTTCAGCATGAAAATGACTAGATATAAGCACTAGCATTAGATCGCTAGCATTAGCAAGATAGCATTAGCATTCAAACTTTCACATTGCTGTATTTGAATTTATACAAGGCGGGAAAAGCTTTAATGACATCTAATCTAATATGTCCATGAACGGTTATGCTTTAATGCCATCTGATCTCGGATTTCCATCATAGAGGACACGTGCAGTATGAAAATTACCAGATATTAGCACTAGCATTAGATGGCTAGCATTAGCAAGTTAGCATTAGCATTCAAACTTTAACATTACAGTATTTGCATATATACAAGAAGGGCTAAGCTTTAATGCCATTTAATCTAATATGCCCATGAAGGGTAATGCTTAAATGCCATCTGATCTCATATTTCCATCATAGAGGACACGTACAGTATAAAAATGACCAGATATTAGAACTAGCATTAGATCATTAACATTCAAATTTTCACATTGCTGTATTTGCATGTATACAAGAATGGTTAAGCTTTAATGGCATCTTTTCTAATATGCACACAAAGGATTATGCTTTAATGCCATCTGATCTCTTATTTCCATTATAGAGGACACGTACAGTATGAAAATTACCAGATATTAGCACTAGCATTAGATGGCTAGCATTAGCAAGTTAGCATTAGCATTCAAACTTTAACATTACAGTATTTGCATATATACAAGAAGGGCTAAGATTTAATGCCATCTTATCTAATATGCCCATGAAGGGTAATGCTTAAATGCCATCTGATCTCTTATTTCCATCATAGAGGACACGTACGGTATGAAAATGACCGGATATTAGCACTAGATTTAGATCGCTAGCATTAGCAAGTTAGCATTAGCATTCAAATTTTCACATTGCTGTATTTGCAAGTATACAAGAAGGGTTAAGCTTTAATGCCATCTAATCTAATATGCCCACAATGGGTTATGCTTTAATGCCATCTGATCTCTTATTTCCATTATAGAGGACACGTACAGTATGGAAATGACCAGATATTAGCACTAGCATTAGATCGCTAGCATTAGCAAGATAGCATAAGCATTCAAACTTTCACATTGCTGTATTTGCATTTATACAAGGCGGGAAAAGCTTTAATGCCATCTAATCTAATATGCCCATGAAACGTTATGCTTAAATGCCATCTGATCTCGTATTTCCATCATGGAGGACACATACAGTATGAAAATGACCAGATATTAGCACTAGCATTAGAGCGCTAGCATTAGCATTCAAACTTTAACATTGCTGTATTTGCATGTATACAAGAAGGGCTAAGGTTAAATGCCATATAATCTAATTTGCCCATGAAGGGTTATCCTTTAATGCCATCTGATCTCTTATTTCCATCATAAAGGATACATACAGTATGAAAATGACCAGATATTAGCACAAGCATTAGATCGTTAGCATTAGCAAGTTAGCATTAGCATTCAAACTTAAACATTGCAGTACTTGCATTTATAGAAATAGGTTTAAGCTTTAATGCCATCTAATCTAATATGCACACGAAGGGTTATGCTTTAATGCCATCTGATCTCTTATTTCCATTATAGAGGACACTTACAGTATGAAAATGAGTAGATATAAGCACTAGCATTAGATCGCTAGCATTAGCAAGATAGCATTAGAATTCAAACTTTCACATTGCTGTATTTGAATTTATACAAGGCGGGAAAAGCTTTAATGACATCTAATCTAATATGCCCATGAAAGGTTATGCTTTAATGCCATCTGATCTCGGATTTCCATCATAGAGGACACATAAAGTATGAAAATGACCAGATATTAGCACTAGTATTAGATTTCTTGCATTAGCAAGTTAGCATTAGCATTCAAATTTTCACATTGCTATATTTGCATGTATACAAGAAGGGTTAAACTTTAATGCCATCTAATCTAATATGCACACGAAGGGTTATGCTTTAATGCCATCTTATCTCTTATTTCCATTATAGAGGACACGTCCAGTATGAAAATTACCAGATATTAGCACTAGAATTAGATGGCTAGCATTAGCAAGTTAGCAATAGCATTCAAACTTTAACATGACAGTATTTGCATATATACAAGAAGGGCTAAGCTTTAATGCCATCTTATCTAATATGCCCATGAAGGGTAATGCTTAAATGCCATCTGATCTCTTATTTCCATCAGAGAGGACACGTACAGTATGAAAATGACCAGATATTAGCACTAGCATTAGATCGTTAGCATTAGCAAGTTAGTATTAGCATTCAAACTTAAACATTGCAGTACTTTTGCATGTATAGAAAAAAGGGTTAAGCTTTAATGCCATCTAATCTAATATGCACACGAAGGGTTATGCTTTAATGCCATCTGATCTCTTATTTCCATTATAGAGGACACGTACAGTAAGAAAATGACTAGATATAAGCACTAGCCTTAGATCGCTAGCATTAGCAAGATAGCATTAGCATTCAAACTTTCACATTGCTGTATTTGAATTTATACAAGAAGGGCTAAGCTTTAATGCCATCTTATCTAATATGCCCATGAAGGGTAATGCTTAAATGCCATCTGATCTCTTATTTCCATCATAGAGGACACGTACAGTATGAAAATGACCAGATATTAGAACTAGCATTAGATCGCTAGCATTAGCAAGTTAGCATTAGCATTCAAATTTTCACATTGCTGTATTTGCATGTATACAAGAATGGTTAAGCCTTAATGGCATCTTTTCTAATATGCACACAAAGGATTATGCTTTAATGCCATCTGATCTCTTATTTCCATTATAGAGGACACGTACAGTATGAAAATGACCAGATATTAGCAATAGCATTAGATGGCTAGCATTAGCAAGTTAGCATTAGCATTCAAACTTTAACATTACAGTATATGCATATATACAAGAAGGGGCTTTAATGCCATCTTTAATGCCATCTAATGCTTAATATGCCCATGAAGTACAGTATGAAAATGACCAGATATTTAAATGCCATCTGACTTTAACATTTCTTATTTCCATCATAGAGGACACTATTATACAGTATGAAAATGACCAGATATTAGCACTAGCATTAGATCGCTAGCATTAGCAAGTTAGCATTAGCATTCAAATTTTCACATTGCTGTATTTGCATGTATACAAGAAGGGTTAAGCTTTAATGCCATCTAATCTAATATGCACACAAAGGGTTATGCTTTAATGCCATCTGATCTCTTATTTCCATTATAGAGGACACGCACAAACAGTATGAAAATGACCAGATATTAGCATTTTAGCATTAGATGGCTAGCATTAGAAATTTAGCATTAGTATTCAAACTTTAACATTGCTGTATTTGCATGTATACAAGAAGGGTTAAGCTTTCATGCCATCTAATCTAATAGGCCAATGAAGGATAATGCTTAAATGCCATCTGATCTCTTATTTCCATCATAGAAGACACGAACATTATGAAAATTACCAGATATTAGCACTAGCATTAGATCGCTAGGATTAGCAAGTTAGCATTAGCATTCAAATTTTAACATTGCTGTATTTGCATGTATACAAGAAATCTAATATGCCCATGAAAGGTTATGCTTTAATGCCATCTAATCTAATATGCCCATTAGCATTCAAATTTTCACATTGGGTTATGCTTTATGCTTTAATGCCATCTGATCTAATCTAATCTTATTTCCATTATAGAGGACACATACAGTATGAAAATGACCAGATATTAGCACTAGCATTAGATCGCTAGCATTAGCAAGATAGCATTAGCATTCAAACTTTCACATTGCTGTATTTGCATTTATACAAGAAGGGAAAAGCTTTTTATGCCATCTATTCTAATATGCCCATGAAAGGGTTATGATATTTTAATGCCATCTGATTCATTATTTCAATTTCATAGAGGACACAAATATACAGTATGAAAATGACCAGATATTAGCACTAGCATTAGATCACTAAGATTAGCAAGTTAGCATTAGCATTCAAAGTTTTTTTCTACATTGCTTTATTTGCAATTTATACAAGAGGGGTTAAGATATTTAATGCCATCTAATCATTCAAATATGCACACAAAGGGTTATGCTTTAATTTCACCTGATCTCTTATTTCCAATATAGAGTACACCTACAGTATGAAAATGAACAGATATTAGCACTAGCATAAGATCGCTAGCATTAGCAAGTTAGCATTAGCATTCAAACTTTAACATTGCTGTATTTGCATGTATACATGAAGGGCTAAGTTTTAATGCCATATAATCTAATATGCCCATGAAAGGTTATGCTTTAATGCCATCTAATCTAGTATTTTCATCATAGAGGACACATACAGTATGAAAATGACCAGATATTAGCACTAGCGTTAGATCGCTAGCATTAGCAAGATAGCATAAGCATTCAAACTTTCACATTACTGTATTTGCATTTATACAAGGCGGGAAAAGCTTTAATGACATCTAATCTAATATGCCCATGAAAGGTTATGCTTTAATGCCTATAATCTCGTATTTCCATCATAGAGAACACATACAGTCTGAAAATGACCAGATATTAGCACTAGCATTAGATCGCTAGCATTAGCAAGTTAGCATTAGTATTCAAATTTTCACATTGCTGTATTTGCAAGTATACAAGAAGGGTTAAGCTTTAATGCCATCAATCTAATATTCACTCAAAGGGTTATGCTTTAATGCCATCTGATCTCTTATTTCCATCATAAAGGATACAAACAGTATGAAAATGACCAGATATTAGCACTAGCATTAGATCGCTAGCATTAGCAAGTTAGCATTCGCATTCAAACTTTAACTTTGCTTTATTTGCATTCATACAAGGCGGGTAAAGCTTTAATGCCATCTAATCTAATATGCCCACGAAGGGTTATGCTTTAATGCCATCTGATCTCTTATTTCCATGATAGAGGACACGTACAGTATGAATCTGTCCAGATATTAGCACTAGCATTAGATGGTTAGCATTAGCAAGTTATCATCAGGATTAAAACTTAAACATTGCAGTACTTGCATGTATAGAAAAAAGGGTTAAGCTTTAATGCCATCTAATCTAATATGCACACGAAGGGTTATGCATTAATGCCATCTGATCTCTTATTTCCAACATAGAGGACACATACAGTATGAAAATGACCAGATATTAGCACTCGCATTAGATCACTAGCATTAGCAAATTAGAATTAGCATTCAAACTTTAACATTGCTGTATTTGCATGTATACAAGAAGGGCTATGTTTTAATGGCATATAATCTAATATGCCCATGAAGGGTAATGCTTAAATGGCATCTGATCTCTAATTTCTATCAGAGAGGAGATGTACAGTATGAAAATGACCAGATATAAGAACTAGCATTAGAACGTTAGCATTAGCTATTTAGCATTAGCATTCAAACTTTTACATTGCTTTATTTGCATTTATTCAAGGCGGGTAAAGCTTTAATTCCATCTAATCTAATTTGCCAACGAAGGGTTATGCTTTAATGCCATCTGATCTCTTATTTCCATTATAGAGGACACGTACAGTATGAATATGACAAGATATTAGAACTAGCAATAGATCGCTAGGATTAGCAAGTTAGCTTAAGCATTCTAACTTTAACATTGCTGTACTTGCATGTATACAAGAAGGGTTTAGCTTTTATGCCATCTAATCTAATATGCTCATGAAAGGTTATGCTTTAATGCCTATAATCTCGTATTTCCATCATAGAGAACACATACAGTCTGAAAATGACCAGATATTAGCACTAGCATTAGATCGCTAGCATTAGCAAGTTAGCATTAGCATTCAAATTTTCACATTGCTGTATTTGCAAGAATACAAGAAGGGTTAAGCTTTAATGCCATCTAATCTAATATTCACTCAAAGGGTTATGCTTTAATGCCATCTGATCTCTTATTTCCATTATAGAGGACACGTACAGTAAGAAAATGACCAGATATTAGCACTAGCATTAGATCGCTAGCATTAGCAAGATAGCATTTGCATTCAAACTTTCACATTGCTGTATTTGCATTTATACAAGGCGGGAAAAGCTTTTATGCCATCTATTCTAATATGCCCATGAAAGGTTATGCTTTAATGCCTTCTGATCTCGTATTTCCATCATAGAGGACACATACAGAATGAAAATGAACAGAGATTAGCACTAGCATTAGATCGCTAGCATTAGCAAGTTAGCATTAGCATTCAAACTTTAACATTACAGTATTTGCATATATACAAGAAGGGCTAAGCTTTAATGACATCTAATCTAATATGCCCATGAAGGGTAATGCTAAAATGCCATCTGATCTCTTATTTCCATCATAGATGACACGTACAGTATGAAAATTTCCAGATATTAGAACTTGCATTAGATTGCTAGCATGAGCAAGTCAGCATTAGCATTCAAACTTTCACATTGCTGTATTTGCATTTATACAAGGCGGGAAAAGCTTTTATGCCATCTATTCAAATATGCCCATGAAAGGTTATGCTTTAATGCCTTCTGATCTCGTATTTCCATCATAGAGGACACATACAGTATGAAAATGACCAGATATTAGCACTAGCATTAGATCGCTAGCATTAGCAAATTAGCATTAGCATTCAAATTTTCACATGGCTGTATTTGCATGTATACAAGAAGGGTTAAGCTTTAATGCCATCTAATCTAATATGCCCACGAAGGGTTATGCTTTCATGCCATCTGATCTCTTATTTCCATCATAGAGGACACGTACAGTATGAAAATTACCAGATATTAGAACTAGCATTAGATCGCTAGCCCTAGCAAGTTAGCATTAGCATTCAAATTTTCACATTGCTGTATTTGCATGTATACAAGAATGGTTAAGCTTTAATGCCATCTAATCAAATATGCACACAAAGGGTTATGCTTTAATTTCACCTGATCTCTTATTTCCATTATAGAGTACACCTACACTATGAAAATGACCAGATATTAGCACTAGCATTAGATCGCTAGCATTAGCAAGTTAGCATTAGCATTCAAACTTTAACATTGCTGTATTTGCATGTATACAAGAAGGGCTATGTTTTAATGCCATATAATCTAATATGCCCATGAAGGGTAATGCTTAAATGGCATCTGATCTCGTATTTCCATCATAGAGCACACATACAGTATGAAAATGACCAGATATTAGCACTAGCATTAGATCGCAAACATTAGCAAGTTAGCTTAAGCATTCTAACTTTAACATTGCTGTACTTGCATGTATACAAGAAGGGTTAAGCTTTAATACCATCTTATCTAATATGCCCATGAAAGGTTATGCTTTAATGCCATCTAATCTCGTATTTCCATCATAGAGGACACATACAGTATGAAAATGACCAGATATTAGCACTAGCATAAGATCGCTAGCATTAGCAAGTTAGCAATAGCATTCAAATTTTCACATTGCTGAATTTGCAAGTATACAAGAAGGGTTAAGCTTTAATGCCATCTAATCTAATATGCACACAAAGGGTTATGCTTTAATGCCATCTGATCTCTTATTTCCATTAAAGAGGACACGTACAGTATGATAATGACCAGATATTAGCACTAGCATTAGATCGCTAGCATTAGCAAGTTAGCATTAGCATTCAAACTTTAATATTGCTTTATTTGCATTTATTCAAGGCGGGTAAAGCTTTAATTCCATCAAATCTAATTTGCCCACGAAGGGTTATGCTTAAATGCCATCAGATCTCCAAATTCCATTATAGAGGACACATACAGTATGAATATGACCAGATATTAGAACTAGCAATAGATCGTTAGCATTAGCAAGTTTGCATTAGAATCTAAACTTAAACATTGCAGTACTTGCATGTATACAGAAAGGGTTAAGCTTTAATGCCATCTAATCTAATATGCACATGAAGGGTTATGCTTTAATGCCATCTGATCTCTTATTTCCATCATAGAGGACACGTACAATTTGAAAATGACCAGATATTAGCACTAGCATTAGATCGCTAGCATTAGCAAGTTAGCATAAGCATTCAAATTTTAACATTGCTGTATTTGCATGTATACAAGAAGGGTTAAGCTATAATGCCATCTAATCTTATAGGCCCATGAAGGGTAATGCTTAAATGCCATCTGATCTCTTATTTCCAACATAGAGGACACATACAGTATGAAAATGTACAGATATTAGCACTAGCATTAGATCGCTAGCATTAGCTAGTTAGCTTAAGCATTCTAATTTTAACATTGCTGTACTTGCATGTATACAAGAAGGGTTAAGCTTTAATGCCATCTTATCTAATATGCCCATGAAAGGTTATGCTTTAATGCCATCTAATCTCGTTTTTCCATCATAGAGGACACATACAGTATGAAAATGACCAGATATTAGCACTAGCATTAGATCGCTAGCATTAGCAAGTTAGCATTAGCATTCAAATTTTCACATTGCTGTATTTGCAAGTATACAAGAAGGGTTAAGGTTTAATGCCATCTAATCTAATATGCACACAAAGGGTTATGCTTTAATGCCATCTGATCTCTTATTTCCATTATAGAGGACACGTACAGTATGAAAATGACCAGATATTAGCACTAGCATTAGATCGCTAGCATTAGCAAGGTAGCATTAGCATTCAAACTTTCACATTGCTGTATATGCATTTATACAAGGCGGCAAAAGCTTTAATGCCATCTAATCTAATATGCCCATGAAAGGTTATTCTTTAATGCCATCTGATCTCGTATTTCCATCATAGAGGACACATACAGTATGAAAATGACCAGATATTAGCACTAGCATTAGATCGCTAGCATTAGCAAGTTAGCATTAGCATTCAAATTTTCACATTGCTGTATTTGCATGTATAGAAGAAGGGTTAAGCTTTAATGCCATCTAATCAAATATGCACACAAAGGGTTATGCTTTAATTTCACCTGATCTCTTATTTCCATTATAGAGTACACCTACAGTATGAAAATGACCAGATATTAGAACTAGCATTAGATCGCTAGTATTAGCAAGTTAGCATTAGCATTCAAACTTTAACATTGCTGTATTTGCATGTATACAAGAAGGGCTATGTTTTAATGCCATATAGTCTAATATGCCCATGAAGGGTAATGCCTAAATGGCATCTGATCTCTTATTTACATCATAGAGGACACATACAGTATGAAAATGACCAGATATTAACACTAGCATTAGATCGCTAGCATTCGCAAGTTAGCTTAAGCATTCTAACTTTAACATTGCTGTACTTGCATGTATACAAGAAGGCTTAAGCTTTAATGCCATCTTATCTAATATGCCCATGAAAGGTTATGCTTTAATGGCATCTGATCTCTTATTTCCAACATAGAGGACACATACAGTATGAAAATGACCAGATATTAGCACTAGCATTAGATCGCTAGCATTAGCTAGTTAGCTTAAGCATTCTAATTTTAACATTGCTGTACTTGCATGTATACAAGAAGGGTTAAGCTTTTAATGCCATATAATCTAATATGCCCATGAAAGGTTATGCTTTAATGCCATCTAATCTCGTTTTTCCATCATAGAGGACACATACAGTATGAAAATGACCAGATATTAGCACTAGCATTAGATCGCTAGCATTAGCAAGTTAGCATTAGCATTCAAATTTTCACATTGCTGTATTTGCAAGTATACAAGAAGGGTTAAGGTTTAATGCCATCTAATCTAATATGCACACAAAGGGTTATGCTTTAATGCCATCTGATCTCTTATTTCCATTATAGAGGACACGTACAGTATGAAAATGACCAGATATTAGCACTAGCATTAGATCGCTAGCATTAGCAAGATAGCATTAGCATTCAAACTTTCACATTGCTGTATTTGCATTTATACAAGGCTGGTAAAGGTTTAATGGCATCTAATCTAATATGCCCACGAAGGGTTATGCTTTAATTCCATCTGATCTCTTATTCCCATTATATAGGACACGTACAGTATGAAAATTACCAGATATTAGCACTAGCATTAGATCGCTAGCATTAGCAAGTTAGCATTAGCATTCAAACTTAAACATTGCTGTATTTGCATGTATACAAGAAGGGTTAAGCTTTACTGCCATCTAATCTAATCTGACCACGAAGGGTTATGCTTTAATGGCATCTGATCTCTTATTTCCAACATAGAGGACACATACAGTATGAAAATGACCAGATATTAGCTTTTGCATTAGATCACTAGCATTAGCAAGTTAGCATTAGCATTCAAACTTTAAAATTGCTGTATTTGCATGTATACATAAAGCTTTAATGCCATCTAATCTAATACAGGGTTATGCTTTAATGCCATCTGATCTCTTATTTCCATTATAGAGGACACGTACAGTATGAATATGACCAGATAATAGCACTAGCATTAGATCGTTAGCATAAGCAAGTTAGCATTAGCATTCAAACTTAAAAATTGCAGTACTTGCATGTATAGAAAAAGGGTTAAGCTTTAATGCCATCTAATCTAATATGCACACGAAGGGTTATGCTTTAATGCCATCTGATCTCATATTTCCATTATAGAGGACACGTACAGTATGAAAATAACCAGATATTAGCACTAGCATTAGATCGCTAGCATTAGCAAGTTAGCATTAGCATTCAAACTTTAACATTGCTGTATTTGCATGTATACAAGAAGGGTTAAGCTTTAATGCCATCTAATCTAATATGACCACGAAGGGTTATGCTTTAATGGCATCTGATCTCTTATTTCCAACATAGAGGACACATACAGTATGAAAATGACCAGATATTAGCACTAGCATTAGATCGCTAGCATTAGCAAGTTAGCATTCGCATTCAAACTTTAACTTTGCTTTATTTGCATTCATACAAGGCGGGTAAAGCTTTAATGCCATCTAATCTAATATGCCCACGAAGGGTTACGCTTTAATGCCATCTGATCTCTTATTTCCATTATAGAGGACACGTACAGTATGAATATGTCCAGATATTAGCACTAGCATTAGATCGTTAGCATTAGCTAGTTAGCATAAGGATTCAAACTTAAACATTGCAGTACTTGCATGTATAGAAAAAGGGTTAAGCTTTAATGCCATCTAATCTAATATGCACACGAAGGGTTATGCATTAATGCCATCTGATCTCTTATTTCCATTATAGAGGACACGTACAGTATGAAAATAAACAGATATTAGGACTAGCATTAGATCGCTAGCATTAGCAAGTTAGCATTAGCATTCAAACTTTAACATTGCTGTATTTGCATGTATACAAGAAGGGTTAAGCTTTAATGCCATCTAATCTAATATGACTACGAAGGGTTATGCTTTAATGGCATCTGATCTCTTATTTCCAACATAGAGGACACATACAGTATGAAAATGACCAGATATTAGCACTCGCATTAGATCACTAGCATTAGCAAGTAAGCATTAGCATTCAAACTTTAACATTGCTGTATTTGCATGTATACAAGAAGGGTTAAGCTTTAATGCCATCTAATCTAATATGCCCACGAAGGGTTATGCTTTAATCCCATCTGATCTCTTATTTCTATCATAAAGGAGACGTACAGTATGAAAATGACCAGATATAAGCACTAGCATTAGAACGTTAGCATTAGCAATTTAGAATTAGCATTCAAACTTTAACATTGCTTTATTTGCATTTATTCAAGGCGGGTAAAGCTTTAATTCCATCTAATCTAATTTGCCAACGAAGGGTTATGCTTTAATGCCATCTGATCTCTTATTTCCATTATAGAGGACACGTACAGTATGAATATGACAAGATATTAGAACTAGCAATAGATCGTTAGCATTAGCAAGTTAGCATTAGAATTCAAACTTAAACATTGCAGTACTTGCATGTATACAGAAAGGTTTAAGCTTTATTGCCATCTAATCTAATATGCCCACGAAGGGTTATGCTTTCATGCCATCTGATCTCTTATTTCCATCATAGAGGACACGTACAGTATGAAAATTAACAGATATTAGAACTAGCATTAGATCGCTAGCCCTAGCAAGTTAGCATTAGCATTCAATTTTCACATTGCTGTATTTGCATGTATACAAGAATGGTTAAGCTTTAATGCCATCTAATCAAATATGCACACAAAGGGTTATGCTTTAATTTCACCTGATCTCTTATTTCCATTATAGAGTACACCTACAGTATGAAAATGACCAGATATTAGCACTAGCATTAGATTGCTTGCATTAGCAAGTTAGCATTAGCATTCAAACTTTAACATTGCTGTATTTGCATGTATACAAGAAGGGCTATGTTTTAATGCCATATAATCTAATATGCCCATGAAGGGTAATGCTTAAATGGCATCTGATCTCTTATTTCCATCATAGAGCACACATACAGTATGAAAATGACCAGATATTAGCACTAGCATTAGATCGTTAGCATTAGCAAGTTAGCTTAAGCATTCTAACTTTAACATTGCTGTACTTGCATGTATACAAGAAGGGTTAAGCTTTAATGCCATCTTATCTAATATGCCCATGAAAGGTTATGCTTTAATGCCATCTAATCTCGTATTTCCATCATAGAGGACACATACAGTATGAAAATGACCAGATATTAGCACTAGCATAAGATCGCTAGCATTAGCAAGTTAGCAATAGCATTCAAATTTTCACATTGCTGAATTTGCAAGTATACAAGAAGGGTTAAGCTTTAATGCCATCTAATCTAATATGCACACAAAGGGTTATGCTTTAATACCATCTGATCTCTTATTTCCATTATAGAGGACACGTACAGTATGATAATGACCAGATATTAGCACTAGCATTAGATCGCTAGCATTAGCAAGTTAGCATTAGCATTCAAACTTTAACATTGCTTTATTTGCATTTATTCAAGGCGGGTAAAGCTTTAATTCCATCAAATCTAATTTGCCCACGAAGGGTTATGCTTAAATGCCATCAGATCTCTTAATTCCATTATAGAGGACACATACAGTATGAATATGACCAGATATTAGAACTAGCAATAGATCGTTAGCATTAGCAAGTTTGCATTAGAATTCAAACTTAAACATTGCAGTACTTGCATGTATACAGAAAGGGTTCAGCTTTAATGCCATCAAATCTAATATGCACATGAAGGGTTATGCTTTAATGCCATCTGATCTCTTATTTCCATCATAGAGGACACGTACAATTTGAAAATGACCAGATATTAGCACTAGCATTAGATCGCTAGCATTAGCAAGTTAGCATAAGCATTCAAATTTTAACATTGCTGTATTTGCATGTATACAAGAAGGGTTAAGCTATAATGCCATCTAATCTTATAGGCCCATGAAAGGTTATGCTTTAATGCCATCTAATCTCGTTTTTCCATCATAGAGGACACATACAGTATGAAAATGACCAGATATTAGCACTAGCATTAGATCGCTAGCATTAGCAAGTTAGCAGTAGCATTCAAATTTTCACATTGCTGTATTTGCAAGTATACAAGAAGGGTTCAGGTTTAATGCCATCTAATCTAATATGCACACAAAGGGTTATGCTTTTAATGCAATCTGATCTCTTATTTCCATTATAGAGGACACGTACAGTATGAAAATGACCAGATATTAGCACTAGCATTAGATCGCTAGCATTAGCAAGATAGCATTAGCATTCAAACTTTCACATTACTGTATATGCATTTATACAAGGCGGCAAAAGCTTTAATGCCATCTAATTTAATATGCCCATGAAAGGTTATGCTTTAATGCCATCTGATCTCGTATTTCCATCATAGAGGACACATACAGTATGAAAATGACCAGATATTAGCACTAGCATTAGATCGCTAGCATTAGCTAGTTAGCTTAAGCATTCTAATTTTAACATTGCTGTACTTGCATGTATACAAGAAGGGTTAAGCTTTTAATGCCATATAATCTAATATGCCCATGAAAGGTTATGCTTTAATGCCATCTAATCTCGTTTTTCCATCATAGAGGACACATACAGTATGAAAATGACCAGATATTAGCACTAGCATTAGATCGCTAGCATTAGCAAGTTAGCATTAGCATTCAAATTTTCACATTGCTGTATTTGCAAGTATACAAGAAGGGTTAAGGTTTAATGCCATCTAATCTAATATGCACACAAAGGGTTATGCTTTAATGCCATCTGATCTCTTATTTCCATTATAGAGGACACGTACAGTATGAAAATGACCAGATATTAGCACTAGCATTAGATCGCTAGCATTAGCAAGATAGCATTAGCATTCAAACTTTCACATTGCTGTATTTCCATTTATACAATAAAGGTTTAATGGCATCTAATCTAATATGCCCACGAAGGGTTATGCTTTAATTCCATCTGATCTCTTATTCCCATTATATAGGACACGTACAGTATGAAAATTACCAGATATTAGCACTAGCATTAGATCGCTAGCATTAGCAAGTTAGCATTAGCATTCAAACTTAAACATTGCTGTATTTGCATGTATACAAGAAGGGTTAAGCTTTAATGCCATCTAATCTAATCTGACCACGAAGGGTTATGCTTTAATGGCATCTGATCTCTTATTTCCAACATAGAGGACACATACAGTATGAAAATGACCAGATATTAGCACTCGCATTAGATCACTAGCATTAGCAAGTTAGCATTAGCATTCAAACTTTAAAATTGCTGTATTTGCATGTATACAAGAAGGGTTAAGCTTTAATGCCATCTAATCTAATATGCCCACGAAGGGTTATGCTTTAATGCCATCTGATCTCTTATTTCCATTATAGAGGACACGTACAGTATGAATATGACCAGATATTAGCACTAGCATTAGATCGTTAGCATAAGCAAGTTAGCATTAGCATTCAAACTTAAAAATTGCAGTACTTGCATGTATAGAAAAAGGGTTAAGCTTTAATGCCATCTAATCTAATATGCACACGAAGGGTTATGCTTTAATGCCATCTGATCTCATATTTCCATTATAGAGGACACGTACAGTATGAAAATAACCAGATATTAGCACTAGCATTAGATCGCTAGCATTAGCAAGTTAGCATTAGCATTCAAACTTTAACATTGCTGTATTTGCATGTATACAAGAAGGGTTAAGCTTTAATGCCATCTAATCTAATATGACCACGAAGGGTTATGCTTTAATGGCATCTGATCTCTTATTTCCAACATAGAGGACACATACAGTATGAAAATGACCAGATATTAGCACTAGCATTAGATCGCTAGCATTAGCAAGTTAGCATTCGCATTCAAACTTTAACTTTGCTTTATTTGCATTCATACAAAGAGGGTAAAGCTTTAATGCCATCTAATCTAATATGCCCACGAAGGGTTACGCTTTAATGCCATCTGATCTCTTATTTCCATTATAGAGGACACGTACAGTATGAATATGTCCAGATATTAGCACTAGCATTAGATCGTTAGCATTAGCAAGTTAGCATAAGGATTCAAACTTAAACATTGCAGTACTTGCATGTATAGAAAAAGGGTTAAGCTTTAATGCCATCTAATCTAATATGCACACGAAGGGTTATGCATTAATGCCATCTGATCTCTTATTTCCATTATAGAGGACACGTACAGTATGAAAATAAACAGATATTAGGACTAGCATTAGATCGCTAGCATTAGCAAGTTAGCATTAGCATTCAAACTTTAACATTGCTGTATTTGCATGTATACAAGAAGGGTTAAGCTTTTAATGCCATCTAATCTAATATGACTACGAAGGGTTATGCTTTTAATGGCATCTGATCTCTTATTTCCAACATAGAGGACACATACAGTATGAAAATGACCAGATATTAGCACTCGCATTAGATCACTAGCATTAGCAAGTAAGCATTAGCATTCAAACTTTTTAACATTGCTGTATTTGCATGTATACAAGAAGGGTAAAAGCTTTAATGCCATCTAATCTAATATGCCCACGAAGGGTTATGCTTTAATCCCATCTGATCTCTTATTTCTATCATAAAGGAGACGTACAGTATGAAAATGACCAGATATAAGCACTAGCATTAGAACGTTAGCATTAGCAATTTAGAATTAGCATTCAAACTTTAACATTGCTTTATTTGCATTTATTCAAGGCGGGTAAAGCTTTAATTCCATCTAATCTAATTTGCCAACGAAGGGTTATGCTTTAATGCCATCTGATCTCTTATTTCCATTATAGAGGACACGCATACAGTATGAATATGACAAGATATTAGAACTAGCAATAGATCGTTAGCATTAGCAAGTTAGCATTAGAATTCAAACTTAAACATTGCAGTACTTGCATGTATACAGAAAGGTTTAAGCTTTAATGCCATCTAATCTAATATGCCCACGAAGGGTTATGCTTTCATGCCATCTGATCTCTTATTTCCATCATAGAGGACACGTACAGTATGAAAATTAACAGATATTAGAACTAGCATTAGATCGCTAGCCATTAGCAAGTTAGCATTAGCATTCAATTTTCACATTGCTGTATTTGCATGTATACAAGAATGGTTAAGCTTTTAATGCCATCTAATCAAATATGCACACAAAGGGTTATGCTTTAATTTCACCTGATCTCTTATTTCCATTATAGAGTACACCTACAGTATGAAAATGACCAGATATTAGCACTAGCATTAGATTGCTTGCATTAGCAAGTTAGCATTAGCATTCAAACTTTAACATTGCTGTATTTGCATGTATACAAGAAGGGCTATGTTTTAATGCCATATAATCTAATATGCCCATGAAGGGTAATGCTTAAATGGCATCTGATCTCTTATTTCCATCATAGAGCACACATACAGTATGAAAATGACCAGATATTAGCACTAGCATTAGATCGCTAGCATTAGCAAGTTAGCATAAGCATTCTAACTTTAACATTGCTGTACTTGCATGTATACAAGAAGGGTTAAGCTTTAATGCCATCTTATCTAATATGCCCATGAAAGGTTATGCTTTAATGCCATCTAATCTCGTATTTCCATCATAGAGGACACATACAGTATGAAAATGACCAGATATTAGCACTAGCATAAGATCGCTAGCATTAGCAAGTTAGCAATAGCATTCAAATTTTTCACATTGCTGAATTTGCAAGTATACAAGAAGGGTTAAGCTTTTAATGCCATCTAATCTAATATGCACACAAAGGGTTATGCTTTAATACCATCTGATCTCTTATTTCCATTATAGAGGACACGACAGTATGATAATGACCAGATATTAGCACTAGCATTAGATCGCTAGCATTAGCAAGTTAGCATTAGCATTCAAACTTTAACATTGCTTTATTTGCATTTATTCAAGGCGGGTAAAGCTTTAATTCCATCAAATCTAATTTGCCCACGAAGGGTTATGCTTAAATGCCATCAGATCTCTTAATTCCATTATAGAGGACACATACAGTATGAATATGACCAGATATTAGAACTAGCAATAGATCGTTAGCATTAGCAAGTTTGCATTAGAATTCAAACTTAAACATTGCAGTACTTGCATGTATACAGAAAGGGTTCAGCTTTAATGCCATCAAATCTAATATGCACATGAAGGGTTATGCTTTAATGCCATCTGATCTCTTATTTCCATCATAGAGGACACGTACAATTTGAAAATGACCAGATATTAGCACTAGCATTAGATCGCTAGCATTAGCAAGTTAGCATAAGCATTCAAATTTTAACATTGCTGTATTTGCATGTATACAAGAAGGGTTAAGCTATAATGCCATCTAATCTTATAGGCCCATGAAAGGTTATGCTTTAATGCCATCTAATCTCGTTTTTCCATCATAGAGGACACATACAGTATGAAAATGACCAGATATTAGCACTAGCATTAGATCGCTAGCATTAGCAAGTTAGCAGTAGCATTCAAATTTTCACATTGCTGTATTTGCAAGTATACAAGAAGGGTTCAGGTTTAATGCCATCTAATCTAATATGCACACAAAGGGTTATGCTTTAATGCAATCTGATCTCTTATTTCCATTATAGAGGACACGTACAGTATGAAAATGACCAGATATTAGCACTAGCATTAGATCGCTAGCATTAGCAAGATAGCATTAGCATTCAAACTTTCACATTACTGTATATGCATTTATACAAGGCGGCAAAAGCTTTAATGCCATCTAATTTAATATGCCCATGAAAGGTTATGCTTTAATGCCATCTGATCTCGTATTTCCATCATAGAGGACACATACAGTATGAAAATGACCAGATATTAGCACTAGCATTAGATCGCTAGCATTAGCAAGTTAGCATTAGCATTCAAATTTTCACATTGCTGTATTTGCGTGTATACAAGAAGGGTTAAGTTTTAATGCCATCTAATCAAATATGCACACAAAGGGTGATGGTTTAATTTCACCTGATCTCTTATTTCCATTAAAGAGTACATCTACAGTATGAAATTGACCAGATATTAGCACTAGCATTAGATCGCTAGTATTAGCAAGTTAGCATTAGCATTCAAACTTTAACATTGCTGTATTTGCATGTATACAAGAAGGGCTATGTTTTAATGCCATATAATCTAATATGCCCATGAAGGGTTATGCTTTAATGGCATCTGATCTCTTATTTCCATCATAGAGGACACATACAGTATGAAAATGACCAGATATTAGCACTAGCATTAGATCGCTAGCATTAGCAAGTTAGCATAAGCATTCAAACTTTAACATTGCTGTATTTGCATTTATACAAAAGGGTTAAGGTTTAATGCCATCTAATCTAATATGCCCACGAAGGGTTATGCTTTAATGCCATCTGATCTCTTATTTCCATTATAGAGGACACATACAGTATGAAAATGACCAGATATTAGCACTAGCATTAGATCGCTAGCATTAGCAAGTTAGCATTAGCATTCAAACTTAAACATTGCTGTATTTGCATGTATACAAAAAGGGTTAAGCTTTAATGCCATCTAATCTAATATGCCCACGAAGGGTTATGCTTTAATGCCATCTGATCTCTTTATTTCCATTATAGAGGACATACAGTATGAAAATGACCAGATATTAGCACTAGCATTAGATCACTAGCATTAGCAAGTTAGCATTAGCATTCAAACTTTAACATTTGCTGTATTTGCAGCTTTAATATACAAGAAGAAGGGTTATGCTTTAATGCCATCTAATCTCTTATTATTATAGAGGACACATCACAGATGACCTATTTTAATTAGATCGTTAGCATTAGCAAGTTGATAGTATTCAAATTTTTTATTTCCAACATACGTAGGACACATACAGTATGAAAAATATACCAGATAATGCCATCACTAGCATTTATAGAGGACACGTACAGTATGAATATTACCAGATATTAGCACTAGCATTAGATCGCTAGCATTAGCAAGTTAGCATTAGCATTCAAACTTTAACATTGCTGTATTTGCATGTATACAAGAAGGGTTAAGCTTTTAATGCCATCTAATCTAATATGCCCACGAAGGGTTATGCTTTAATGCCATCTGATCTCTTATTTCCATCATAGAGGACAGGTATACAGTATGAAAATGACCAGATATTAGCACTAGCATTAGATCGCTAGCATTAGCAAGTTAGCATTAGCATTCAAACTTTAACATTGCTGTATTTGCATGTATACAAGAAGGGTTAAGCTTTAATGCCATCTAATCTAATATGCCCACGAAGGGTTATGCTTTAATGCCATCTGATCTCTTATTTCCAGAATAGAGGACACGTACAGTATGAAAATGACCAGATATTAGCACTAGCATTAGATCGCTAGCATTAGCAAGTTAGCATTAGCATTCAAACTTTAACATTGCTGTATTTGCATGTATTGCTTTTAATGCCATCTAATCTAATATGCCCATGAAGGGTAATGCTTAAATGCCATCTCTGATCTCTTATTTCCATCATAGAGGACATATAGTATGAAAATGACCAGATATTAGCACTAGCATTAGATCGGTAGCATTAATAAGTTAGCATTAGCATTCAAATTTAACATTGCTGTATTTACATGTATACAAAGCTGGGTTAAGCTTTAATGCCATCTAATCTAATATGCCCATTAAAGGTTATGCTTTAATGCCATCTGATCTCTTATTTCCAACATAGAGGACACATACAGTATGAAAATGACCAGATATTAGCACTAGCATTAGATCACTAGCATTAGCAAGTTAGCATTAGCATTCAAATTTTAACATTGCTGTATTTGCATTTATACAAATGGGGTAAAGGTTTAATGCCATCTAATCTAATATGCCCATGAAGGGTTATGCTTTAATTCCATCTGATCTCTTATTTCCATCATAGAGGACACGTACAGTATGAAAATGACCAGATATTAGCACTAGCATTAGATCACTAGCAATTAGCATTAATTTTTAAAACATTGCTGTATTTGCATTCAAACTTTAACATTAATGCCATCTAATCTAATATGCCCATGTAGGTTATGCTTTAATGCCATCTAATCTTTATTTGCCATCTAATACAGTATGAAAATGAAGATATTTATGCATTAGATCATAGCATTAGCAAGTTAGCATTAGCATTCAAACTTTTAACATTGCTGTATTTGCATGTATGAATATGACCAGATATTATGCCCATGAAGGGTTATGCTTTAATGCCATCTGATCTCTTATTTCCATTATAGAGGAGTTAGCATTAGATATTAGCAAACATTTCGTTAGCATTAACAAGTTAGCATTAGCATTCAAACTTAAACATTGCTGTATTTGCATGTATAAGGGTTAAGCTTTAATGCCATCTAATCTAATATGCCCACGAAGGGTTATGCTTTAATGCCATCTGATCTCTTATTTCCATCATAGTGGACACATACAGTATGAAAATGACCAGATATTAGCACTAGCATTAGATCGCTAGCATTAGCAAGTTAGCATTAGCATTCAAACTTTAACATTGCTGTATTTGCATGTATACAAGAAGGGTTAAGCTTTAATGCCATCTAATCTAATATGCCCATGAAAGGGTTATGCTTTAATGCCATCTGATCTCTTTATTTCCATTATAGAGGACACGTACAGTATGAAATGACCAGATATTAGCACTAGCATTAGATCGTTAGCATTAGCAAGTTAGCATTAGCATTCAAACTTAAACATTGCAGTATTTGCATGTATACAAAAGGGTTAAGCTTTAATGCCATCTAATCTAATATGCACACAAAGGGTTATGCTTTAATGCCATCTGATCTCTTATTTCCATTATAAAGGACAGGTACAGTATGAAAATTACCAGATATTAGCACTAGCATTAGATCGCTAGCATTAGCAAGTTAGCATTAGCATTCAAACTTTTAACATTACAGTATTTGCATGTATACAAGAAGGGTTAAGCTTTTAATGCCATCTAATCTAATATGCCCACGAAGGGTTATGCTTTAATGCCATCTGATCTCTTATTTCCATCATAGAGGACACGTACAGTATGAAAATTACCAGATATTAGAACTAGCATTAGATCGCTAGCATTAGCAAGTTAGCATTAGCATTCAAACTTTAACATTGCTGTATTTGCATGTATACAAGAATGGTTTGCTTTAATGCCATCTTATCTAATATGCCCACAAAGGGTTATGCTTTAATGCCATCTGATCTCTTATTTCCATTGTAGAGGACAGGTACAGTATGAAAATGACCAGATATTAGCACTAGCATTAGATCGCTAGCATTAGCAATTTAGCATTAGCATTCAAACTTTAACATTGCTGTATTTGCATGTATACAAGAAGGGTTAAGCTTTAATGCCATCTAATCTAATATGCCAATGAAGGTTAATGCTTAAATGCCATCTGATCTCTTATTTCCATCATAGAGGACACGAACAGTATGAAAATGACCAGATATTAGCACTAGCATTAGATCACTAGCATTAGCAAGTTAGCATTAGCATTCAAACTTTAACATTGCTGTATTTGCATGTATACAAGAAGGGTTAAGCTTTTAATGCCATCTAATCTAATATGCCCATGAAAGGTTATGCTTTAATGCCATCTAATCTCTTTATTTCCATCATAGATGACACATACAGTATGAAAATGACCAGATATTAGCACTAGCATTAGATCGCTAGCATTAGCAAGTTAGCATTAGCATTCAAACTTTAACATTGCTGTATTTTTATGTATACAAGAATGGTTATGTTTTAATGCCATCTAATCTAATATTCATCAAAAATGCTTAAATGCCATCTGATCTCTTATTTCCATTATAGAGGACAGGTATACAGTATGAAAATGACCAGATATTAGCACTAGCATTAGATCGCTAGCATTAGCAAGTTAGCATTAGCATTCAAACTTTTAACATTGCTGTATTTGCATGTATACAAAGAAGGGTTAAGCTTTTAATGCCATCTAATCTAATATGCCCATGAAGGGTTATGCTTTAATGCCATCTGATCTCATATTTCCATCATAGAGGACACATACAGTATGAAAATGACCAGATATTAGCACTAGCATTAGATCGCTAGCATTAGCAAGTTAGCATTAGCATTCAAATTTTCACATTGCTGTATTTGCATGTATACAAGAAGGGTTAAGCTTTAATGCCATCTAATCTAATATGCCCATGAAGGGTTATGCTTTAATGCCATCTGATCTCTTATTTCCATTATAGAGACACCTACAGTATGAAAATGACCAGATATTAGCACTAGCATTAGATCGCTAGCATTAGCAAGTTAGCATTAGCATTCAAACTTAAACATTGCTGTATTTGCATGTATACAAGAAGGGTTAAGTTTTTAATGCCATCTAATCTAATATGCCCATGAAGGGTTATGCTTTAATGCCATCTGATCTCTTATTTCCATCATAGAGGACACATACAGTATGAAAATGACCAGATATTAGCACTAGCATTAGATCGCTAGCATTAGCAAGTTAGCATTAAGCATTCAAACTTTAACATTGCTGTATTTGCATGTATACAAGAAGGGTTAAGCTTTAATGCCATCTAATCTAATATGCCCACGAAGGGTTATGCTTTAATGCCATCTGATCTCTTATTTCCAACATAGAGGACACATACAGTATGAATATGACCAGATATTAGCACTAGCATTAGATCACTAGCATTAGCAAGTTAGCATTAGCATTCAAATTTAAACATTGCTGTATTTGCATGTATACAAGGCTGGTTAAGCTTTAATGCCATCTAATCTAATATGCCCACGAAGGGTTATGCTTTAATGCCATCTGATCTCTTATTTCCATTATAGAGGACACGTACAGTATGAAAATTACCAGATATTAGCACTAGCATTAGATCGCTAGCATTAGCAAGTTAGCATTAGCATTCAAACTTTAACATTGCTGTATTTGCATGTATACAAGAAGGGTTAAGCTTTAATGCCATCTAATCTAATATGACCACGAAGGGTTATGCTTTAATGCCATCTGATCTCTTATTTCCAACATAGAGGACACATACAGTATGAAAATGACCAGATATTAGCACTAGCATTAGATCACTAGCATTAGCAAGTTAGCATTAGCATTCAAACTTTAACATTGCTGTATTTGCATGTATACAAGAAGGGTTAAGCTTTAATGCCATCTAATCTAATATGCCCATGAAGGTTATGCTTTAATGCCATCTGATCTCTTATTTCCATTAGCATTAGAGGACACTTACAGTATGAAAATGACCAGATATTAGCACTAGCATTAGATCGTTAGCATTAGCAAGTTAGCATTAGCATTCAAACTTTAACATTGCTGTATTTGCATGTATACAAGAAGGGTTAATGTTTTAATGCCATCTAATCTAATATGCCCATGAAGGGTTATGCTTTAATGCCATCTGATCTCTTATTTCCATCATAGAGGACACATACAGTATGAAAATGACCAGATATTAGCACTAGCATTAGATCGCTAGCATTAGCAAGTTAGCATTAGCATTCAAACTTTAACATTGCTGTATTTGCATGTATACAAGAAGGGTTAAGCTTTAATGCCATCTAATCTAATATGCCCATGAAGGGTTATGCTTTAATGCCATCTGATCTCTTATTTCCAACATAGAGGACACGTACAGTATGAAAATGACCAGATATTAGCACTAGCATTAGATCGTTAGCATTAGCAAGTTAGCATTAGCATTCAAACTTTAACATTGCTGTATTTGCATTTATACAAAAAGGGTTAAGCTTTAATGCCATCTAATCTAATATGCCCACGAAGGGTTATGCTTAAATGCCATCTGATCTCTTATTTCCATTATAGAGGACACATACAGTATGAAAATGACCAGATATTAGCACTAGCATTAGATCGTTAGCATTAGCAAGTTAGCATTAGCATTCAAACTTAAACATTGCTGTATTTGCATGTATACAGAAGGGTTAAGCTTTAATGCCATCTAATCTAATATGCCCACGAAGGGTTATGCTTTTAATGCCATCTGATCTCTAATTTCCATCATAGAGGACACGTACAGTATGAAAATGACCAGATATTAGCACTAGCATTAGATCACTAGCATTAGCAAGTTAGCATTAGCATTCAAACTTTAAACATTGCTGTATTTGCATGTATACAAAAAGGGTTAAGCTTTAATGCCATCTAATCTAATATGCCCATGAAGGGTTATGCTTTAATGCCATCTGATCTCTTATTTCCAACATAGAGGACACATACAGTATGAAAATGACCAGATATTAGCACTCGCATTAGATCACTAGCATTAGCAAGTTAGCATTAGCATTCAAACTTTAACATTGCTGTATTTGCATGTATACAAAAAGGGTTAAGGTTTAATGCCATCTAATCTAATATGTCCCACGAAGGGTTATGCTTTAATTCCATCTGATCTCTTATTTCCATTATAGAGGACACGTACAGTATGAAAATGACCAGATATTAGCACTAGCATTAGATCGCTAGCATTAGCAAGTTAGCATTAGCATTCAAACTTTAACATTGCTGTATTTGCATGTATACAAGAAGGGCTTTAATGCCATTTAATGCCATCTTTAATCTGAATTTATGACACATACAGTATGAAAATGACCGAAGGGTTATGCTTTAATGCCATCTGATTTCTCTTAGCTTTTTCCTAATTATAGCTTTAAGGACATTTCCGTACAGTATGAATATGACCAGATATTAGCACTAGCATTAAATTGTTAGCATTAGCAAGTTAGCATTAGCATTCAAACTTAAACATTGCAGTACTTGCATGTATAGAAAAAGGGTTAAGCTTTAATGCCATCTAATCTAATATGCCCATGAAGGGTTATGCTTTAATGCCATCTGATCTCTTATTTCCATTATAGAGGACACGTACAGTATGAAAATGACCAGATATTAGCACTAGCATTAGATCGCTAGCATTAGCAAGTTAGCATTAGCATTCAAACTTTAACATTGCAGTATTTGCATATATACAAGAAGGGTTAAGCTTTAATGCCATCTAATCTAATATGCCCATGAAGGGTTATGCTTAAATGCCATCTGATCTCTTATTTCCATTATAGAGGACACGTACAGTATGAATATGACCAGATATTAGCACTAGCATTAGATCGTTAGCATTAGCAAGTTAGCATTAGCATTCAAACTTAAACATTGCAGTACTTGCATGTATAGAAAAAGGGTTAAGCTTTAATGCCATCTAATCTAATATGCCCACGACGGGTTATGCTTTAATGCCATCTGATCTCTTATTTCCATTATAGAGGACACGTACAGTATGAATATTACCAGATATTAGCACTAGCATTAGATCGCTAGCATTAGCAAGTTAGCATTAGTATTCAAACTTTAACATTACAGTATTTGCATATATACAAGAAGGGCTAAGCTTTAATGCCATCTGATCTAATTTGCCCATGAAGGGTAATGCTTAAATGCCATCTGATCTCTTATTTCCATTCAAGATGACAGGTACAGTATGAAAATGACCAGATATTAGCACTAGCATTAGATCGCTAGCATTAGCAAGTTAGCATTAGCATTCAAATTTTAACATTGCTGTATTTGCATGTATACAAGAAGGGTTAAGCTTTAATGGCATCTAATCTAATATGCCAAAGAAGTTAATGCTTTAATGCCATCTGATCTCTTATTTTCCATACAGTATAGAGGACACATTAGTAACAGCAATTTATGCATTCAAAAAATTACCAGATATTAAGCTAATCTAGCATTAAAGCCATCTGATCTCTTATTTCCATCATAGAACATTAGCAGATAAGTTAGCATTAGCATTCTTAACTTTAACTTTAATTACTGTACTTGCATGTATACAAGAAGGGTTAAGCTTTTATGCCATCTAATCTAATATGCCCATGAAAGGTTATGCTTTAATGCCATCTAATCTCGTATTTCCATCATAGAGAACACATACAGTATGAAAATGACCAGATATTAGCACTAGCATTAGATCGCTAGCATTAGCAAGTTAGCATTAGCATTCAAATTTTCACTTAACTGTATTTGCAAGTATACAAGAAGGGTTTAGCTTTAATGCGATCTAATCTAATATTCACTCAAAGGGTTATGCTTTAATGCCATCTGATCTCTTATTTCCATTATAGAGGACACGTACAGTATGAAAATGACCAGATATTAGCACTAGCATTAGATCGCTAGCATTAGCAAGATAGCATTAGCATTCAAACTTTCACATTGCTGTATTTGCATTTATACAAGGCGGGAAAAGCTTTTATGCCATCTATTCTAATTTGCCCATGAAAGGTTAAGCTTTAATGCCTTCTGATCTCTTATTTCCATCATAGAGGACACATACAGTATGAAAATGACCAGATATTAGCACTAGCATTAGATCGCTAGCATTAGCAAGTTAGCATTAGCATTCAAATTTTCACATGGCTGTATTTGCATGTATACAAGAAGGGTTAAGCTTTAATGCCATCTAATCAAATATGCACACAAAGGGTTATGCTTTAATTTCACCTGATCTCTTATTTCCATTATAGAGTACACCTACAGTATGAAAATGACCAGATATTAGCACTAGCATAAGATCGCTAGCATTAGCAAGTTAGCATTAGCATTCAAACTTTAAAATTGCTGTATTTGCATGTATACAAGAAGGGCTAAGTTTTAATGCCATGTAATCTAATATGCCCATGAAGGGTTATGCTTTAATGCCATCTGATCTCTTATATCCATCATAAAGGATACATACAGCATGAAAATGACAAGATATTAGCACTAGCATTAAATCGCTAGCATTAGCAAGTTAGCATTCGCATTCAAACTTTAACTTTGCTTTATTTGCATTTAGACAAGGCGGGTTAATCTTTAATGCCATCTAATCTAATATGCCCACGAAGGGTTATGCATTAATGCCATCTGATCTCATATTTCCATTATAGAGGACACGTACAGTATGAATATGACCAGATATTAGCACTAGCATTAGATCGTTAGCATTAGCAAGTTAGGATTAGCATTCAAACTTAAACATTGCAGTACTTGCATGTATAGAAAAAGGGTTAAGCTTTAATGCCATCTAATCTAATATGCACACGAAGGGTTATGCTTTAATGCCATCTGATCTCTTATTTCCATTATAGAGGACACGTACAGTATGAATAATACCAGATATTAGCACTAGCATTAGATCGCCAGCATTAGCAAGTTAGCATTAGCATTCAAACTTTAACATTACAGTATTTGCATATATACAAGAAGGGCTAAGCTTTAATGCCATCTAATCTAATATGCCCATGAAGGGTAATGCTTAAATGCCATCTGATCTCTTATTTCCATCATAGATGACACGTACAGTATGAAAATTACCAGATATTAGAACTAGCATTAGATCGCTAGCATTAGCAAGTTAGCATTAGCATTCAAATTTTCATTGCTGAATTTACATGTATACAAGAATGGTTATGCTTTAATGGCATCTTATCTAATATGCACACAAAGGATTATGCTTTAATGCCATCTGATCTCTTATTTCCATTGTAGAGGACAGGTACAGTATGAAAATGACCAGATATTAGCACTAGCATTAGATCGCTAGCATTAGCAATTTAGCATTAGCATTCAAACTTTAACATTGCTGTATATGCATTTATACAAGAAGGGTTAAGCTATAATGCAATCTAATCGAATAGGCCAATGAAGGGTAATGCTTAAATGCCATCTGATCTCTTTTTTCCATCATAGAAGACACGAACATTATGAAAATTACCAGATATTAGCACTAGCATTAGATCGCTAGCATTAGCAAGTTAGCATTAGCATTCAAACTTTAACGTTACAGTATTTGCATATATACAAGAAGGGCTAAGCTTTAATGCCATCTAATCTAATATGCCCATGAAGGGTAATGCTTAAATGCCGTCTGATCTCTTATTTCCATTATAGAGTACACCTACAGTATGAAAATGACCAGATATTAGCACTAGCATTAGATCGCAAGCATTAGCAAGTTAGCATTAGCATTCAAACTTTAACATTGCTGTATTTGTATGTATACAAGAAGGGTTAATTTTTAATGCCATCTAATCTAATATGCCCATGAAGGGTTATGCTTTAAATGCCATCTGATCTCTTATTTCCATCATAGAGGACACATATAGTATGAAAATGACCAGATATTAGCACTAGCATTAGATCGCTAGCATTAGCAAGTTAGCTTAGCATTCAAATTTTTAACATTGCTGTATTTGCTTGTATACAAGAAGGGTTAAGCTTTAATGCCATCTAATCTAATATGCCCATGAAAGGTTATGCTTTAATGCCATCTGATCTCTTATTTCCATCATAGAGGACACATACAGTATGAAAATGACCAGATATTAGCACTAGCATTAGATCGCTAGCATTAGCAAGTTAGCATTAGTATTCAAACTTTCACATTGCTGTATTTGAATTTATACAAGGCGGCAAAAAGCTTTAATGCCATCTAATCTAATATGCCCATGAAAGGGTTATGCTTTAATGCCATCTGATCTCTTATTTCCATCATAGAGGACATATACAGTATGAAAATGACCAGATATTAGCACTAGCATTAGATCGCTAGCATTAGCAAGTTAGCATTAGCATTCAAATTTTCACATTGCTGTATTTGCATTTATACAAGGCGGGTAAAGGTTTAATGCCATGTAATCTAATATGCCCATGAAGGGTTATGCTTTAATGCCATCTGATCTCTTATTTCCATTATAGAGGACACGTACAGTATGAACATTACCAGATATTAGCACTAGCATTAGATCGCTAGCATTAGCAAGTTAGCATTAGCATTCAAAATATAACATTGCTGTATTTGAATGTATACAAGTAGGGTTAAGCTTTAATGCCATCTAATCTAATCTGACCACGAAAATTTATGCTTTAATGGCATCTGACCTCTTTTTTCCAACATAGAGGACACATACAGTATGAAAATGACCCGATATTAGCACTCGCATTAGATCACTAGCATTTGCAAGTTAGCATTAGCATTCAAACTTTAACATTGCTGTATTTGCATGTATACGTGAAGGGTTAAGCTTTAATGCCATCTATTCTAATATGCAAACGAAGGGTTATGCTTTAATGCCATCTGAGCTCTTAATTATGTACCAGATATTAGCACTAGCATTAGATCGTTAGCATTAGCAAGTTAGCATTAGCATTCAAACTTTAACATTGCTGTATTTGCATGTATACAAGAAGGGTTAAGCTTTAATGCCATCTAATCTAATATGCCCACGAAGGGTTATGCTTTAATGCCATCTGATCTCTTATTTCTATAATAGAGGAGACGTACAGTATGAAAATGACCAGATATAAGCACTAGCATTAGATCGTTAGCATTAGCAATTTAGCATTAGCATTCAAACTTTAACATTGCTTTACTTGCATTTATTCAAGGCGGGTAAAGCTTTAATTCCATCTAATCTAATTTGCCCACGAAGGGTTATGCTTAAATGGCATCAGATCTCTTAATTCCATTATAGAGGACACGTACAGTATGAATATGACCAGATATTAGAACTAGCAATAGATCGTTAGCATTAGCAAGTTTGCATTAGAATTCAAACTTAAACATTGCAGGACTTGCATGTATACAGAAAGGGTTAAGCTTTAATGCCATCTAATCTAATATGCCCACGAAGGGTTATGCTTTAATGCCATCTGATCTCTAATTTCCATCATAGAGGACACGTACAGTATGAAAATGAACAGATATTAGCACTAGCATTAGATCGGTAGCATTAATAAGTTAGCATTAGCATTCAAACTTTAAAATTGTTGTATTTGCATGTATACAAGAAGGGTTAAGCTTTAATGCCATCTAATCTAATATGCCCATGAAGGGTTATGCTTAAATGCCATCTGATGTCTTATTTCCATCATAGAGGACACGTACAATTTGAAAATGACCAGATATTAGCACTAGCATTAGATCGCTAGCATTAGCAAGTTAGCATAAGCATTCAAATTTTAACATTGCTGTATTTGCATATATACAAGAAGGGTTAAGCTATAATGCCATCTAATCTCATAGGCCCATGAAGGGTTATGCTTTAATGCCATCTGATCTCTTTTTTCCATCATAGAGGACACGTACAATTTGAAAATGACCAGATATTAGCACTAGCATTAGATCGCTAGCATTAGCAAGTTAGCATAAGCATTCAAATTTTCACATTGCTGTTTTTGCAAGTATACAAGAAGGGTTAAGCTTTAATGCCATCTAATCTAATAAGCTCACAAAGGGTTATGCTTTAATGCCATCTGATCTCTTATTTCCATTATAGAGGACACGTACAGTATGAAAATTACCAGATATTAGCACTAGCATTAGATCGCTAGCATTAGCAAGATAGCATTAGCATTCAAACTTTCACATTGATGTATTTGCATTTATGCAAGGCGGCAAAAGCTTTAATGACATCTAATCTAATATGCCCATGAAAGGTTATGCTTTAATGCCATCTGATCTCGTATTTCCATCATAGAGGACACATAGAGTATGAAAATGACCAGATATTAGCACTAGCATTAGATCGTTAGCATTAGCAAGTTAGCATTAGCTTTCAAACTTTAACATTGCTGTATTTGTATGTATACAAGAAGGGATATGTTTTAATGCCATATAATCTAATATGCCCATGAAGGGTAATGCTTAAATGGCATCTGATCTCTTATTTCCATCATAGAGGACACATACAGTATGAAAATGACCAGATATTAGCACTAGCATTAGATCGCTAGCATTAGCAAGTTAGCTTAAGCATTCTAACTTTAACATTGCTGTACTTGCATGTATACAAGAAGGGTTAAGCTTTAATGCCATCTTATCTAATATGCACATGAAAGGTTATGCTTTAATGCCATCTAATCTTGTATTTCCATCATAGAGGACACATACAGTATGAAAATGACCAGATATTAGCACTAGCATTAGATCGCTAGCATTAGCAAGTTAGCAATAGCATTCAAATTTTAACATTGCTGTATTTGCATGTATACAAGAAGGGTTAAGCTTTAATGCCATCTAATCTAATATGCACACAAAGGGTTATGCTTTAATGCCATCTGATGTCTTATTTCCATTATAGAGGACACGTACAGTATGAAAATTACCAGATATTAGCACTAGCATTAGATCGCTAGCATTAGCAAGATAGCATTAGCATTCAAACTTTCACATTGCTGTATTTGCATTTATACAAGGCGGCAAAAGCTTTAATGCCATCTAATCTAATATGCCTATGAAAGGTTATGCTTTAATGCCATCTGATCTCGTATTTCCATCATAGAGGACACATAAAGTATGAAAATGACCAGATATTAGCAATAGCATTAGATCGCTAGCATTAGCAAGTTAGCATTAGCATTCAAATTTTCACATTGCTGTATTTGCAAGTATACAAGAAGGGTTAAGCTTTAATGCCATCTAATCTAATATGCACACAAAGGGTTATGCTTTAATGCCATCTGATCTCTTATTTCCATTATGCGTACAGTATGAAAATTACCAGATATTAGCACTAGCATTAGATCGCTAGCATTAGCAAGTTCGCATTAGCATTCAAATTTTCACATTGCTGTATTTGCATTTATACAAGGCGGGTAAAGGTTTAATGCAATCTAATCTAATATGCCCACGAAGGGTTATGCTTTAATGCCATCTGATCTCTTATTTCCATTATATAGGACACGTACAGTATGAAAATTATCAGATATTAGCACTAGCATTAGATCGCTAGCATTAGCAAGTTAGCATTAGCATTCAAACTTTAACATTGCTGTATTTGCATGGATACAAGAAGGGTTAAGCTTTAATGCCATCTAATCTAATATGCCCACGAAGGGTTATGCTTTAATGCCATCTGATCTCTTATTTCCAACATAGAGGACACATACAGTATGAAAATGACCAGATATTAGCACTCGCATTAGATCACTAGCATTAGGAAGTTAGCATTAGCATTCAAACTTTAACATTGCTGTATTTGCATGTATACAAGAAGGGTTAAGCTTTAATGCCATCTAATCTAATATGCCCATGAAGGGTTATGCTTTAATGCCATCTGATCTCTTATTTCTATAATAGAGGAGACGTACAGTATGAAAATGACCAGATATAAGCACTCGCATTAGATCACAAGCATTAGCAAGTTAGTATTAGCATTCAAACTTTAACATTGCTGTATTTGCATGTATACAAGAAGGGTTAAGCTTTAATGCCATCTAATCTAATATGCCCATGAAGGGTTATGCTTTAATGCCATCTGATCTCTTATTTCCATCATAGAGGACACGTAAAATTTGAAAATGACCAGATATTAGCACTAGCATTAGATCGCTAGCATTAGCAAGTTAGCTTAAGCATTCAAATTTTAACATTGCTATATTTGCATGTATACAAGAAGGGTTAAGCTATAATGCCATCTAATCTCATAGGCCCTTGAAGGGTAATGCTTAAATGCCATCTGATCTCTTATTTCCATCAAAGTGGACACATACAGTATGAAAATGACCAGATATTAGCACTAGCATTAGATCGCTAGCATTAGCAAGTTAGCTTAAGCATTCTAACTTTAACATTGCTGTACTTGCATGTATACAAGAAGGGTTAAGCTTTAATGCCATCTTATCTAATATGCCCATGAAAGGTTATGCTTTAATGCCATCTAATCTCGTATTTCCATCATAGAGGACACATACAGTATGAAAATGACTAGATATTAGCACTAGCTTTAGATCGCTAGCATTAGCAAGTTAGCATTAGCATTCAAATTTTCACATTGCTGTATTTGCAAGTATACAAGAAGGGTTAAGCTTTAATGCCATCTAATCTAATATGCACACAAAGGGTTATCCTTTAATGCCATCTGATCTCTTATTTCCATTATAGAGGACACGTACAGTATGAAAATTACCAGATATTAGCACTAGCATTAGATCGCTAGCATTAGCAAGATAGCATTAGCATTCAAACTTTCACATTGCTGTATTTGCATTTATACAAGGCGGCAAAAGCTTTAATGCCATGTAATCTAATATGCCCATGAAAGGTTATGCTTTAATGCCATCTGATCTCGTATTTCCATCATAGAGGACACATACAGTATGAAAATTACCAGATATTAGCACTAGCATTAGATCGCTAGCATTAGCAAGTTAGCTTAAGCATTCTAACTTTAACATTGCTGTACTTGCATGTATACAAGAAGGCTTAAGCTTTAATGCCATCTTATCTAATATGCCCATGAAAGGTTATGCTTTAATGGCATCTGATCTCTTATTTCCAACATAGAGGACACATACAGTATGAAAATGACCAGATATTAGCACTCGCATTAGATCACTAGCATTAGCAAGTTAGAATTAGCATTCAAATTTTCACATTTCTGTATTTGCATTTATACAAGGCTGGTAAAGGTTTAATGCCATCTCATCTAATCTGCCCACGAAGGGTTATGCTTTAATTCCATCTGATCTCTTATTCCCATTATATAGGACAAGTACAGTATGAAAATTACCAGATATTAGCACTAGCATTAGATCGCTAGCATTAGCAAGTTAGCATTAGCATTCAAACTTTAACATTGCTGTATTTGCATGTATACAAGTAGGGTTAAGCTTTAATGCCATCTAATCTAATCTGACTACGAAGGGTTATGCTTTAATGGCATCTGATCTCTTATTTCCAACATAGAGGACACATACAGTATGAAAATGACCAGATATTAGCACTCGCATTAGATCACTAGCATTAGCAAGTTAGCATTAGCATTCAAACTTTAACATTGCTGTATTTGCATGTATACAAGAAGGGTTAAGCTTTAATACCATCTAATCTAATATGCCCACGAAGGGTTATGCTTTAATGCCATCTGATCTCTTATTTCCATTATAGAGGACACATACAGTATGAAAATGACCAGATATTAGCACTCGCATTAGATCACTAGCATTAGCAAGTTAGCATTAGCATTCAAACTTTAACATTGCTGTATTTGCATGTATACAAGAAGGGTTAAGCTTTAATGCCATCTTATCTAATATGCACACGAAGGGTTATGCTTTAATGCCATCTGATCTCTTATTTCCATTATAGAGGACACGTACAGTATGAAAATAACCAGATATTAGCACTAGCATTAGATCGCTAGCATTAGCAAGTTAGCATTAGCATTCCAACTTAAACATTGCTGTATTTGCATGTATACAAGAAGGGTTAAGCTTTAATGCCATCTAATCTAATATGACCACGAAGGGTTATACTTTAATGGCATCTGATCTCTTATTTCCAACATAGAGGACACATACAGTATGAAAATGACCAGATATTAGCACTCGCATTAGATCACAAGCATTAGCAAGTTAGCATTAGCATTCAAACTTTAACATTGCTGTATTTGCATGTATACAAGAAGAGTTAAGCTTTAATGCCATCTAATCTAATATGCCCACGAAGGGTTATGCTTTAATGCAATCTGATCTCTTATTTCTATAATAGAGGAGACGTACAGTATGAAAATGACCAGATATAAGCGCTAGCATTAGATCGTTAGCATTAGCAATTTAGCATTAGCATTCAAACTTTAACATTGCTTTATTTGCATTTATTCAAGGCGGGTAAAGCTTTAATTCCATCTAATCTAATTTGCCCACGAAGGGTTATGCTTAAATGCCATCAGATCTCCAAATTCCATTACAGAGGACACGTACAGTATGAATATGACCAGATATTAGAACTAGCAATAGATCGTTAGCATTAGCAAGTTTGCATTGGAATTCAAACTTAAACATTGCAGTACTTGCATGTAAACAGAAAGGGTTAAGCTTTAATGCCATCTAATCTAATATGCCCACGAAGGGTTATGCTTTAATGCCATCTGATGTCTAATTTCCATCATAGAGGACACGTACAGTATGAAAATGAACAGATATTAGCACTAGCATTAGATCGGTAGCATTAATAAGTTAGCATTAGCATTCAAACTTAAACATTGCAGTACTTGCATGTATAGAAAAAGGCTTAAGCTTTAATGCCATCTAATCTAATATGCCCATGAAGGGTTATGCTTTAATGCCATCTGATCTCTTATTTCCATTATAGAGGACACGTACAGTATGAAAATGACCAGATATTAGCACTAGCATTAGATCGTTAGCATTAGCAAGTTAGCATTAGCATTCAAACTTAAACATTGCAGTACTTGCATGTATAGAAAAAGGGTTAAGCTTTAATGCCATCTAATCTAATATGCCCACGAAGGGTTATGCTTTAATGCCATCTGATCTCTTATTTCCATTATAGAGGACTCGTACAGTATGAATATTACCAGATATTAGCAATAGCATTAGATCGCTAGCATTAGCAAGTTAGCATTAGTATTCAAACTTTAACATTACAGTATTTGCATATATAGAAGAAGGGCTAAGCTTTAATGCCATCTGATCTAATATGCCCATGAAGGGTAATGCTTAAATGCCATCTGATCTCTTATTTCCATCATAGATGACACGTACAGTATGAAAATTACCAGATATTAGAACTAGCATTAGATCGCTAGCATAAGCAGGTTAGCATTAGCATGCAAATTTTCACATTGCTGTATTTGCATGTATACAAGAATGGTTAAGCTTTAATGGCATCTTATCTAATATGCACACAAAGGATTATGCTTTAATGCCATCTGATCTCTTATTTCCATTGTAGAGGACAGGTACAGTATGAAAATGACCAGATATTTGCACTAGCATTAGATCGCTAGCATTAGCAATTTAGCATTAGCATTCAAACCTTAACATTGCTGTATTTGCATGTATACAAGAAGGGTTAAGCTATAATGCCATCTAATCTAATAGGCCAAAGAAGGGTAATGCTTAAATGCCATCTGATCTCTTATTTCCATCATAGAAGACACGAACATTATGAAAATTACCAGATATTAGCTCTAGCATTAGATCGCTAGGATTAGCAAGTTAGCTTAAGCATTCTAACTTTATCATTGCTGTACTTGCATGTATACAAGAAGGGTTAAGCTTTAATGCCATCTAATCAAATATGCACACAAAGGGTTATGCTTTAATTTCACCTGATCTCTTATTTCCATTATAGAGTACACCTACAGTATGAAAATGACCAGATATTAGCACTAGCATAAGATCGCTAGCATTAGCAAGTTAGCATTAGCATTCAAACTTTAAAATTGCTGTATTTGCATGTATACAAGAAGGGTTAAGCTTTAATGCCATCTAATCTAATATGACCACGAAGGGTTATACTTTAATGGCATCTGATCTCTTATTTCCAACATAGAGGACACATACAGTATGAAAATGACCAGATATTAGCACTCGCATTAGATCACAAGCATTAGCAAGTTAGCATTAGCATTCAAACTTTAACATTGCTGTATTTGCATGTATACAAGAAGAGTTAAGCTTTAATGCCATCTAATCTAATATGCCCACGAAGGGTTATGCTTTAATGCAATCTGATCTCTTATTTCTATAATAGAGGAGACGTACAGTATGAAAATGACCAGATATAAGCGCTAGCATTAGATCGTTAGCATTAGCAATTTAGCATTAGCATTCAAACTTTAACATTGCTTTATTTGCATTTATTCAAGGCGGGAAAAGCTTTAATTCCATCTAATCTAATTTGCCCACGAAGGGTTATGCTTAAATGCCATCAGATCTCCAAATTCCATTACAGAGGACACGTACAGTATGAATATGACCAGATATTAGAACTAGCAATAGATCGTTAGCATTAGCAAGTTTGCATTGGAATTCAAACTTAAACATTGCAGTACTTGCATGTAAACAGAAAGGGTTAAGCTTTAATGCCATCTAATCTAATATGCCCCACGAAGGGTTATGCTTTAATGCCATCTGATGTCTAATTTCCATCATAGAGGACACGTACAGTATGAAAATGAACAGATATTAGCACTAGCATTAGATCGGTAGCATTAAAAAGTTAGCATTAGCATTCAAACTTAAACATTGCAGTATTTCCTTGCATGTATAAAATGAAAAAGGCTTAAGCTTTAATGCCATCTAACTTAAACTAATATATAGAAAATGGGTTATGCTTTAATGCCATCTAATCTAATATTCACTCAAAGGGTTATGCTTTAATGCCATCTGATCTCTTATTTCCATTATAGAGGACACGTACAGTATGAAAATGACCAGATATTAGCACTAGCATTAGATCGCTAGCATTAGCAAGATCGCATTAGCATTCAAACTTTCACATTGCTGTAATTGCATTTATACAAGGCGGGAAAAGCTTTTATGCCATCTATTCTAATTTGCCCATGAAAGGTTAAGCTTTAATGCCTTCTGATCTCGTATTTCCATCATAGAGGACACATACAGTATGAAAATGACCAGATATTAGCACTAGCATTAGATCGCTAGCATTAGCAAGTTAGCATTAGCATTCAAATTTTCACATGGCTGTATTTGCATGTATACAAGAAGGGTTAAGCTTTAATGCCATCTAATCAAATATGCACACAAAGGGTTATGCTTTAATTTCACCTGATCTCTTATTTCCATCATAGAGTACACCTACAGTATGAAAATGACCAGATATTAGCACTAGCATAAGATCGCTAGCATTAGCAAGTTAGCATTAGCATTCAAACTTTAAAATTGCTGTATTTGCATGTATACAAGAAGGGCTAAGTTTTAATGCCATGTAATCTAATATGCCCATGAAGGGTTATGCTTTAATGCCATCTGATCTCTTATATCCATCATAAAGGATACATACAGTATGAAAATGACCAGATATTAGCACTAGCATTAAATCGCTAGCATTAGCAAGTTAGCATTCGCATTCAAACTTTAACTTTGCTTTATTTGCATTTAGACAAGGCGGGTTAAGCTTTAATGCCATATAATCTAATAAGCCCACGAAGGGTTATGCTTTAATGGCATCTGATCTCTTATTTCCAACATAGAGGACACATACAGTATGAAAATGACCAGATATTAGCACTCGCATTAGATCACAAGCATTAGCAAGTTAGCATTAGCATTCAAACTTAAACATTGCAGTACTTGCATGTATAGAAAAAGGGTTAAGCTTTAATGCCATCTTATCTAATATGCACACGAAGGGTTATGCTTTAATGCCATCTGATCTCTTATTTCCATTATAGAGGACACGTACAGTATGAAAATAACCAGATATTAGCACTAGCATTAGATCGCTAGCATTAGCAAGTTAGCATTAGCATTCAAACTTTAACATTGCTGTATTTGCATGTATACAAGAAGGCTTAAGCTTTAATGCCATCTAATCTAATATGACCACGAAGGGTTATGCTTTAATGGCATCTGATCTCTTATTTCCAACATAGAGGACACATACAGTATGAAAATGACCAGATATTAGCACTCGCATTAGATCACAAGCATTAGCAAGTTAGCATTAGCATTCAAACTTTAACATTGCTGTATTTGCATGTATAAAAGAAGAGTTAAGCTTTAATGCCATCTAATCTAATATGCCCACGAAGGGTTATGCTTTAATGCCATCTGATCTCTTATTACTATAATAGAGGAGACGTACAGTATGAAAATGACCAGATATAAGCACTAGCTTTAGATCGTTAGCATTAGCAATTTAGCATTAGCATTCAAACTTTAACATTGCTTTATTTGCATTTATTCAAGGCAGGTAAAGCTTTAATTCCATCTAATCTAATTTGCCCACGATGGGTTATGCTTAAATGCCATCAGATCTCCAAATTCCATTACAGAGGACACGTACAGTATGAATATGACCAGATATTAGAACTAGCAATAGATCGTTAGCATTAGCAAGTTTGCATTAGCATTCAAACTTAAACATTGCAGTATTTGCATGTATAGAAAAAGGGTTAAGCTTTAATGCCATCTAATCTAATATGCCCACGAAGGGTTATGCTTTAATGCCATCTGATCTCTTATTTCCATTATAGAGGACACGTACAGTATCAATATTACCAGATATTAGCACTAGCATTAGATCGCTAGCATTAGCAAGTTAGCATTAGTATTCAAACTTTAACATTACAGGATTTGCATATATACAAGAAGGGCTAAGCTTTAATGCCATCTAATCAAATATGCACACAAAGGGTTATGCTTTAATTTCACCTGATCTCTTATTTCCATTATAGAGTACACCTACAGTATGAAAATGACCAGATATTAGCACTAGCATAAGATCGCTAGCATTAGCAAGTTAGCATTAGCATTCAAACTATAAAATTGCTGTATTTGCATGTATACAAGAAGGGCTAAGTCTTAATGCCATGTAATCTAATATGTCCATGAAGGGTTATGCTTTAATGCCATCTGATCTCTTATTTCCATTATAAAGGATACATACAGTATGAAAATGACCAGATATTAGCACTAGCATTAAATCGCTAGCATTAGCAATTTAGCATTAGCATTCAAACTTTAACATTGCTGTATTTATATTTACAATTTGCTTTTATTTAATCTAAGGCGGTTAAGCTTTAATGCCATCTAATCTAATATGCCCACGAAGGGTTATGCTTTAATGCCATCTGATCTCTTATTTCCATTATAGAGGACACGTACAGTATGAATATGACCAGATATTAGCACTAGCATTAGATCGTTAGCATTAGCAAGTTAGCATTAGCATTCAAACTTAAACATTGCAGTATTTGCATATATACAAAAATTAAGCTTTAATGCCATCTAATCTAATAACCACGAAGGGGTTATGCTTAAATGCCATCTGATCTCTTATTTCCATTATAGAGGACACGTACAGTATGAAAATTACCAGATATGACCAGATATTAGCACTAAATTAGATTGTTACTTGCATTACAAAGTTAGCATTGCATTCAAACTTTAACATCTATCAGTATTTTTGCAGTATATACAAGAAGGGCATTAATCTTTAAAGTTGCATTAGCATTCAAATTAACATTGCTGTATTTAATCTTAAATGCCATTTAATCTAATCTTTATTGCCATCTAATAAATGATTATAGGGACATTATGAAAATTACCAGATCTTATTTCCATTATCTACAGTATTAGATATCGCACTCATAAGATCGCTAGCATTTGCAAGTTAGCATTAGCATTCAAACTTTAACATTGCTGTATTTGCATGTATACAAGAAGGGTTAAACTTTAATGCCATCTAATCTAATATGCCCATGAAGGGTTATGCTTTAATGCCATCTGATCTCTTATTTCCATTATAGAGGACATGTACAGTATGAAAATGACCAGATATTTAGCTAGCATTAGCAAGTTAGCATTCAAACTTTAACTTTAACATTGCTATATTTGCATTTATACAAAAAGGGTTAAGCTTTAATGCCATCTAATCTAAATGCCCAATGAAGGGTTATGCTTTAATGCCATCTGATCTCTTATTTCCATTATAGAGGCGTACAGTATGAATATTACCAGATATTAGCACTAGCATTAGATGCTAGCATTATCAAGTTAGATTCATTCTTTAACATTCAAACTTTAACAGGGTTACTTTAATGCCATCTAATACAAAAAGGGTTATGCTTTAATGCCATCCTGATCTCTTATTTCCATTATAAGAGCAACCTACAGTATGAAAATGACCAGATATTAGCACTTAGATGCCAAAAGTTAGCATTAAGCATTCAAACTTTAACATTCTGTATTTGCATATATACAAGAAGGGCTAAGCTTTAATGTATAAAATATTAGATGCTTAAAACTAGCATTATTTCCATCATTAGCATTAGCAAGATATTACTAGCATTAAATAGCATTAGCAAATTAGCATTTAACATTGCTGAATTTGCATGTATACAAGAATGGTTATGCTTTAATGGCATCTTATCTAATATGCACACAAAGGATTATGCTTTAATGCCATCTGATCTCTTATTTCCATTGTAGAGGACAGGTACAGTATAAAAATGACCAGATATTAGCACTAGCATTAGATCGCTAGCATTAGCAATTTAGCATTAGCATTCAAACTTTAACATTGCTTTAAATGCATTTATACAAGAAGGGTTAAGCTATAATGCAATCTAATCGAATAGGCCAATGAAGGGTAATGCTTAAATGCCATCTGATCTCTTTTTTCCATCATAGAAGACACGAACATTATGAAAATTACCAGATATTAGCACTAGCATTAGATCGCTAGCATTAGCAAGTTAGCATTAGCATTCAAACTTTAACATTACAGTATTTGCATATATACAAGAAGGGCTAAGCTTTAATGCCATCTAATCTAATATGCCCATGAAGGGTAATGCTTAAATGCCGTCTGATCTCTTATTTCCATCATAGATGACACGTGCAGTATGAAAATTACCAGATATTAGAACTAGCATTAGATCGCTAGCATTACCAAGTTAGCATTAGCATTAAAATTTTCACATTGCTGTATTTGCATGTATACAAGAATGGTTATGCTTTAATGGCATCTTATCTAATATGCACACAAAGGATTATGCTTTAATGCCATCTGATCTCTTATTTCCATTGTAGAGGACAGGTACAGTATGAAAATTACCAGATATTAGCACTAGCATTAGATCGCTAGCATTAGCAAGTTAGCATTAGCATTCAAACTTTAACATTACAGTATTTGCATATATACAAGAAGGGCTAAGCTTTAATGCCATCTAATCTAATATGCCCATGAAGGGTAATGCTTAAATGCCATCTGATCTCTTATTTCCATCATAAATGACACGTACAGTATGAAAATTTCCAGATATTAGAACTAGCATTAGATTGCTAGCATGAGCAAGTTAGCATTAGCATTCACATTTTGACATTGCTGTATTTGCATGTATACAAGAATATTTAAGCTTTAATGGCATCTTATCTAATATGCACACAAAGGATTATGCTTTAATGCCATCTGATCTCTTATTTCCATTGTAGAGGACAGGTACAGTATGAAAATGACCAGATATTAGCACTAGCATTAGATCGCTAGCATTAGCAATTTAGCATTAGCATTCAAACTTCAACATTGCTGTATTTGCATGTATACAAGAAGGGTTAAGCTATAATGCCATCTAATCTAATAGGCCAATGAAGGGTAATGCTTAAATGCCATCTGATCTCTTATTTCCATCATAGAAGACACGAACATTATGAAAATTACCAGATATTAGCACTAGCATTAGATCGCTAGGATTAGCAAGTTAGCATAAGCATTCTAACTTTATCATTGCTGTACTTGCATGGATACAAGAAGGGTTAAGCTTTAAAGCCATCTAATCTAATATGCCCATGAAAGGTTATGCTTTAATGCCATCTAATCTCGTATTTCCATCATAGAGAACACATACAGTATGAGAATGACCAGATATTAGCACTAGCATTAGATCGCTAGCATTAGCAAGTTAGCATTAGAATTCAAATTTTCACATTGCTGTATTTGCAAGTATACAAGAAGGGTTACGCTTTAAAGCCATCTAATCTAATATGCACTCAAAGGGTTATGCTTTAATGCCATTTGATCTCTTATTTCCATTATAGAGGACACGTACAGTATGAAAATAACCAGATATTAGCACTAGCATTAGATCGCTAGCATTAGCAAGCTAGCATTAGCATTCAAACTTTAACATTGCTGTATTTGCATGTATACAAGAAGGGTTAAGCTTTAATGCCATCTAATCTAATATGACCACGAAGGGATATGCTTTAATGGCATCTGATCTCTTATTTACAACATAGAGGACACATACAGTATGAAAATGACCAGATATTAGCACTCGCATTAGATCACAAGCATTAGCAAGTTAGCATTAGCATTCAAACTTTAACATTGCTGTATTTGCATGTATACAAGAAGAGTTAAGCTTTAATGCCATCTAATCTAATATGCCCACGAAGGGTTATGCTTTAATGCCATCTGATCTCTTATTTCTATAATAGAGGACACGTACAGTATAAAAAAATGACCAGATATAAGCACTAGCATTAGATCGTTAGCATTAGCAATTTAGCATTAGCATTCAAACTTTAACATTACTTTATTTGCATTTATTCAAGGCGGGTAAAGCTTTAATTCCATCTAATCTAATTTGCCCACGAAGGGTTATGCTTAAATGCCATCAGATCTCCAAATACCATTACAGAGGACACGTACAAAATGAATATGACCAGATATTAGAACTAGCAATAGATCGTTAGCATTCGCAAGTTTGCATTAGAATTCAAACTTAAACATTGCAGTACTTGCATGTATACAGAAAGGGTTAAGCTTTAATGCCATCTAATCTAATATGCCCACGAAGGGTTATGCTTTAATGCCATCTGATCTCTAATTTCCATCATAGAGGACACGTACAGTATGAAAATGAACAGATATTAGCACTAGCATTAGATCGGTAGCATTAATAAGTTAGCATTAGCATTCAAACTTAAACATTGCAGTACTTGCATGTATAGAAAAAGGGTTAAGCTTTAATGCCATCTAATCTAATATGCCCACGAAGGGTTATGCTTTAATGCCATCTGATCTCTTATTTCCATTATAGAGGACACGTACAGAATGAAAATGACCAGATATTAGCACTAGCATTAGATCGTTAGCATTAGCAAGTTAGCATTAGCATTCAAACTTAAACATTGCTTTACTTGCATGTATAGAAAAAAAGGGTTAAGCTTTAATTCCATCTAATCTAATTGCCGAAGGGTTATGCTTTAATGCCATCTGATCTCTTATTTCCATTATAGAGGACAGAGGACATATGAATATGAATATTACCAGATATTAGCACTAGCATTAGATCGCTAGCATTAGCAAGTTAGCATTAGTATTCAAACTTTAACATTACAGTATTTGCATATATACAAGAAGGGCTAAGCTTTAATGCCATCTGATCTAATATGCCCATGAAGGGCTAATGCTTAAATGCCATCTGATCTCTTATTTCCATCATAGATGACACGTACAGTATGAAAATTACCAGATATTAGCATTAACTAGCATTAGATAAGTTAGCATTAAGCAAGTTAGCATTAGCATTCAAATTTTCACAAGGGTTGTGCTTTTTGCATGTATACAAGAATGGTTAAGCTTTAATGGCATCTTATCTAATATGAACACAAAGCATTAGCATTCTTTAAAATGCCATACTTGCATGTATATGCTTTATCTAATTCCATTCTAGCTTTAATGCCTCTTATTTCCATTATAGAGGTACAGTATGAAAATTACAGATATTAGCACTAGCATTAGATCGCTAGCATTAGCAATATAGCATTAGCATTCAAACTTTTTAACATTTGCTGTATTTGCATGTATACAAGAAGGGTTAAGCTATAATGCCATCTAATTTAATAGGCCAATGAAGGAAAAATGCTTAAATGCCATCTAAGCAAGATCTCTTATTTCCATCATAGAAGACAGAAACATTATGAAAATTACCAGATATTAGCCATCTAGCATTTAGATAGAGGACTAGGATTACCAGATATTAGCTTAAGCATTCTAACTTTAACAATTGCATTAGCATTCAAACTTTAACATTGCATGTATACAAGAAGGTTAAAGCTTTAAAGCCATCTAATCTAATATGCCCATGAAAGGTAATCTAATAATATCTGATCCCATGAAAGAACATTATGCTTTAATGCCATCTAATCATAGTTTCCATCATAGAACACTTACAGTATGAGAATGACCAGATATTAGCACTAGCATTAGATCGCTAGCATTAGCAAGTTAGCATTAGCATTCAAATTTTCACATTGCTGTATTTGTATTTGCATACATACAAGAAAGGGTTCGCTTTAATGCCATCTAATCTAATATGCACTCAAAGGGTTATGCTTTAATGCCATCTGATCTCTTATTTCCATTATAGAGGACACGTACAGTATGAAAATAACCAGATATTAGCACTAGCATTAGATCGCTAGCATTAGCAAGTTAGCATTAGCATTCAAACTTTAACATTGCTGTATTTGCATGTATACAAGAAGGGTTAAGCTTTAATGCCATCTTATCTAATATGCCCATGAAAGGGTATGCTTTAATGCCATCTAATCTCGTATTTCCATCATAGAGGACACATACAGTATGAAAATGACCAGATATTAGCACTAGCATAAGATCGCTAGCATTAGCAAGTTAGCAATAGCATTCAAATTTTCACATTGCTGTATTTGCAAGTATACAAAAAGGGTTAAGCTTTAATGCCATCTAATCTAATATGCACACAAAGGGTTATGCTTTCAATGCCATCTGATCTCTTATTTCCATTATAGAGGACTCGTACAGTATGAAAATGACCAGATATTAGCACTAGCATTAGATCGCTAGCTTTAGCAAGTTAGCATTAGCATTCAAACTTTAACATTGCTGTATTTGCATGTATAGAAGTACGGTTAAGCTTTAATGCCATATAATCTAATCTCACCACGAAGGGTTATGCTTTAATGGCATCTGATCTCTTATTTCCAACATAGAGGACACATACAGTATGAAAATGACCAGATATTAGCACTCGCATTAGATCACTAGCATTAGCAAGTTAGCATTAGCATTCAAACTTTAACATTGCTGTATTTGCATGTATACAAGAAGGATTAAGCTTTAATGCCATCTAATCTAACATGCCCACGAAGGGTTATGCTTTAATGCCATCTGATCTCTTATTTCTATAATAGAGGAGACGTACAGTATGAAAATGACCAGATATGAGCACTAGCATTAGATCCTTAGCATTAGCAATTTAGCATTAGCATTCAAACTTTAACATTGCTTTATTTGCATTTATTTAAGGCGGGTAAAGCTTTAATTCCATCTAATCTAATTTGCCCACGAAGGGTTATGCTAAAATGCCATCAGATCTCTTCATTCCATTATAGAGGACACGTACAGTATGAATATGACCAGATATTAGAACTAGCAATAGATCGTTAGCATTAGCAAGTTTGCATTAGAATTCAAACTTAAACATTGCAGTACTTGCATGTATACAGAAAGGGTTAAGCTTTAATGCCATCTAATCTAATATGCCAACGAAGGGTTATGCTTTAATCCCATCTGATCTCTAATTTCCATCATAGAGCACACGTACAGTATGAAAATGAACAGATATTAGCACTAGCATTAGATCGGTAGCATTAATAAGTTAGCATTAGCATTCAAACTTTAACATTGTTGTATTTGCATGTATACAAGATGGGTTAAGCTTTAATGCCATCTAATCTAATATGCCCATGAAGGGTTATGCTTTAATGCCATCTGATCTCTTATTTCCATCATAGAGGACACGTACAATTTGAAAATGACCAGATATTAGCACTATCATTAGATCGCTAGCATTAGCAAGTTTGCATAAGCATTCAAATTTTAACATTGCTGTATTTGCATGTATAAAAGAAGGGTTAAGCTATAATGCCATATAATCAAATATGCACACAAAGGGTTATGCTTTAATTTCACCTGATCACTTATTTCCATTATAGAGTACACCTACAGTATGAAAATGACCAGATATTAGCACTAGCATTAGATCGCTAGCATTAGCAAGTTAGCATTAGCATTCAAACTTTAACATTGCTGTACTTGCATGTATACAAGAAGGGTTAAGCTTTAATGCCATCTTATCTAATATGCCCATGAAAGGTTATGCTTTAATGCCATCTGATCTCGTATTTCCATCATAGAGGACATATACAGTATGAAAATGACCAGATATTAGCACTAGCATTAGATCGCATTAGCATTAAGCAAGTTAGCAAGAAGGTTAATAATGCCATTCAAACTTTAACATTGCTGTATTTTTGCATGTATACAAGAAGGGTTAAGCTTTAATGCCATCTAATGCTAATATGCCCACGAAGGTTATGCTTTAATGCCATCTGATCTCTTATTTCCATTATAGAGGACATGTACAGTATGAAAATGACCAGATATTAGCACTAGCATTAGATCGTTAGCATTAGCAAGTTAGCATCAGCATTCAAACTTTAACATTGCTGTATTTGCATGTATACAAGAAGGGTTAAAGCTTTAATGCCATCTAATCAAATATGACCACGAAGGGTTATGCTTTAATTTCATCTGATCTCTTATTTCCATTATAGAGGACACCTACAGTATGAAAAATGACCAGATATTAGCACTAGCATTAGATCGCTAGCATTAGCAAGTTAGCATTAGCATTCAAACTTTAACATTGCTGTATTTGCATGTATACAAGAAGGGTTAATGTTTTAATGCCATATAATCTAATATGCCCATGAAGGGTTATGCTTTAATGCATCTGATCTCTTATTTCCATGATAGAGGACACATACAGTATGAAATGACCAGATATTAGCACTAGCATTAGATACTAGCATTAGCAAGTTAGCATTAGCATTCAAACTTTAACATTCTTGTATTTGCATGTATAAAAGTTAGGGTTAAGCTTTAATGCCATCTAATCTAATATGCCCATGAAAGGTTATGCTTTAATGCCATCTAATCTTATTTCCATCATAGAGGACACATACAGTATGAAAATGACCAGATATTAGCACTAGCATTAGATCGCTAGCATTAGCATATTAGCATTAGCATTCAAATTTTCACATTGCTGTATTTGCAAGTATACAAGAAGGGTTAAGCTTTAATGCCATCTAATCTAATATGCCCTTGAAGGGTTATGCTTTAATGCCATCTGATCTCTTATTTCCATTATGAGGACACATACAGTATGAAAATACCAGATATTAGCACTAGCATTAGATCTCGCTAGCATTACCAAGATAGCATTAGTCATTCAAACTTTTACATTGCTGTATTTGCATGTATACAAGAAGGGTTAAAGCTTTAATGCCATCTAATCTAATATGCCATGAAGGGTTTTGCTTTAATGCCATCTGATCTCTTATTTCCATCATAGAGGAAATAGTATGGAAAATGACAAATGAAAATGACCAGATATTTATACATTAGCATTAGATCACTTTAAGTTTAGCAAGTTAAGCTTGTGCATTAGCATTCAGATCTAATGCTTGCTGTATTTGCATTTTATCTTTGTATTTTGTCTGTGCAAAGATTTAATGCCATGAGATAATCTAATATGCAATATTTGAAGGGTATTGAAGCTTTATAGCCATCTGAATGCTAAACCATAACCCTCCATTCATTGAAAAATATACAATGTTAAAATGAGAATGATAATGATTAACTTTAAATTAGATGCTCAGATTAAGTGAAGATAAATTTGTAGTCATTCAAAATTTTAAAATTGCTAAATTTCTATGATAAAAAAAGATCGGAATGGCGATCTAATTAATGCCATCTGGCCTAATCTAATACATGCAAGTACTGCAATGTTTTTGTTTGAATGCTCACATCTAGCGGTTTAATGCTAATAGACCTGGTCATTATCTAATATATTGCAATGTGCATAAAAGATCATGCAACATTACAATGTAAAGTTAGCACTAGCATTGAAATAAAGATTGCGATAGCATTGCTAATAAAGTTTTACTTTAATGCCATTCAAACTTTAACATTGCAATGACATTAAAGCTTGAATGCATTAAAGATGGCATAAGGCTAATAAACGATTTAATACAGCAATGTTAATATTTGAATCATTTTAATGCTAACTTGCTAATGTCCTCTGTGATGATTCTCTTATGTCATTTTTCATACTGTACGCATTCTGATGATGAAATAAGAGATCAGATGGCATTAAAGCTTAACCCTTCTTGTATCATGCAAATACTGCAATGTTTAAGTTTGAATGCTAATGCTAACTTGCTAATGCTAGCGGTTTAATGCTAGTGCTAATATCTGGTCATTTTCATATTCTATGTCCTTTATGATGAAATATAAGATCAGATGGCATTAAAGCATAACCCTTTAATTAGATGGCATTAAATCTCTTCTTCCATACAAAGTACTGCAATGTTTAAGTTTGAATGATAATATTAACTTGCTAATTAGCTATCTAATGCTAGTTAATATCTGGTCATTTTCATCCAAACTTGTCCTCAATGTGATGGAAATAAGAGATGAGATGACATTAAAAGCATAACCCTTAATTGGCATATTAGATTAGATGGCATTAAAACCTTAACCCTACTTGTATTCATGCAAATACAGCAGTGTTAAAGTTTGAATCCTAAAACTAACTTGCTAATGCTAGCGATCTAATGCGAAAAGATAATGTCTGGTCATTTTCATAATGTACGTGTCCTCGATGATGGAAATAAGAGATCAGATGCATGGAAAGCTTAAGCCTTCTTGTATACATGCAAGTACTGCAATGTTTAAGTTTGAATGCTTATGCTAACTTGCTAATGCTAGCGATCTAATGCTATTGCTAATGTCTTGTCATTTTATACTGTATGTTTCCACTATGATGGAAATAAGAGATCAGATGGCGTGGAAAGCTAAGCCTTCTTGTATACATGCAAGTACTGCAATGTTTAAGTTTGAATGCTAATGCTTACTTGCTAATGCTAGCGATTTAATGCTAGTGCTAATATCTGGTCATTTTCATGCTGAACATGTCCTCTGTGATGGAAATAAGAGATCAGATCGTGATTAAACCATTACCCTTCATGGGCATATTTGATCAGATGGCATTTAAAGTTTAACCCTTCTTGTATTCATGCAAATACAGCAAAGTTAAAGTTTGAATGCTAATGCTACTTGCTAATGCTAGCGATCTAATGCTAGTGCTAATATCTGGTCATTTTCATACTGTCATGTCCTCAATGATGGAAATAAGAGATCAGATGGCATTAAAGCATAACCCTTCAAGGGCATATTAGATTAGATGGCATTAAAAGCTTAACCCTTCTTGTATACATGCAAGTACTGCAATGTTTAAGCTTGAATGATAATGCTAACTTGCTAATGCTAACGATCTAATTTAGTGCTAATATCTGGTCATTTTCATACTGTAACGTGTCCTCAATGATGGAAATAAGAGATCAGATGACATTAAAGCATAACCCTTAATTGGGCATATTAGATTAGATGGCATTAAAGCTTAACCCTACTTGTATTCATGCAAAATACAGCAGTGTTAAAGTTTGAATCCTAAAACTAACTTGCTAATGCTAGCGATCTAATGCTAGTGCTAATGTCTGGTCATTTTCATACTGTAATTGTCCTCGATGATGGAAATAAGAGATCAGATAACATGCGGAAAGCTTAAGCCTTCTTGTATACATGCAAGTACTGCAATGTTTAAGTTTGAATGCTAATGCTAAATTGCTAATGCTAGCGGTTTAATGCTAGTGCTAATATCTGGTCATTTTCATACTGTACGAACTCCTATGGTGGAAATAAAAGATCAAATGTCGTTAAAGCTAAAGCCTTCTTGTTTACATGCAAGTACTGCAATGTTTAAGTTTGAATGCTAATGCTAACTTGCTAATGCTAGCGATCTAATGCTAGTGCTAATATCTGGTCATTTTCATGCTAAACATGTTCTCAATGATGGAAATAAGAGATCAGATGGCATTAAAGCATAACCTTTAATGGTCATATTGGATCAGACGGCATTAAAGCTAAACCCTTCTTGTAAACAAGCAATTACAGCAATGTTAAAGTTTGAATGCTAATGCTAATTTGCTAATGCTAGCGATCTAATGCTAGTGCTTATATCTGGTCATTTTCATGCTGAACATGTCCTCTGTGATGGAAATAAGAGATAAGATCGCATTAAAGCATGACCCTTCCTGGGCATATTTGATCAGATGGCATTAAAGCTAAACCCTTCTTGTATGCATGCAAATACAGCAATGTTAAAGTTTGAATGCTAATGCTAACTTGCTAATGCTAGCGATCTAATTCGTGTGCTAATATCTGGTCATTTTCATACTGTACGTGTCCTCAATGATGGAAATAAGAGATCAGATGACATTAAAGCCTAACCCTTAATGGGCATATTAGATTAGATGGCATTAAAGCTTAACCGTACTTGTATTCATGCAAATACAGCAATTTTAAAGTTTGAATGCTAAAGCTAACTTGCTAATGCTAGCGATCTAATGCGAGTGCTAATATCTGGTCATTTTCTTACTGTACGTGTCCTCGATGATGGAAATAAGAGATCAGATGGCGTGAAAGCTTTTGCCTTCTTGTATACATGAAAGTACTGCAATGTTTAAGTTTGAATGCTAATGCTAAATTGCTAATGCTAGCGGTTTAATGCTAGTGCTAATATCTGGTCATTTTCATACTGTGCGTAACCTCTATGGTGGAAATAAAAGATCAAATGCCGTTAAAGCTAAAGCCTTCTTGTATACATGCAAGTACTGCAATGTTTAAGTTTGAATGCTAATGCTAACTTGCTAATGCTAGCGATCTAATGCTAGTGCTAAGATCTGGTCATTTTCATGCTGAACATGTCCTCTATGATGGAAAGAAGAGATAAGATGGCATTGAAGCATAACCTTTCATGGGCATATTGGATCAGATGGCATTAAAGCTGAACACTTCTTGTATACATGCAAATACAGCAATGTTAAAGTTTGAATGCTAATGCTAACTTGCTAATGCTAGCGATCTAATGCTAGTGCTAATATCTGGTCATTTTCATGCTGAACATGTCCTCTATGATGGAAATAAGAGATCAGATCGCATTAAAGCATTACCCTTCATGGGCATATTAGATTAGATAGCATTAAACCTTAACGCTTCTTGTATGCATGCAAATACAGCAATGTTAAAGTTAGAATGCTAATGCTAACTTGCTAATGCTAGCGATCTAACGCTAGTGCTAATATCTGGTCATTTTCATACTGTACGTGTCATCTATGATGGAAATAAGAGATCAGATTTCATTAAAGCATAACCCTTCATAAGCATATTAGATTAGATAGCATTAAACCTTAACCCTTCTTGGATACATGCAAATACAGCAATGTTAAAGTTAGAATGCTAATGCTAACTTGCTAATGCTAGCGATCTAACGCTAGTGCTAATATCTGCTCATCTTCATACTGTACGTGTCCTCTATGATGGAAATAAGAGATCAGATGACATTAAAAGCATAACCCTTAATGGGCATATTAGATTAGATGGCATTAAAGCTTAACCCTTCTTGTATACATGCAACTACTGCAATGTTTAAGTTTGAATGCTAATGCTAACTTGCTAATGCTAACGATCTAATGCTAGTGCTAATAACTGGTCATTTTCATACTGTCCGTGTCCTCTATGATGGAAATAAGAGATCAGATGACATTAAAAGCAAAACCCTTCATGTGCATATTAGATTAGATGGCATTAAAGCTTACCCTTCTTGTATACATGCAAATACAGCAATTTTAAAGTTTGAATGCTTATTCTATCTTGCTAATGCTAGCGATCTAATACTAGTGCTAATATCTGGTCATTTTCTTACTGTACATGTCCTCAATGATGGAAATAAGAGATCAGATGGCATTAAAGCATAACCCTTCGAGGGCATATTAGATTAGATGGCATTAAAGCTTAACCCTTCTTGTATACATGCAAGTACTGCAATGTATAAGTTTGAATGCTAATACTAACTTGCTAATGCTAGCTATCTAAATCTAGTGCTAATATCTGGTCATTTTCATACTGTACGTGTCCTCAATGATGGAAATAAGAGATCAGATGACATTACAGCATAACCCTTAATGTGCATATTAGAGTAGATGTCATTAAAGCTTAACCCTACTTGTATTCATGCAAAGACAGCAATGTTAAAGTTTGAATGCAAAATCTAACTTGCTGATGCTAGCGATCTAATGCTAGTGCTAATATCTGGTCTTTTTCATACTGTACGTGTCCTCGATGATGGAAATAAGAGATCAGATGGCGTGAAAGCTTAAGCCTTCTTGTATACATGCAAGTACTGCAATGTTTAAGTTTGAATGCTAATGCTAACTTGCTAATGCTAGCGATCTAATGCTAGTGCTAATATCTGGTCATTTTCATGCTAAACATGTTCTGAATGATGGAAATAAGAGATCAGATGGCATTAAAGCATAACCTTTCATGGGCATATTGGATCAGATGGCATTAAAGCTAAACCCTTCTTGTATACATGCAAATACAGCAATGTTAAAGTTTGAATGCTAATGCTAACTTGCTAATGCTAGCGATCTAATTCGTGTGCTAATATCTGGTCATTTTCATACTGTACGTGTCCTCAATGATGGAAATAAGAGATCAGATGACATTAAAGCATAACCCTTAATGGGCATATTAGATTAGATGGCATTAAAGCTTAACCCTACTTGTATTCATGCAAATACAGCAATTTTAAAGTTTGAATGCTAAAGCTAACTTGCTAATGCTAGCGATCTAATGCTAGTGCTAATATCTGGTCATTTTCTTACTGTACGTGTCCTCGATGATGGAAATAAGAGATCAGATGGCGTGAAAGCTTAAGCCTTCTTGTATACATGCAAGTACTGCAATGTTTAAGTTTGAATGCTAATGCTAACTTGTTAATGCTAGCGATTTAATGCTAGTGCTAATATTTGGTCATTTTCATGCTGAACATGTCCTCTGTGTTGGAAATAAGAGCTCAGATCGCATTAAACCATAACCCTTCATGGGCATATTTGATCAGATGGCATAAAAGATTTACCCTTCTTGTATTCATGCAAATACAGCAATGTTAAAGTTTGAATGCTAATGCTTACTTGCTAATGCTAGCGATCTAATGTTAGTGCTAATATCTGGTCATTTTCATGCATAACATGTCCTCTATGATGGAAATAAGAGATCAGAACGCATTAAAGCATTACCCATCATGGGCATATTGGATCAGATGGCATTAAAGCTAAACCCTTCTTGTATACATGCAAATACAGCAATGTTAAAGTTAGAATGCTAATGCTAACTTGCTAATGCTAGCGATCTAATATTAGTTCTAATATCTGGTCATTTTCATGCATAACATGTCCTCTATGATGGAAATAAGAGATCAGACGGCATTAAAGCATAACCTTTCATGGGCATATTATATTAGATGGCCTTAAAAGCTTAACCTTCTTGTATACTTGCAAGTCCTGCAATGTTTAAGTTTGAATGCTAATGCTAACTTGCTAATGCTAACAATCTAATGCTAGTGCTAATATCTGGTAATTTTCATACTGTACGTGTCCTCTATGATGGAAATAAGAGATCAGATGGCATTAAAGCAAAACCCTTCATGGGCATATTAGTTTAGATTGCATTAAAGCTTACCCCTTCTTGTATACATGGAAGTACTGCAATGTTAAAGTTTGAATGCTAATGCTAACTTGCTAATGCTAGCGAACTAATGCTAGTGCTAATATCTGGTCATTTTCATTCTGTACGTGTCATCTATGATGGAAATAAGAGATCAGATTTCATTAAAGCATAACCCTTCATGGGCATATTCGATTTGATAGCATTAAACCTTAACCCTTCTTGGATACATGCAAATACAGCAATGTTAAAGTTAGAATGCTAATGCTAACTTGCTAATGCTAGCGATCTAACGCTAGTGCTAATATCTGCTCATCTTCATACTGTACGTGTCCTCTATGATGGAAATAAGAGATCAGATGACATTAAAGCATAACCCTTAATGGGCATATTAGATTAGATGGCATTAAAGCTTAACCCTTCTTGTATACATGCAACTACTGCAATGTTTAAGTTTGAATGCTAATGCTAACTTGCTAATGCTAACGATCTAATGCTAGTGCTAATATCTGGTCATTTTCATACTGTCCGTGTCCTCGATGATGGAAATAAGAGATCAGATGACATTAAAGCAAAACCCTTCATGTGCATATTAGATTAGATGGCATTAAAGCTTACCCCTTCTTGTATACATGCAAATACAGCAATTTTAAAGTGTGAATGCTTATTCTATCTTGCTAATGCGAGCGATCTAATACTAGTACTAATATCTGGTCATTTTCATACTGTACATGTCCTCACTGATGGAAATAAGAGATCAGATGGCATTAAAGCATAACCCTTCAAGGGCATATTAGATTAGATGGCATTAAAGCTTAACCCTTCTTGTATACATGCAAATACTGCAATGTTTAAAGTTTGAATGCTAATACTAACTTGCTAATGCTAGCGATCTAAATCTAGTGCTAATATCTGGTCATTTTCATACTGTACGTGTCCTCAATGATGGAAATAAGAGATCAGATGACATTAAAGCATAACCCTTAATGGGCATATTAGATTAGATGGCATTAAAGCTTAACCCTACTTGTATTCATGCAAATACAGCAATGTTAAAGTTTGAATCCTAAAGCTAACTTGCTGATGCTAGCGATCTAATGCTAGTGCTAATATCTGGTCTTTTCATATACTGTCTCTACGATGTCCTAGATCATGGAAATAAGAGATCAGATGTTGAAAGCTTAAGCCTTCTTGTATACATGCAAGTACTGCAATGTTTAAGTTTGAATGCTAATGCTAACTTGCTTATGCTAGCGATTTAATGCTAGTGCTAATATTTGGTCATTTTCATGCTGAACATGTCCTCTGTGATGGAAATAAGAGCTCAGATCGCATTAAACCATAACCCTTCATGGGCAAATTTGATCAGATGGCATAAAAAGCTTTTACCCTTCTTGTATTCATGCAAATACAGCAATGTTGTTTGAATGCTAATGCTAACTTGCTAATGCTAGCGATCTAATGCTAGTGCTAATATCTGGTCATTTTCATACTGTACTTGTCCTCAATGATGGAAATAAGAGATGAGATGACATTAAAGCATAACCCTTCATGGGCATATTAGATTAGATAGCATTTTCTTGTATACATGCAAATACAGCAATGTTAAAGTTAGAATGCTAATGCTAACTTGATAATGCTAGCGATCTAACGCTAGTGCTAATATCTGGTCATTTTTCATACTGTAATGATCTATGATGGAAATAAGAGATCAGATTTCATTAAAACCATAACCCTTCATGGGCATATTAGATTAGATAGCATTAAACCTTAACCCTTCTTGTATACATGCAAATACAGCAATGTTAAAGTTAGAATGCTAATGCTAACTTGCTAATGCTAGCGATCTAATGCTAGTGCTAATATCTGGTCATTTTCATACTGTACATGTCCTCTATGATGGAAATAAGAGATCAGATGACATTAAAGCATAACCCTTCATGGGCATATTAGATTAGATGGCATTAAAGCTTAACCCTTTTTGTATACATGCAACTACTGCAATGTTAAAAAGTTTGAATGCTAATGCTAACTTGCTAATGCTAACGATCTAATGCTAGTGCTAATATCTGGTCATTTTCATACTGAACATGTCCTCTATGATGGAAATAAGAGATCAGATGACATTAAAGCATAACCCTTAATGGGCATATTAGATTAGATGGCATTAAAGCTTGCTTTCTTCTTGTATACATGCAAGTACTGCAATGTTTAAGTTTGAATGCTAATGCTAACTTGCTAATGCTAACGATCTAATTCTAGTGCTAATATCTGGTCATTTTCATACTGTACGTGTCCTCAATGATGGAAATAAGAGATCAGATGACATTAAAGCATAACCCTTAATGGGCATATTAGATTAGATGCATTAAAGCTTAACCCTTCTTGTATACATGCAAATACTGCAATGTTAAAGTTTGAATGCTAAATCTAACTTGCTAATGCTAGCGATCTAATGCTAGTGCTAATATCTGGTCATTTTCATACTAAACATGTTCCTTTACGATGGAAATAAGAGATCAGATGGCATTAAAAAGCATAACCTTTCATGGGCATATTGGATTAGATGGCATTAAAGCTAAACCCTTCTTGTATTCATGCAAATACAGCAATGTTAAAGTTTTGAATGCTAAATCTAATTTGCTAATGCTAGCGATCTAATGCTAGTGCTTATATCTTGTCATTTTCATGCTGAACATGTCCTCTGTGATGGAAATAAGAGATCAGATGGCATTAAAAAACCCTTCATGGGCATATTTGAACCGATGGCATTAAAGATAAACCCTTCTTGTATACATGCAAATACAGCAATGTTAAAGTTTGAATGCTAATGCTAACTTTGCTAATGCTAGCGATCTAATGCTAGTGCTAATATCTGGTCATTTTCATACTGTACGTGTCCTCTATGATGGAAATAAGAGATCAGATGACATTAAAGCATAACCCTTAATGGGCATATTAGATTAGATGGCATTAAAGCTTAACCCTTCTTGTATTCATGCAAATACAGCAATGTTAAAGTTTGAATGCTAATGCTAACTTGCTAATGCTAGCGATCTAATTCTAGTGCTAATATCTGGTCATTTTCATACTGTGCGTGTCCTCGATGATGGAAATAAGAGATCAGATGACATTAAAGCAAACCCTTAATGGGCATATTAGATCAGATGGCATTAAACTTAACCCTTCTTGTATTCATGCAAATGCAATTTAAAGTTTGAATGCTAATGCTAACTTGCTAATGCTAGCGATCTAATGCTAGTGCTAATATCTGGTCATTTTCATGCTGAACATGTCCTCTGTGATGGAAATAAGAGATCAGATGGCATTTAAAGCATAACCCTTCATGGGCATATTTGATCAGATGGCATTAAATCTTTTAACCTTCTTGTATACATGCAAATTACTGCAATGTTAAAGTTTGAATGCTAATGCTAACTTGCTAATGCTAGCGATCTAATGCTAGTGCTAATATCTGGTCATTTTCATACTGTTCATGTCCTCAATGATGGAAATAAGAGATCAGATGGCAGATGACATTATTAAACCATAACCCTTCATGCAAGTAATGCAATGAATAAGTTTGAATTAATGCTAATTAGATGGCATTAAAGTGCTAAACCATTTTTCTTGTATTCATGCAAATATCAAATGCAATGTTAAAGTTTGAATGTCCTAATGCTAGTTTGAATGCTAATGCTAGCGATCTAATGCTAGTGCTAATATCTGGTCATTTTCATGCTGAACATGTCCTCTATGATGGAAATAAGAGATCAGAACGCATTAAACCATAACCCTTCATGGGCATATTTGATCAGATGGCATAAAAGCTTTACCCTTCTTGTATACATGCAAATACAGCAATGTTAAAGTTAGAATGCTAATGCTAACTTGCTAATGCTAGCGATCTAATCTTAGTGCTAATATCTGGTCATTTTCATGCATAACATGTCCTCTATGATGGAAATAAGAGATCAGAGCATTAAAGCATAACCTTCATGGGCATATTATATTAGATGGCATTAAAGCTTAACACGTCTTGTATACTTGCAAGTCCTGCAATGTTTAAGTTTGAATGCTAATTCTAACTTGCTAATGCTAACAATCTAATGCTAGTGCTAATATCTGGTAATTTTCATACTGTACGTGTCCTCTATGATGGGAATAAGAGATCAGATGGCATTAAAGCAAAACCCTTCATGGGCAGATTAGTTTAGATGGCATTAAAACTTACCCCTTCTTGTATACATGCAAGTACTGCAATGTTAAAGTTTGAATGCTAATGCTAACTTGCTAATGCTAGCGATCTAATGCTAGTGCTAATATCTGGTCATTTTCATACTGTACTTGTCCTCAATGATGGAAATAAGAGATGAGATGGCATTAAAGCATAACCCTTCATGGGCATATTAGATTAGATAGCATTAAACCTTAACCCTTCTTGTATTCATGCAAATACAGCAATGTTAAAGTTAGAATGCTAATGCTAACTTGCTAATGCTAGCGATCTAACGCTAGTGCTAATATCTGGTCATTTTCATACTGTACGTGTCATCTATGATGGAAATAAGAGATCAGATTTCATTAAAGCATAACCCTTCATGGGCATATTAGATTAGATAGCATTAAACCTTAACCCTTCTTGTATACATGCAAATACAGCAATGTTAAAGTTAGAATGCTAATGCTAACTTGCTAATGCTAGCGATCTAACGCTAGTGCTAATATCTGCTCATCTTCATACTGTACGTGTCCTCTATGATGGAAATAAGAGATCAGATGACATTAAAGCATAACCCTTAATGGGCATATTAGATTAGATGGCATTAAAGCTTAACCCTTTTTGTATACATGCAACTACTGCAATGTTTAAATTTGAATGCTAATGCTAACTTGCTAATGCTAACGATCTAATGCTTGTGCTAATATCTGGTCATTTTCATACTGCCCGTGTCCTCAATGATGGAAATAAGAGATCAGATGACATTAAAGCAAAACCCTTCATGTGCATATTAGATTAGATGGCATTAAAGCTTACCCCTTCTTGTATACATGCAAATACTGCAATTTTAAAGTTTGAATGCTTATGCTATCTTGCTAATGCTAGCGATCTAATACTAGTGCTAATATCTGGTCATTTTCATACTGTACATGTCCTCAATGATGGAAATAAGAGATCAGATGGCATTAAAGCATAACCCTTCAAGGGCATATTAGATTAGATGTCATTAAAGCTTAACCCTTCTTGTATACATGCAAGTACTGCAATGTTTAAGTTTGAATGCTAATACTAACTTGCTAATGCTAGCGATCTAATTCTAGTGCTAATATCTGGTCATTTTCATACTGTACGTGTCCTCAATGATGGAAATAAGAGATCAGATGACATTAAACCATAACCCTTAATGTTCATATTAGATTAGATGTCATTAAAGCTTAACCCTACTTGTATTCATGCAAATACTGCAATGTTAAAGTTTGAATGCTAAATCTAACTTGCTAATGCTAGCGATCTAATGCTAGTGCTAATATCTGGTCTTTTTCATGCTGTACGTGTCCTCGATGATGGAAATAAGAGATTAGATGGCGTGAAAGCTTAAGCCTTCTTGTATACATGCAAGTACTGCAATGTTTAAGTTTGAATGCTAATGCTAACTTGCAAATGCTAGCTATCTAATGCTAAAGCTAATATCTGGTCATTTTCATGCTAAACATGTTCTTAATGATGGAAATAAGAGATCAGATTGCATTAAAGCATAACCTTTCATGGGCATATTGGATCAGATGGCATTAAAGCTAAACCCTTCTTGTATACATGCAAATACAGCAATGTTAAAGTTTGAATGCTAATGCTAATTTGCTAATGCTAGCGATCTAATGCTAGTGCTTATATCTGGTAATTTTCATGCTGAACATGTCCTCTGTGATGTAAATAAGAGATCAGATCGCATTAAAGCATTACCCTTCATGGGCATATTTGAACCGATGGCATTATAGCTAAACGCTTCTTGTATACATGCAAATACATCAATGTTAAAGTTTGAATGCTAATGCTAACTTGCTAATGCTAGCGATCTAATGCTAATATTGGTCATTTTATAATGTGCGTGTCCTCTATGATGGAAATAAGAGATCAGATGACATTAAAGCATAACCCTTAATGGGCATATTAGATTGGATGGCATTAAAGCTTAACCCTACTTGTATTAATGCAAATACAGCAATGTTAAAGTTTGAATGCTAAAGCTAACTTGGTAATAATAGCGATCTAATGCGAGTGCTAATATCTGGTCATTTTCTTACTGTACGTGTCCTCGATGATGGAAATAAGAGATCAGATGGCGTGAAAGCTTAAGCCTTCTTGTATACATGCAAGTACTGCAATGTTTAAGTTTGAATGCTAATGCTAACTTGCTTATGCTTGCGATTTAATGCTAGTGCTAATATCTGGTCATTTTCATGCTGAACATGTCCTCTGTGATGGAAATAAGAGATCAGATCGCATTAAACCTTCACCCTTCATGGGCATATTTGATCAGATGGCATTAAAGCTTAACCCTTCTTGTATTCATGCAAATACAGCAAAGTTAAAGTTTGAATGCTAATGCTAAATTGCTAATGCTAGCGATCTAATGCTAGTGCTAATATCTGGTCATTTTCACACTGTTCATGTCCTCAATGATGGTAATAAGAGATCAGATGGCATTTAAGCATAACCCTTCAAGGGCATATTAGATTAGAAGGCATTAAAGCTTAAACCTTCTTGTATACATGCAAGTACTGCAATGAATAAGTTTGAATGCTAATGCTAACTTGCTAATGCTAGCGGTTTAATGCTAGTACTAATATCTGGTCATTTTCATACTGTACGTGTCCTCTATGATGGAAATAAGAGATCAAATGCCGTTAAAGCTAAAGCCTTCTTGTATACATGCAAGTACTGCAATGTTTAAGTTTGAATGCTAATGCTAACTTGCTAATGCTAGCGATCTAATGCTAGTGCTAATATCTGGTCATTTTCATTCTGAACATGTCCTCTATGATGGAAAGAAGAGATAAGATGGCATTAAAGCATAACCTTTCATGGGCATATTGGATCAGATGGCATTAAAGCTTAACCCTTCTTGTATACATGCAAATACAGCAATGTTAAAGTTTGAATGCTAATTCTAACTTGCTAATGCTAGCGATCTAATGCTAGTGCTAATATCTGGTCATTTTCATACTGTACGTGTCCTCTATGATGGAAAAAAGAGATCCGATCGCATTAAACCTTAAGCCTTCTTGTATACATGCAAGTACTGCAATGTTTTAGTTTGAATGATTATGCTTACTTGCTAATGCTAGCGATCTAATGCTATTGCTAATATCTTGTCATTTTCATACTGTATGTGTCCACTATGATGGAAATAAGAGATCAGATGGCGTGAAAGCTGAAGCCTTCTTGTATACATGCAAGTACTGCAATGTTTAAGTTTGAATGCTAATGCTTACTTGCTAATGCTAGCGATTTAATGCTTGTGCTAATATCTGGTCATTTTCATGCTGAACATGTCCTCTGTGATGGAAAAAGAGATCAGATCGCATTAAACCATTACCCTTCATGTGCAGATTTGATCAGATGCCATTAAAGCTTAACCCTTCTTGTATTCATGCAAATACAGCAAAGTTAAAGTTTGAATGCTAATGCTAACTTGCTAATGCTAGCGATCTAATGCTAGTGCTAATATCTGGTCATTTTCATACTGTTCATGTCCTCAATTATGGAAATAAGAGATCAGATGGCATTAAAGCATAACCCTACAAGGGCATATTAGATTAGATGACATTAAAGCTTAACCCTACTTGTATTCATGCAAATACAGCAATGTTAAAGTTTGAATCCTAAAACTAACTTGCTAATGCTAGCGATCTAATGCGAGTGCTAATGTCTGGTCATTTTCATACTGTACGGTCCTCAATGATGGAAATAAAGAGATCAGATGACATTAAAAGCAAAACCCTTCGCATATTAGAAAGCTTAAGCCTTCTTGTATACATGCAAGTACTGCAATTTTTTAAGTTTCAATGCTAATGCTAACTTGCTAATGCTAGCGGTTTAATGCTAGTGCTAATATCTGGTCATTTTCATGCAGAACATGTCCTCTATCATGGAAATAAGAGATCAGATCGCATTAAAGCATTACCCTTCATGGGCATATTGGATCAGATGGCATTAAAGCTTAACCCTTCTTGTATACATGCAAATACAGCAATGTTAAAGTTAGAATGCTAATGCTAACTTGCTAATGCTAGCGATCTAATCTTAGTGCTAATATCTGGTCATTTTCATGCATAACATGTCCTCTATGATGGAAATAAGAGATCAGATGACATTAAAAGCATAACCTTTCATGGGCATATTATATTAGATGGCATTAAAGCTTAACACGTCTTGTATACTTGCAAGTCCTGCAATGTTTAAGTTTGAATGCTAATTCTAACTTGCTAATGCTAACAATCTAATGCTAGTGCTAATATCTGGTAATTTTCATACTGTACGTGTCCTCTATGATGGGAATAAGAGATCAGATGGCATTAAAGCAAAAACCCTTCATGGGCAGATTAGTTTAGATGGCATTAAAACTTACCCCTTCTTGTATACATGCAAGTACTGCAATGTTAAAGTTTCAATGCTAATGCTAACTTGCTAATGCTAGCGATCTAATGCTAGTGCTAATATCTGGTCATTTTCATACTGTACTTGTCCTCAATGATGGAAATAAGAGATGAGATGGCATTAAAGCATAACCCTTCATGGGCATATTAGATTAGATAGCATTAAACCTTAACCCTTCTTGTATTCATGCAAATACAGCAATGTTAAAGTTAGAATGCTAATGCTAACTTGCTAATGCTAGCGATCTAACGCTAGTGCTAATATCTGGTCATTTTAATATCTGGTCATTTTTCATAACCCTTCTGGGCATACGTGTCATGTATACATGCAAATGGAAATAAAGAGATCTAAGCTAATTTCATTAAAGCATCTAACCCTTAATATGGCTCATCTTCATATTAGATTAGATAGCATTAAAGCTTAACCCTTCTTGTATACATGCAAATACATGCAATGTTAAAGTTTGAATGCTAATGCTAACTTGCTAATGCTAGCGATCTAATGCTTAGTGCTAATATCTGGTCATTTTCATACTATGCGTGTCCTCTATGATGGAAATAAGAGATCAGATGACATTAAAGCATAACCCTTAATGGGCATATTAGATTAGATGGCATTAAAGCTCCCCCCTTCTTGTATACATGCAAATACTGCAATGTTTAAAGTTTGAATGCTAATGCTAACTTGCTAATGCTAAGCGATCTAATGCTAGTGCTAATATCTGGTCATTTTCATACTGTACATGTCTCAATGATGGAAATAAGAGATCAGATGGCATTAAAGCAAAAACCCTTCATGGGCATATTAGATTAGATGGCATTAAAGCTTACCCCTTCTTGTATACATGCAAGCGATCTAATACTGCAATGTCATTTTTAAGTTTGAATGCTAAAGCTAACCCTTCAAGGGCATATTAATGCTAAAGCGATCTACGTTTAAGTTTGCTAGTGCTAATATCTGGTCATTTTCATACTGAACGTGTCCTCAATGATGGAAATAAGAGATCAGATGACATTAAACCATAACCCTTAATGTTCATATTAGATTAGATGTCATTAAAAGCTTAACCCCTACTTGTATTCATGCAAATACTGCAATGTTAAAGTTTGAATGCTAAATCTAACTTGCTAATGCTAGCGATCTAATGCTAGTGCTAATATCTGGTCTTTTTCATGCTTCACGTGTCCTCGATGATGGAAATAAGAGATTAGATGGCGTGAAAGCTTAAGCCTTCTTGTATACATGCAAGTACTGCAATGTTTAAGTTTGAATGCTAATGCTAACTTGCAAATGCTAGCTATCTAATGCTAAAGCTAATATCTGGTCATTTTCATGCTAAACATGTTCTTAATGATGGAAATAAGAGATCAGATTGCATTAAAGCATAACCTTTCATGGGCATATTGGATCAGATGGCATTAAAGCTAAACCCTTCTTGTATACATGCAAATACAGCAATGTTAAAGTTTGAATGCTAATGCTAATTTGCTAATGCTAGCGATCTAATGCTAGTGCTTATATCTGGTAATTTTCATGCTGAACATGTCCTCTGTGATGTAAATAAGAGATCAGATCGCATTAAAGCATTACCCTTCATGGGCATATTTGAACCGATGGCATTATAGCTAAACGCTTCTTGTATACATGCAAATACATCAATGTTAAAGTTTGAATGCTAATGCTAACTTGCTAATGCTAGCGATCTAATTCGTGTGCTAATATCTGGTCATTTTCATAATGTACGTGTCCTCTATGATGGAAATAAGAGATCAGATGACATTAAAGCATAACCGTTAATGGGCATATTAGATTGGATGGCATTAAAGCTTAACCCTACTTGTATTCATGCAAATACAGCAATGTTAAAGTTTGAATGCTAAAGCTAACTTGGTAATAATAGCGATCTAATGCGAGTGCTAATATCTGGTCATTTTCTTACTGTACGTGTCCTCGATGATGGAAATAAGAGATCAGATGGCGTGAAAGCTTAAGCCTTCTTGTATACATGCAAGTACTGCAATGTTTAAGTTTGAATGCTAATGCTAACTTGCTTATGCTTGCGATTTAATGCTAGTGCTAATATCTGGTCATTTTCATGCTGAACATGTCCTCTTGTGATGGAAGAAATAATCTAGATCTAATGCTAGTGCTAAACCATTTTCATTCATGGGGATCATATTTGATCAGATTGGCCATTAAAGCTTAACCCTTCTTGTATTCATGCAAATACAGCAAAGTTAAAGTTTGAATGCTAATGCTAACTTGCTAATGCTAGCGATCTAATGCTAGTGCTAATCATCTGGTCATTTTCATAACCCTTCAAGGGTTCTTAAACCTTCTTGTATACATGCAAGTACTGCAATGTCCTCTAATGATGGAAAAAAGAGATCCGATTTGAATGCTATTAAAACCTTAACCTTCTATGATATATGGCATAACCATGGGCATATTGGATCAGATGGCATGCTTAACCCTTCTTGTATACATGCAAATACAGCAATGTTAAAGTTTGAATGATTAATGCTAACTTGCTAATGCTAGCGATCTAATGCTATTGCCTTCTAATGTCTGGTCATCATTTTCATACTGTATGCTAATATCTTGTCATTTTCATACTATGATGGAAATAAGAGATCAGATGGCGTGAAAGCTGAAGCCTTCTTGTATACATGCAAGTACTGCAATGTTTAAGTTTGAATGCTAATGCTTACTTGCTAATGCTAGCGATTTAATGCTTGTGCTAATATCTGGTCATTTTCATGCTGAACATGTCCTCTGTGATGGAAAAAGAGATCAGATCGCATTAAACCATTACCCTTCATGTGCAGATTTGATCAGATGCCATTAAAGCTTAACCCTTCTTGTATTCATGCAAATACAGCAAAGTTAAAGTTTGAATGCTAATGCTAACTTGGTAATGCTAGCGATCTAATGCTAGTGCTAATATCTGGTCATTTTCATACTGTTCATGTCCTCAATTATGGAAATAAGAGATCAGATGGCATTAAAGCATAACCCTACAAGGGCATATTAGATTAGATGACATTAAAGCTTAACCCTACTTGTATTCATGCAAATACAGCAATGTTAAAGTTTGAATCCTAAAACTAACTTGCTAATGCTAGCGATCTAATGCGAGTGCTAATGTCTGGTCATTTTCATACTGTACGTGTCCTCGATGATGGAAATAAGAGATCAGATGGCGTGAAAGCTTAAGCCTTCTTGTATACATGCAAGTACTGCAATGTTTAAGTTTCAATGCTAATGCTAACTTGCTAATGCTAGCGGTTTAATGCTAGTGCTAATATCTGGTCATTTTCATGCAGAACATGTCCTCTATCATGGAAATAAGAGATCAGATCGCATTAAAGCATTACCCTTCATGGGCATATTGGATCAGATGGCATTAAAGCTTAACCCTTCTTGTATACATGCAAATACAGAAATTTTAAAGTTAGAATGCTAATGCTAACTTGCTAATGCTAGCGATCTAATGCTAGTGCTAATATCTGGTCATTTTCATGCTGAACATGTCCTTTATGATGGAAATAAGAGATCAGACGGCATTAAAGCATAACCTTTCATGGGCATATTAAATTAGATGGCATTAAAGCTTAACACGTCTTGTATACTTGCAAGTCCTGCAGTGTTTAAGTTTGAATGCTAATGCTAACTTGCTAATGCTAACTATCTAATGCTAGTGCTAATATCTGGTAATTTTCATACTGTACGAGTCCTCTATGATGGAAATAAGAGATCAGATGACATTAAAGCAAAACCCTTCATGTGCATATTAGTTTAGATGGCATTAAAGCTTACCCCTTCTTGTATACATGCAAGTACTGCAATGTTAAAGTTTGAATGCTAATGCTAACTTGCTAATGCTAGCGATCTAATGCTAGTGCTAATATCTGGTCATTTTCATACTGTACTTGTCCTCAATGATGGAAATAAGAGATGAGATGGCATTAAAGCATAACCCTTCATGGGCATATTAGATTAGATAGCAATAAACCTTAACCCTTCTTGTATGCATGCAAATACAGCAATGTTAAAGTTAGAATGCTAATGCTAACTTGCTAATGCTAGCGATCTAACGCTAGTGCTAATAAATCATCTATGATGGAAATAAGAGATCAGATTTCATTAAAGCATAGCCCTTCATGGGCATATTAGATAAGATAGCATTAAACCTTAACCCTTCTTGTATACATGCAAATACAGCAATGTTAAAGTTAGAATGCTAATGCTAAATTGCTAATGCTAGCGATCTAACGCTAGTGCTAATATCTGCTCATTTTCATACTGTACGTGTCCTCTATGATGGAAATAAGAGATCAGATGGCATTAAAGCATAGCCCTTCATGGGCATATTAGATAAGATAGCATTAAACCTTAACCCTTCTTGTATACATGCAAATACAGCAATGTTAAAGTTAGAATGCTAATGCTAAATTGCTAATGCTAACGATCTAATGCTAGTGCTAATATCTGGTCATTTTCATACTGTCCGTGTCCTTAGTGATGGAAATAAGAGATCAGATGACATTAAAAGCATAACCCTTAATGTGCATATTAGATTAGATGTCATCAAAACTTAACCCTACTTGTATTCATGCAAATACAGCAATGTTAAAGTTTGAATGCTAATGCTAACTTGCTTTAGGATCTAATGCTAGTGCTAATAATCGATGATGGAAATTAGAGATCGCTTAATGTATACATGCAAGTACTGCAATGTTTAAGTTTGAATGCTAATGCACCGAACTTGCTAATGCTATCGATCTAATGCTAGTGCTAATATCTGGTCATTTTCATCTAAACATGTTCTCTGTGATGGAAATAAGAGATCAGATGGCATTAAAAGCATAACCTTTCATGGGCATATTGGATCAGATGGCATTAAAGCTAAACCCTTCTTGTATACATGCAAATACAGCAATGTTAAAGTTTGAATGCTAATGCTAATTTGCTAATACTAGCTAATGCTAGTGCCAATATCTGGTAATGCTAGTGTCCTCTGGAAATATCTGATTCACCTTTTTCATATTATATTAAATGGCATTAAAGCTTAACCCTTCTTGTATATATGCAAATACTGCAATGTTAAAGTTTGGAAATAATGGTAGATCTAAGCTATGGCTAATATCTGAAACGTGTCCTCAATGATGGAAATAAACCCTTCATTGGCATATTAGATTAGATTAGATGTCATTATAGCTTACCCCTTCTTGTATACATGCAAGTACTGCAATGTTTAAATTTGAATGCTAATGCTTACTTGCTAATGCTAGCGATCTAATGCTAGTGCTAATATCTGGTCATCTTCATACTGTACGTGTCCTCAATGATGGAAATAATAGATCAGATGACATTAAAGCATAACCCTTAATGTGCATATTAGATTAGATGGCATTTACGCTTAACCCTACTTGTATTCATGCAAATACAGCAATGTTAAAGTTTGAATGCTAAATCTAACTTGCTAATGCTAGCGATCTAATGCTACTGCTAATATCTGGTCTTTTTCATTCTGTACGTGTCCTCGATGATGGAAATAAGAGATCAGATATCGTGAAAGCTTCAGCCTTCTTGTATACATGCAAGTACTGCAATGTTTCAGTTTGAATGCTAATGCTAACTTGCTAATGCTAGCGGTCTAAAGCTAGTGCTAATATCTGGTCATTTTCATACTGTACTTGTCCTCTATGATGGAAATAAGAGATCAAATGCCGTTAAAGCTAAAGCCTTCTTGTATACATGCAAGTACTGCAATGTTTAAGTTTGAATGCTAATGCTAATTTGCTAATGCTAGAGATCTAATGCTAGTGCTTATATCTGGTCATTTTCATGCTGAACATGTCCTCTGTGATGGAAATAAGAGATCAGATCGCATTAAAGCATTACCCTTCATGGGCATATTTGATCAGATGGCATTAAAGCTTAACCCTTCTTGTATATATGCAAATACAGCAATGTTAAAGTTTGAATTCTAATGCTAACTTGCCAATGCTAGCGATCTAATGCTAGTGCTAATATCTGGTCATTTTCATACTGTCCATGTACTCAATTATGGAAATAAGAGATGAGATTCCTTTAAAGCAAAACCCTTCAAGGGCATATTAGATTAGATGGCATTAAAGCTTAACCCTTCTTGTATCCATGCAAGTACTGCAATGTTTAAGTTTGAATTATAATGCTAACTTGCTAATGCTAGCGAACTAATTATAGTGCTAATATCTGGTCATTTTCATACTGTACGTGTCCTCAATGATGGAAATAAGAGATCAGATGACATTAAAGCATAACCCTTAATGGGCATATTAGATTGGATGGCATTAAAGCTTAACCCTACTTGTATTCGTGCAAATACAGCAATGTTATAGTTTGAATGCTAAAGCTAACTTGCTAATGATAGCGATCTAATGCGAGTGCTAATATCTGGCCATTTTCATACTGTACGTGTCCTCGATGATGGGAATAAGAGATCAGATGGCGTATAAGCTTAAGCCTTCTTGTATACATGCAAGTACTGCAATGTTTAAGTTTGAATGCTAATGCTTACTTGCTAATGCTAGCGGTTTAATGCTAGTGCTAATATCTGGTCATTGTCATACTGTACGTGTCCTCTATGATGGAAATAAGAGATCAAATGCCGTTAAAGCTAAAGCCTTCTTGTATACATGGAAGTACTGCAATTTTTAAGTTTGAATGCTAATGCTAACTTGCTAATGCTAGCGATCTAATGCTAGTGCTAATATCTGGTCATTTTCATGCTGAACATGTCCTCTATGATGGAAAGAAGAGATAAGATGACATTAAAGCATAACCTTTCATGGGCATATTGGATCAGATGGCATTAAACCTTAACCCTTCTTGTATACATGCAAATACAGTAATGTTAAAGTTAGAATGCTAATGCTAACTTGCTAATGCTAGCGATCTAATGCTAGTGCTAATATCTGGTCATTTTCATGCTGAACATGTCCTCAATGATGGAAATAAGAGATGAGATGGCATTAAAGCATAACCCTTCATGGGCTTATTAGATTACATAGCATTAAAACTAAACCCTTCTTGTATACATGCAAATACAGCAATGTTAAAGTTAGAATGCTAATGCTAACTTGCTAATGCTAGCAATCTAACGCTAGTGCTAATATCTGGTCATTTTCATACTGTACGTGTCATCTATGATAGAAATAAGAGATCAGATTGCATTAAAGCATAACCTTTCGTGTGCATATTATATTAAATGGCATTAAAGCTTAACCCTTCTTGTATATATGCAAATACTGCAATGTTAAAGTTTGAATGCTTATGCTAACTTGCTAATGCTAGCGATCTAATGCTAGTGCTAATATCTGATCATTTTCATACTGTACGTGTCCTCTATAATGGAAATCAGAGATCAGATGGAATTAAGGCATAACCCTTCATTGGCATATTAGATTAGATGGCATGAAAGCTTAACGCTTCTTGTATAGATGCAAATACAGCAATGTTTAAGTTTGAATGCTAATGCTAACTTGCTAATGCTAGCGGTCTAATGCTAGTGCCAATATCTGGTCATTTTCATACTGTACGTGTCCTCTATGATGGAAATAAGAGATCAAATGCCGTTAAAGCTAAAGCCTTTTTGTATACATGCAAGTACTGCAATGTTAAAGTTTGAATGCTAATGCTAACTTGCTAACGCTAGCGATCTAATGCAAGTGCTAATATCTGGTCATTTTCATACTGTACTTGTCCTCAATGATGGAAATAAGAGATGAGATGGCATTAAAGCATAACCCTTCATGGGCATATTAGATTAGATAGCATGAAACCTTAACCCTTCTTGTATGCATGCAAATACAGCAATGTTAAAGTTAGAATGCTAATGCTAACTTGCTAATGCTAGCGATCTAACGCTAGTGCTAATATCTGCTCATTTTCATACTGTACGTGTCATCTATGATGGAAATAAGAGATCAGATTTCATTAAAGCATAAACCTTCATGGGCATATTAGATTAGATAGCATTAAACCTTAACCCTTCTTGTATACATGCAAATACAGCAATGTTAAAGTTAGAATGCTAATGTTAACTTGCTATTGCTAGCGATCTAACGCTAGTGCTAATATCTGCTCATCTTCATACTGTACGTGTCCTCTATGATGGAAATAAGAGATCAGATGACATTAAAGCATAACCCTTAATGGGCATATTAGATTAGATGGCATTAAAGCTTAACCCTTCTTGTATACATGCAACTATGCAAAAGTTTGAATGCTAATGCTAATTTTAATGCTAACGATTTAATGCTAGTGCTAATATCTGTTCATTTTAATGTCCTCTATGATGGAAATAAGAGATCAGATGACATTAAAGCAAAACCCTTCATGTGCATATTAGATTAGATGGCATTAAAGCTTACCCCTTCTTGTATACATGCAAATACAGCAATTTTAAAGTTTGAATGTCTATTTTCTAATGCTAGCGATCTAATACTAGTGCTAATATCTGGTCATTTTCATACTGTACATGTCCTCAATGATGGAAAATAAGTGATCAGATGGCATTAAAGTATAACCCTTCAAGGGCATATTAGATTAGATGGCATTAAAGCTTAACCCTTCTTGTATACATGCAAGTACTGCAATGTTTAAGTTTGAATGCTAATACTAACTTGCTAATGCTAGCGATCTAATTCTAGTGCTAATATCTGGTCATTTTCATACTGTACGTGTCCTCAGTGATGGAAATAAGAGATCAGATGACATTAAAGCATAACCCTTAATGTGCATATTAGATTAGATGTCATTAAAGCTTAACCCTACTTGTATTCATGCAAATACAGCAATGTTAAAGTTTGAATGCTAAATCTAACTTGCTAATGCTAGCGATCTAATGCTAGTGCTAATATCTGGTCTTTTTCATACTGTACATGTCCTCGATGATGGAAATAAGAGATCAGATGCCGTGAAAGCTTAAGCCTTCTTGTATACATGCAAAGACTGCAATGTTTAAGTTTGAATGCTAATGCTAACTTGCTAATGCTAGCGATCTAATGCTTGTGCTAATATCTGGTCATTTTCATGCTAAACATGTTCTCTATGATGGAAATAAGAGATCAGATGGCATTAAAGCATAACCTTTCATGGGCATATTGGATCGGATGGCATTAAAGCTAAACCCTTCTTGTATACATGCAAATACAGCAATGTTAAAGTTTGAATGCTAATGCTAATTTGCTAATGCTAGCGATCTAATGCTAGTACTTATATCTGGTCATTTTCATGCTGAACATGTCCTCTGTGATGGAAATAAGAGATCAGATCGCATTAAAGCATTACCCTTCCTGGGCATATTTGAACCGATGGCATTAAAGCTAAACGCTTCTTGTATACATGCAAATACAGCAATGTTAAAGTTTGAATGTTAATGCTAACTTGCTAATGCTAGCGATCTAATGCTCGTGCTAATATCTGGTCATTTTCATACTGTACGTGTCCTCAATGATGGAAATAAGAGATCAGATGACATTAAAGCATTACCCTTAATGGGCATATTAGATTTGATGGCATTAAAGCTTAACCCTACTTGTATTCATGCAAATACAGCAATGTTAAATTTTTGAATGCTAATGCTAACTTGCTAATGCTAGCTAGCGATCTAATGCTAGTGCTAATATCTGGTCATTTTCATACTGTACTTGTCCTCAATGATGGAAATAAGAGATGAGATGGCATTAAAGCATAACCCTTCATGGGCATATTAGATTAGATAGCATTAAACCTTAACCCTTCTTGTATACATGCAAATACAGCAATGTTAAAAGTTTGAATGCTAATGCTAACTTGCTAAGGCTAGCGATCTAACCCTAGTGCTAATATCTGGTCATTTTCATACTGTTTGCGTGTCATGCTCTATGATGGAAATAAGAGATCAGATGCATTGGAAAGCATAACCCTTCATTGGCATATTAGATTAAATGGCATTAAAGCTTAACCCTTCTTGTATTCATGCAAATACAGCAATGTTAAAGTTTGAATGCTAATGCTAACTTGCTAATGCTAGCGATCTAATGCTAGTGCTAATATCTGGTCATTTTCATACTGTACTTGTCCTCAATGATGGAAATAAGAGATCAGATGGCATTAAAGCATAACCCTTCATGGGCATATTAGATTAGATAGCATAAAAGCTTAACCCTTCTTGTATACATGCAAATACAGCAATGTTTAAGTTTGAATGCTAATGCTAACTTGCTAATGCTAGCGGTCTAATGCTAGTGCTAATATCTGGTCATTTTCATACTGTACATGTCCTCTATGATGGAAATAAGAGATCAGATGGCATTAAAGCATAACCCTTCATGGGCATATTATTAGATGGCATTAGATGGCATTAAAGCTTAACCCTTCTTGTATACATGCAAATACTGCAATGTTAAAGTTTGAATGCTAATGCTAACTTGCTAATGCTAGCGATCTAATGCTAGTGCTAATATCTGGTCATTTTCATACTGTACTTGTCCTCTATGATGGAAATAAGAGATGAGATGGCATTAAAGCATAACCCTTCATGGGCATATTAGATTAGATAGCAATAAACCTTAACCCTTCTTGTATGCATGCAAATACAGCAATGTTAAAAGTTTGAATGCTAATGCTAACTTGCTAATGCTAGCGATCTAATGCTAGTGCTAATATCTGGTCATTTTCATACTGTACATGTCATCTATGATGGAAATAAGAGATCAGATGGCATTAAAGCATAAGCCCTTCATGGGCATATTAGATTAGATAGCATTAAACCTTAACCTTCTTGTATACATGCAAATACAGCAATGTTAAAGTTAGAATGCTAATGCTAAATTGCTAATGCTAGCGATCTAACGCTAGTGCTAATATCTGCTCATCTTCATACTGTACGTGTCCTCTATGATGGAAATAAGAGATCAGATGGCATTAAAGCATAGCCCTTCATGGGCATATTAGATAAGATAGCATTAAACCTTAACCCTTCTTGTATACATGCAAATACAGCAATGTTAAAGTTAGAATGCTAATGCTAAATTGCTAATGCTAACGATCTAATGCTAGTGCTAATATCTGGTCATTTTCATACTGTCCGTGTCCTTAGTGATGGAAATAAGAGATCAGATGACATTAAAGCATAACCCTTAATGTGCATATTAGATTAGATGTCATCAAAACTTAACCCTACTTGTATTCATGCAAATACAGCAATGTTAAAGTTTGAATGCTAAATCTAACTTGCTAATGCTAGCGATCTAATGCTAGTGCTAATATCTGGTCTTTTTCATACTGTACGTGTCCTCGATGATGGAAATTAGAGATCAGATGGCGTGAAAGCTTAAGCCTTCTTGTATACATGCAAGTACTGCAATGTTTAAGTTTGAATGCTAATGCTAACTTGCTAATGCTAGCGATCTAATGCTAGTGCTAATATCTGGTCATTTTCATGCTAAACATGTTCTCTGTGATGGAAATAAGAGATCAGATGGCATTAAAGCATAACCTTTCATGGGCATATTGGATCAGATGGCATTAAAGCTAAACCCTTCTTGTATACATGCAAATACAGCAATGTTAAAGTTAGAATGCTAATGCTAACTTGCTAATGCTAGCAATCTAACGCTAGTGCTAATATCTGGTCATTTTCATACTGTACGTGTCATCTATGATAGAAATAAGAGATCAGATTGCATTAAAGCATAACCTTTCGTGTGCATATTATATTAAATGGCATTAAAGCTTAACCCTTCTTGTATATATGCAAATACTGCAATGTTAAAGTTTGAATGCTTATGCTAACTTGCTAATGCTGGCGATCTAATGCTAGTGCTAATATCTGATCATTTTCATACTGTACGTGTCCTCTATAATGGAAATCAGAGATCAGATGGAATTAAGGCATAACCCTTCATTGGCATATTAGATTAGATGGCATGAAAGCTTAACGCTTCTTGTATAGATGCAAATACAGCAATGTTTAAGTTTGAATGCTAATGCTAACTTGCTAATGCTAGCGGTCTAATGCTAGTGCCAATATCTGGTCATTTTCATACTGTACGTGTCCTCTATGATGGAAATAAGAGATCAAATGCCGTTAAAGCTAAAGCCTTTTTGTATACATGCAAGTACTGCAATGTTAAAGTTTGAATGCTAATGCTAACTTGCTAACGCTAGCGATCTAATGCAAGTGCTAATATCTGGTCATTTTCATACTGTACTTGTCCTCAATGATGGAAATAAGAGATGAGATGGCATTAAAGCATAACCCTTCATGGGCATATTAGATTAGATAGCATTAAACCTTAACCCTTCTTGTATGCATGCAAATACAGCAATGTTAAAGTTAGAATGCTAATGCTAACTTGCTAATGCTAGCGATCTAACGCTAGTGCTAATATCTGCTCATTTTCATACTGTACGTGTCATCTATGATGGAAATAAGAGATCAGATTTCATTAAAGCATAAACCTTCATGGGCATATTAGATTAGATAGCATTAAACCTTAACCCTTCTTGTATACATGCAAATACAGCAATGTTAAAGTTAGAATGCTAATGTTAACTTGCTATTGCTAGCGATCTAACGCTAGTGCTAATATCTGCTCATCTTCATACTGTACGTGTCCTCTATGATGGAAATAAGAGATCAGATGACATTAAAGCATAACCCTTAATGGGCATATTAGATTAGATGGCATTAAAGCTTAACCCTTCTTGTATACATGCAACTACTGCAATGTTTAAGTTTGAATGCTAATGCTAACTTTCTAATGCTAACGATCTAATGCTAGTGCTAATATCTGTTCATTTTCATACTGTCCGTGTCCTCTATGATGGAAATAAGAGATCAGATGACATTAAAAGATGTGCATTATGGCATTAAAGCTGGCAAACCCTTCTTGTATACATGCAAATACAGCAATTTTAAAGTTTGAATGCTTATGCTATTTTGCTAATGCTAGCGATCTAATACTAGTGCTAATATCTGGTCATTTTCATACTGTACATGTCCTCAATGATGGAAATAAGTGATCAGATGGCATTAAAGTATAACCCTTCAAGGGCATATTAGATTAGATGGCATTAAAGCTTAACCCTTCTTGTATACATGCAAGTACTGCAATGTTTAAGTTTGAATGCTAATACTAACTTGCTAATGCTAGCGATCTAATTCTAGTGCTAATATCTGGTCATTTTCATACTGTACGTGTCCTCAGTGATGGAAATAAGAGATCAGATGACATTAAAGCATAACCCTTAATGTGCATATTAGATTAGATGTCATTAAAGCTTAACCCTACTTGTATTCATGCAAATACAGCAATGTTAAAGTTTGAATGCTAAATCTAACTTGCTAATGCTAGCGATCTAATGCTAGTGCTAATATCTGGTCTTTTTTCATACTGTACATGTCCTCGATGATGGAAATAAGAGATCAGATGCCGTGAAAGCTTAAGCCTTCTTGTATACATGCAAAGACTGCAATGTTTAAGTTTGAATGCTAATGCTAACTTGCTAATGCTAGCGATCTAATGCTTGTGCTAATATCTGGTCATTTTCATGCTAAACATGTTCTCTATGATGGAAATAAGAGATCAGATGGCATTAAAGCATAACCTTTCATGGGCATATTGGATCGGATGGTATTAAAGCTAAACCCTTCTTGTATACATGCAAATACAGCAATGTTAAAGTTTGAATGCTAATGCTAATTTGCTAATGCTAGCGATCTAATGCTAGTACTTATATCTGGTCATTTTCATGCTGAACATGTCCTCTGTGATGGAAATAAGAGATCAGATCGCATTAAAGCATTACCCTTCCTGGGCATATTTGAACCGATGGCATTAAAGCTAAACGCTTCTTGTATACATGCAAATACAGCAATGTTAAAGTTTGAATGTTAATGCTAACTTGCTAATGCTAGCGATCTAATTCGTGTGCTAATATCTGGTCATTTTCATACTGTACGTGTCCTCAATGATGGAAATAAGAGATCAGATGACATTAAAGCATTACCCTTAATGGGCATATTAGATTTGATGGCATTAAAGCTTAACCCTACTTGTATTCATGCAAATACAGCAATGTTAAATTTTGAATGCTAATGCTAACTTGCTAATGCTAGCGATCTAATGCTAGTGCTAATATCTGGTCATTTTCATACTGTACTTGTCCTCAATGATGGAAATAAGAGATGAGATGGCATTATAGCATAACCCTTCATGGGCATATTAGATTAGATAGCATTAAACCTTAACCCTTCTTGTATACATGCAAATACAGCAATGTTAAAGTTAGAATGCTAATGCTAACTTGCTAAGGCTAGCGATCTAACCCTAGTGCTAATATCTGGTCATTTTCATACTGTACGTGTCATCTATGATGGAAATAAGAGATCAGATTGCATTGAAGCATAACCTTTCGTGGGCATATTATATTAAATGGCATTAAAGCTTAACCCTCATTGTATATATGCAAATACTGCAATGTTAAAGTTTGAATGCTTATGCTAACATGCTAATGCTAGCGATCTAATGCTACTGCTAATATCTGATCATTTTCATACTGTACGTGTCCTCTATAATGGAAATCAGAGATCAGATGGAATTAAGGCATAACCCTTCATTGGCAGATTAGATTACATAGCATGAAAGCTTAACGCTTCTTGTATAGATGCAAATACAGCAATGTTAAAGTTTGAATGCTAATGCTAACTTGCTAATGCTAGCGATCTAATGCTAGTGCTAATATCTGGTCATTTTCATACTGTACTTGTCCTCAATGATGGAAATAAGAGATGAGATGGCATTAAAGCATAACCCTTCATGGGCATATTAGATTAGATAGCATTAAAGCTTTACCCTTCGTGTATACATGCAAATACAGCAATGTTAAAGTTAGAATGCTAATGCTAACTTCCTAATGCTAGCGATCTAATGCTATTGATTATATCTGGTCATTTTCATTCTGTACGTGTCCTCGATGATGGAAATACGGGATCAGATGGTGTTAAAGCTTAAGCCTTCTTGTATACATGCAAGTACTGCAATGTTTAAGTTAAAATGCTAATGCTAACTTGCTAATGCTAGCGATCTAACGCTAGTGCTAATATCTGGTCATTTTCATACTGTACGTGTCATCTATGATGGAAATAAGAGATCAGATTTTATTAAAGCATAACCTTTTATGGGCATATTATATTAAATGGCATTAAAGCTTAACCCTTCTTGTATATATGCAAATACTGCAATGTTAAAGTTTGAATGCTTATGCTAACTTGCTAATGCTAGCGATCTAATGCTAGTGCTAATATCTGATCATTTTCATACTGTACATGTCCTCAATGATGGAAATAAGAGATCAGATGGCATTAAATCATAACCCTTAATGTGCATATTAGATTAGATGGCATTATAGCTTACCCCTTCTTGTATACATGCAAGTACTGCAATGTTTAAATTTGAATGCTAATGCTAACTTGCTAATGCTAGAGGTCTAATGCTAGTGCCAATATCTGGTCATTTTCATACTGTACGTGTCCTCTATGATGGAAATAAGAGATCAAATGCCGTTAAAACTAAAACCCTTAATTGTATTGCAAGTACTGCAATGGCAGTTTGAATGCTAATTAACCTAATGCTTATGTATCTAATGCAGTGCAAATATCTGGTCTTTTTTTCATACTGTACTTTCAATGATTTGAATGGCATTAAATGCTAACCCTTCATGGGCATAATAGATTAGATAGCATTCTAATTCTTGTATACATGCAAATACAATATCTGGTCTTTTTCATGCTAATGCTAACGTCTCAATGATGGAAATAAGAGCGATCTAATGGCATTGCTAATAATTTGGGCATATTAGGATTAGATGCATTAATGTTTAAGTTTGAATGGAAATACAGCAATGTTAAAGAATGCTAATGCTAACGCTAATGCTAGCGATCTAATGCTAGTGCTAATATCTGGTCATTTTCATACTGCAACGTGTCCTCTATGATGGAAATAAGAGAACAGATGACATTAAAAAGCATAACCCTTAATGTGCCTATTAGATTAGATTGCTTAACCCTTCTTGTATACATGCATTTTCATACTGCAATGTTAAAGATTTGAATGCTAATGCTAACTTGCTAATGATTAGCATCTAATGCTTAGTGCTAATATCTGGTCATTTTCATACTAAATCTAACTTGTCCTCTATGATGGAAATAAGCTAATATCTGGATGACATTAAAGCATAACCTTTGGAAATAAGGCATATTATATTAGATGGCATTAAAGCATTAAAAACCCTACTTGTATACATGCAAGTCCTGCAATGTTAAAGTTTGAATGCTAAATGCTAACTTGCTAATGCTAGCGATCTAATGCTAGTGCTAATATCTGGTCATTTTCATACTGTACGTGTCATCTATGATGGAAATAAGAGATCAGATGACATTAAAGCATAACCCTTAATGGGCATATTAGATCAGATGGCAATAAAGCTTAACCCTTCTTGTATACAAATACAGCAATGTTAAAGCAATGTTAATGCTAACTTGCTAATGCTAATCTAACTTGCTAATGCTGGTCATTTTCATGCTGAACATGTCCTCTATGATGGAAATAATATCTGGTCATTAAAGCATAACCTTTCATGGGCTATATATTAGATGGCATTAAACTTAACACGCCTTGTATACTTGGAAGTCCTGCAATGTTAAAGTTTGAATGCTAATGCTAACTTGCTAATGATAATGCTATTAATACCTGGTCATACTAACCCTATGATGGAAATATTAGATCAGATGGCATTAAAGCATAACCCTTTCTATTGTATAGATAGCATTAAACCTTAACCCTTCTTGTATACATGCAAATACAGCAATGTTAAAGTTAGAATGCTAATGCTAACTGCAAATACGGTAGTGCAAATATCTGCTCATCTTCATACTGTACGGTCCTCTATGATGGAAATAAGAGATCAATGTTTAAAGTTTGAATGATTAGATGGCATTAAAGCTTAACTTGCTAATGCTACTGCAATGTTTAATGCTTGAATGTGCTAATATCTGGTCTAATTTTCTAATATCTGAACATGTGTTCTCTATAATGGAAATAAGAGATCAGATGGCATTAAAGCATCACCTTTCATGGGCATATTGGATCAGATGGCATGAAAGCTAAACCCTTCTTGTATACATGCAAATACAGCTATGTTAAAGTTTGAATGCTAATGCTAATTTGCTATTGCTAGCGATCTAATGCTAGTGCTTATATCTGGTAATTTTCATGCTGAACATGTCCTCTGTGATGGAAATAAGAGATCAGATCGCATTAAAGCATAACCCTTCTTGTATTCATGCAAGTACTGCAATGTTTAAGTTTGAATGCTAATGCTGACTTGCTAATGCTAGCGATCTAATTCTAGTGCTAATATCTGGTCATTTTCATACTGTACGTGTCCTCAATGATGGAAATAAGAGATCAGATGACATTAAAGCATAACCCTTAATGGGCATATTAGATTAGATGGCATTAAAGCTTAACCCTACTTGTATTCATGCAAATACAGCAATGTTAAAGTTTGAATGCTAAAGCTAACTTGTTAATGCTAGCGATCTAATGCGAGTGCTAATATCTGGTCATTTTCTTACTATACGTGTCCTCGAGTATGGAAATAAGAGATCAAATGGCGTGAAAGCTTCAGCCTTCTTGTATACATGCAAGTACTACAATGTATAAGTTTGAATGCTAATGCTAACTTGCTTATGCTAGCGATTTAATGCTAGTGCTAATATCTGGTCATTTTCATGCTGAACATGTCCTCTGTGATGGTAATATGAGATCAGATGGCATTAAAGCATAACCTTTCATGGGCATATTGGATCAGATGGCATTAAAGCTTTACCCTTTTTGTAAACATTATATACAGCAATGTTAAAATTTGAATGCTAATGCTAACTTGCTAATGCTAGCGATCTAATGCTAGTGCTGATATCTGGTCATTTTCAGACTGTACTTGTCCTCAATGATGGAAATAAGAGATGAGATGGCCTTAAAGCATAACCCTTCATGGGCATATTAGATTAGATAGCATTAAATCTTAACCCTTCTTGTATACATGCAAATACAGCAAAGTTAATGTTTGAATGCTAATGCTAACTTGCTAATGTTAGCGATCTAATGCTCGTGCTAATATCTGGTCATTTTCATACTGTACGTGTCCTCGCTGATGGAAATAAGGGATCAGATGGCGTTATAGCTTAAGCCTTCTTGTATACATGCAAGTACTGCAATGTTTAAGTTTGAATGCTAATGCTAATTTGCAAATGCTAGCGATCTAACGCTAGTGCTAATATCTGGTCATTTTCATACTGTACGTGTCATTCATGATGGAAATAAGAGATCAGATGGCATTAAAGCATAACCTTTCGTGGGCATATTATATTAAATGGCATTAAAGCTTAACCCTTCTTGTATATATGCAAATACTGCAATGTTACAGTTTGAATGCTTATGCTAACTTGCTAATGCTAGCGATCTAATGCTAGTGCTAATATCTGATCATTGTCATACTGTGTGTGTCCTCAATGATGGAAATAAGAGATCAGATTGCATTAAATCATAACCCTTAATGGGCATGTTAGATTAGATGGCATTATAGCTTACACCTTCTTGTATACATACAAGTACTCCAATGTTTAAATTTGATGCTAATGCTAACTTGCTAATGCAAGCGATCTAATGCTAGTGCTAATATCTTGTCATCTTCATACTGTACATGTCCTCAATGATGGAAATAAGAGATCAGATGGCATTAAAGCATAACCCTTCAAGTTCATGTTAGATTAGATGGCATTTAAGCTTAACCCTTCTTGTATACATGCAAGTACTGCAATGTATAAGTTTGAATGCTAATGCTAACTTGCTTATACTAGCGATCTAATTCGAGTGCTAATATCTGGTCATTTTCATACTGTACGTGTGCTCAATGATGGAAATAAGAGATCAGATGACATTAAAGCATAACCCTTGATGTGCATATTAGATTAGATGGCATTAAAGCTTAACCCTGCTTGTAGTCATGCAAATACAGCAATGTTAAAGTTTGAATGCTGAAGCAAACTTGCTAATGCTAGCGATCTAATGCGAGTGCTAATATCTGGTCATTTTCTTACTGTACGTGTCCTCGATGATGGAAATAAGAGATCAGATGGTGTGAAAGCTAAAGCCTTCTTGTATACATGCAAGTACTGCAATGTTTAAGTTTGAATGCTAATGCTTACTTGCTAATGCTAGCGATTTAATGCTAGTGCTAATATCTGGTCATTTTCATGCTGAACATGTCCTCTGTGATGGAAATAAGAGATCAGATCGCATTAAACTATTACCCTTCATGGGCATATTTGATCAGATGGCATTAATGCTTAACCCTTCTTGTGTATATGCAAATACAGCAATGTTAAAGTTTGAATGCTAATGCTAACTTGCTAATGCTAGCGATCTAATGCTAGTGCTAATATCTGGTCATTTTCATGCTGAACATGTCCTCTGTGATGGTAATATGAGATCAGATGGCATTAAAGCATAAACTTTCATGGGCATATTAGATTAGATAGCATTAAATCTTAACCCTTCTTGTATACATGCAAATACAGCAAAGTTAAAGTTTGAATGCTAATGCTAACTTGCTAATGTTAGCGATCTAATGCTCGTGCTAATATCTGGTCATTTTCATACTGTACGTGTCCTCGCTGATGGAAATAAGGGATCAGATGGCGTTATAGCTTAAGCCTTCTTGTATACATGCAAGTACTGCAATGTTTAAGTTTGAATGCTAATGCTAACTTGCAAATGCTAGCGATCTTACGCTAGTGCTAATATCTGGTCATTTTCTTACTGTATGTGTCCTCAATGATGGAAATAAGAGATCAGATGACATTAAAGCATAACCCTTAATGTGCATATTAGATTAGATGGCATAAAAGCTTAACCCTACTTGTATTCATGCAAATACAGCAATGTTTAAGTTTGAATGCTAATGCTAACTTGCTAATGCTAGCGGTCTAATGTTAGTGCTAATATCTGGTCATTTTCATACTGTACGTGTCCTCTATGATGGAAATAAGAGATCAAATGCCATTAAAGCTGAAGCCTTCTTGTATACATGCAAGTACTGCAATGTTTAAGTTTAAATGCTAATGCTAACTTGCTAATGCTAGCGATCTAATGCTAGTGCTAATATCTGGTCATTTTCATGCTTAACATGTTCTCTATAATGGAAATAAGAGATCAGATGGCATTAAATTAAATAACCTTTCATGGGCATATTGGATCAGATGGCATTAAAGCTAAACCCTTCTTGTATACATGCAAATACAGCAATGTTAAAGTTTAAATGCTAATGCTAATTTGCTATTGCTAGCGATCTAATGCTAGTGCTCATATCTGGTAATTTTCATGCTGAACATGTCCTCTGTGATGGAAATAAGAGATCAGATCGCATTAAAGCATTACCCTTCATGGGCATATTTGATCAGATGGCATTAAAGCTTAACCCTTCTTGTATTCATGCAAATACAGCAATGTTAAAGTTTGAATACTAACGCTAACTAGCTAATGCTACCGATCTAATGCTAGTGCTAATATCTGGTCATTTTCATACTGTACATGTCCTCAATGATGGAAATAAGAGATCAGATGGCATTAAAGCATAACCCTTCAAGTTCATATTAGATTAGATGGCATTAAAGTTTAACCCTTCTTGTATACATGCAAGTACTGCAATGTTTAAGTTTGAATGATAATGCTAACTTGTTAATGCTAGCGATTTAATGCAAGTGCTAATATCTGGTCATTTTCATGCTGAAGATGTCCTCTGTGATGGAAATAAGAGATCAGATCGCATTAAACCATTACCCTTCATGGGCATAATGGATCAGATGGCATTAAAGCTTAACCCTTCTTGTATACATGCAAGTACTGCAATGTTTAAGTTTGAATGATAATGCTAACTTGCTAATGCTAGCGATCTAATTCTAGTGCTAATATCTGGTCATTTTCATACTGTACGTGTCCTCAATGATGGAAATAAGACATCAGATGATATTAAAGCATAACCCTTAATGGGCATATTAGATTAGATGGCATTAAAGTTTAACCCTACTTGTATTCATGCGAATACAGCAATGTTAAAGTTTGAATCCTAAAGCTAACTTGCTAATGCTAGCGATCTAATGCGAGTGCTAATGTCTGGTCATTTTCATACTGTACGTGTCCTCGATGATGGAAATAAGAGATCAGATGGCGTGAAAGCTTAAGCCTTCTTGTATACATCCAAGTACTGCAATGTTTAAGTTTGAATGCTAATGCTAACTTGCTAATGCTAGCGGTTTAATGCTAGTGCTAATATCTGGTCATTTTCATACTGTACGTAACCTCTATGATGGAAATAAGAGATCAAATGCCGTTAAAGCTAAAGCCTTCGTGTATACATACAAGTACTGCAATGTTTAAGTTTGAATGCTAATGCTAACTTGCTAATGCTAGCGATCTAATGCTAGTGCTAATATCTGGTCATTTTCATGCTGAACATGTCCTCTATGATGGAAAGAAGAGATAAGATGGCATTAAAGCATAACCTTTCATGGGCATATTGGATCAGATGGCATTAAAGCAGAACACTTGTTGTATACATGCAAATACAGCAATGTTAAAGTTTGAATGCTAATGCTAACTTGCTAATGCTAGCGATCTAATGCTAGTGCTAATATCTGGTCATTTTCATGCTGAACATGTCCTCTATGATGGAAATAAGAGATCAGATCGCATTAAAGCATTACCCTTCATGGGCATATTGGATCAGATGGTATTAAAGCTTAACCCTTCTTGTATACATGCAAATACAGCAATGTTAAAGTTAGAATGATAATGCTAACTTGCTAATGCTAGCGATCTAATGCTAGTGCTAATATCTGGTCATTTTCCTGCTGAACATGTCCTCTATGATGGAAATAAGAGATCAGACGGCATTAAAGCATAACCTTTCATGGGCATATTATATTAGATGGCATTAAAGCTTAACACGTCTTGTATACTTGCAAGTCCTGCAATGTTTAAGTTTGAATGCTAATGCTAACTTGCTAATGCTAACAATCTAATGCTAGTGCTAATATCTGGTAATTTTCATTCTGTACTTGTCCTCTATGATGGAAATAAGAGATCAGATGGCATTAAAGCAAAACCCTTCATGGGCATATTAGTTTAGATGGCATTAAAGCTTACCCCTTCTTGTATACATGCAAGTACAGCAATGTTAAAGTTTGAATGCTAATGCTAACTTGCTAATGCTAGCGATCTAACGCTAGTGCTAATATCTGGTCATTTTCATACTGTACGTGTCATCTATGATGGAAATAAGAGATCAGATTTCATTAAAGCATAACCCTTCATGGGCATATTAGATTCGATAGCATGAAACCTTAACCCTTCTTGTATACATGCAAATACAGCAATGTTAAAGTTAGAATGCTAATGCTAACTTGCTAATGCTAGCGATCTAACGCTAGTGCTAATATCTGCTCATCTTCATACTGTACGTGTCCTCTATGATGGAAATAAGAGATCAGATGACATGAAAGCATAACCCTTAATGGGCATATTAGATTAGATGGCATTAAAGCTTAACCGTTCTTGTATACATGCAACTACTGCAATGTTTAAGTTTGAATGGTAATGCTAACTTGCTAATGCTAGCGATCTAATGCTAGTGCTAATATCTGGTCATTTTCATGCTAAACATGTTCTCTATGATGGAAATAAGAGATCAGATGGCATTAAAGCATAACCTTTCATGGGCATATTGGATCAGATGGCATTAAAGCTAAACCCTTCTTGTATACATGCAAATACAGCAATGTTAAAGTTTGAATGCTAATGCTAATTTGCTAATGCTAGCGATCTAATGCGAGTGCTTATATCTGGTCATTTTCATGCTGAACATGTCCTCTGTGATGGAAATAAGAGATCAGATCGCATTAAAGCATAACCCTTCCTGGGCATATTTGATCAGATGGCATTAAAGCTTAACCCTTCTTGTATACATGCAAATACAGCAATGTTAACCCTTTCGCAGGCAAATTTTGGCCCAGATGCATACCCCCACTGACGGATTAATTTTGGGTTTTTACCAAAATATGATTGTTATTCAAAATAACAATAAAATAACACCAAATCTCATAATAAGTTTCCCATAACTGATGTTTTTTTATGTTTTAATCCTCTCCAGAATCGCTAAAATCGTTTTGGATCCAAGTCACCCTTCCCCGCTCTCTGATATTCAAACTCATCGCCAGAGTCATTCAATAAAGCAAAAACTTCATCCACGTTGTATTTACGTTTAGAAACACGGCTAGAATGCTGGCTATTTGTACTGCCGATGCCATGTTCACATGTCCCACAATTTGACCGGAAGTAGTCAGATGGCATTTTAGGAAATCCCATGGCTCGCTCACGGCTAAAAATACAGTACTGGGTGACCTGAGAGACAGCCAATGGTAAATGAGTGTATTTAACAAGGAATTCCTAATCGGGAATTTAAAGAAGACTTTATAAAACACGTTGGTTAAAACGACAAAAATGTCGCTGTGCCTGCGAAAGGTTTAAAGTTTGAATGCTAATGCTAACTTGCTAATGCTAGCGATCTAATTCGTGTGCTAATATCTGGTCATTTTCATACTGTACGTGTCCTCAATGATGGAAATAGGAGATCAGATGACATTAAAGCATAACCCTTAATGGGCATATTAGATTAGATGGCATTAAAGCTTAACCCTACTTGTATTCATGCAAATACAGCAATGTTAAAGTTTGAATGCTAAAGCTAACTTGCTAATGCTAGCGATCTAATTCGAGCGCTAATATCTGGTCATTTTCATGCTAAACATGTTCTCTATGATGGAAATAAGAGATCAGATGGCATTAAAGCATAACCTTTCATGGGCATATTGGATCAGATGGCATTAAAGCTAAACCCTTCTTGTATACATGCAAATACAGCAATGTTAAAGTTTGAATGCTAATGCTAATTTGCTAATGCTAGCGATCTAATGCTAGTGCTTATATCTGGTCATTTTCATGCTGAACATGTCCTCTGTGGTGGAAATAAGAGATCAGATCGCATTAAAGCATTACCCTTCCTGGGCATATTTGATCAGATGGCATTAAAGCTTAACCCTTCTTGTATACATGCAAATACAGCAATGTTAACCCTTTCGCAGGCAAATTTTGGCCCAGATGCATACCCCCACTGACGGATTAATTTTGGGTTTTTACCAAAATATGATTGTTATTCAAAATAACAATAAAATAACACCAAATCTCATAATAAGTTTCCCATAACTGATGTTTTTATGTTTTAATCCTCTCCAGAATCGCTAAAATCGTTTGGATCCAAGTCACTCCCGCTCTCTGGATATTCAAACTCATCGTCAGAGTCATTCAATAAAGCAAAAACTTCATCCACGTTGTATTTACGTTTAGAAACACGGATAGAATGCGGGCTATTTGTTGTCGCCGATGCCATGTTCACATGTCCCACAAGTTTGAAGTAGTCTCAGATTTAGCTTTTAGGAAATCCCATGCCTAGTGCTCATATCTAAAAAATACAGTACTGGGTGACCTGAGAGACAGCCAATGGTAATGAGATGTAACTATTAAGGGAATAACGCAAGAATCGGGGAATTTAAAGAAGACTTTATAAAACACGTTGGTTAAAACGACAAAAATGTCGCTGTGCCTGCGAAAGGGTTAAAGTTTGAATGCTAATGCTAACTTGCTAATGCTAGCGATCTAATGCTAGTGCTAATATCTGGTCATTTTCATACTGTAACATGTCCTCAATGATGGAAATAGGAGATCAGATGACATTAAAGCATAACCCTTAATGGGCATATTAGATTAGATGGCATTAAAGCTTAACCCTACTTGTATTCATGCAAATACAGCAATGCTAAAGTTTGAATGCTAAAGCTAACTTGCTAATGCTAGCGATCTAATTCGAGCGCTAATATCTGGTCATTTTCTTACTGTACGTGTCCTCGATGATGGAAATAAGAGATCAGAGATTAAAGCATAACCCTTCGGAAAGCTTAAGCCTTCTTGTATACATGCAAGTACTGCAATGTTTAAGTTTGAATGCTAATGCTTACTTGCTAATGCTAGCGATTTAATGCTAGTGCTAATATCTGATCATTTTCATGCTGAACATGTCCTCTGTGATGGAAATAAGAGATCAGATCGCATTAAACCATGACCCTTCATGGGCATATTTGATCATATGGCATTAAAGCTTAACCCTTCTTGTATTCATGAAAATACAGCAAAGTTAAAGTTTGAATGCTAATGCTAACTTACTAATGCTAGCGATCTAATGCTAATGCTAATATCTGGTCATTTTCATACTGTTCATGTCCTCAATGATGGAAATAAGAGATCAGATGGCATTAAAGCATAACCCTTCAAGGACATATTAGATTAGATGGCATTAAAGCTTAACCCTTGTTGTATACATGCAAGTACTGCAATGTTTAAGTTTGAATGATAATGCTAACTTGCTAATGCTAGCGATCTAATTCTAGTGCTAATATCCGGTCATTTTCATACTGTACATGTCCTCAATGATGGAAATAAGAGATCAGATGACATTAAAGCATAACCCTTAATGCGCATATTAGATTAGATGGCATTAAAGCTTAACCCTACTTGTATTCATGCAAATACTGCAATGTTAAAGTTGGAATCCTAAAGCTAACTTGCTAATGCTAGCGATCTAATGCGAGTGCTAATGTCTGGTCATTTTCATACTGTACGTGTCCTCGATGATGGAAATAAGAGATCAGATGAAATTAAAAGAAAGCTTAAGCCTTCTTGTATACATGCAAGTACTGCAATGTTTAAGTTTGAATGCTAATGCTAACTTGCTAATGCTAGCGGTTTAATGCTAGTCCTAATATCTGGTCATTTTCATACTTTACGTAACCTCTATGATGGAAATAAGAGATCAAATGCCGTTAAAGCTAAAGCCTTCTTGTATACATGCAAGTACTGCAATGTATAAGTTTGAATGCTATTGCTAACTTGCTAATGCTTGCGATCTAATGCTAGTGCTAAGATCTGGTCATTTTCATGCTGAACATGTCCTCTATGATGGAAATAAGAGATCAGATCGCATTAAAGCATTACCCTTCATGGGCATATTGGATCAGATGGCATTAAAGCTGAACACTTCTTGTATACATGCAAATACAGCAATGTTAAAGTTTGAATGCTAAAGCTAACTTGCTAATAATAGCGATCTAATGCTAGTGCTAATATCTGGTCATTTTCATGCTGAACATGTCCTCTATGATGGAAATAAGAGATCAGATCGCATTAAAGCATTACCCTTCATGGGCATATTGGATCAGATGGCATTAAAGCTTAACCCTTCTTGTATACATGCAAATACAGCAATGTTAATGTTAGAATGCTAATGCTAACTTGCTAATTCTAGCGATCTAATGCTAGTGCTTATATCTGGTCATTTTCATGCTGAACATGTCCTCTATGATGGAAATAAGAGATCAGACGGCATTAAAGCATAACCTTACATGGGCATATTATATTAGATGGCATGAAAGCTTAACACGTCTTGTATACTTGCAAGTCCTGCAATGTTTAAGTTTGAATGATAATGCTAACTTGCTAATGCTAACAATTTAATGCTAGTGCTAATATCTGGTAATTTTCATACTCTACGTGTCCTCTATGATGGAAATAAGAGATCAGATGGCATTAAAGCAAAACCCATCATGGGCATATTAGTTTAGATGGCATTAAAGCTTACCCCTTCTTGTATACATGCAAGTACTGCAATGTTAAAGTTTGAATGCTAATGCTAACTTGCTAATGCTAGCGATCCAATGCTAGTGCTAATATCTGGTCATTTTCATACTGTACTTGTCCTCAATGATGGAAATAAGAGATGAGATGGCATTAAAGCATAACCCTTCATGGGCATATTAGATAAGATAGCATTACACCTTAACCCTTCTTGTATACATGCAAATACAGCAATGTTAAAGTTAGAATGCTAATGCTAACTGACTAATGCTAGCGATCTAACGCTAGTGCTAATATCTGCTCATCTTCATACTGTACGTGTCCTCTATGATGGAAATAAGAGATCAGATGACATTAAAGCATAACCCTTAATGGGCATATTAGATTAGATGGCATTAAAGCTTAACCCTTCTTGTATACATGCAACTACTGCAATGTTTAAGTTTGAATGCTAATGCTAACTTGCTAATGCTAACGATCTAATGCTAGTGCTAATATCTGGTCATTTTCATACTGTCCGTGTCCTCTATGATGGAAATAAGAGATCAGATGACATTAAAGCAAAACCCTTCATGTGCACATTAGATTAGATGGCATTAAAGCTTCCCCCTTCTTGTATACATGCAAATACAGCAATTTTAAAGTTTGAATGCTTATGCTATCTTGCTAATGCTAGCGATCTAATACTAGTGCTAATATCTGGTCATTTTCATACTGTACATGTCCTCAATGATGGAAATAAGAGATCAGATGGCATTAAAGCATAACCCTTCATGGGCATATTAGATTAGATGGCATTAAAGCTTAACCCTTCTTGTATACATGCAAGCACTGCAATGTTTAAGTTTGAATGCTAATAATAAATTGCTAATGCTATCGATCTAATTCTAGTGCTAATATCTGGTCATTTTCATACTGTACGTGTCCTCAATGATGGAAATAAGAGATCAGATGACATTAAAGCATAACCCTTAATGGGCATATTAGATTAGATGTCATTAAAGCTTAACCCTACTTGTATTCATGCAAATACAGCAATGTTAAAGTTTGAATGCTAAAGCTAACTTGCTAATGCTAGCGATCTAATGGGAGTGCTAATATCTGGTCATTTTCTTACTGTACGTGTCCTCGATGATGGAAATAAGAGAGCAGATGGCGTGAAAGCTTAAGCCTTCTTGTATACATGCAAGGACTGCAATGTTTAAGTTTGAATGATAATGCTAACTTGCTAATGCTAGCGATCTAATTCTAGTGCTAATATCTGGACATTTTCATACTGAACGTGTCCTCAATGATGGAAATAAGAGATCAGATGACATTAAAGCATAACCCTTAATGGGCATATTAGATTAGATGGCAATAAAGCTTAACCCTTCTTGTATTCATGCAAATACAGCAAAAATAAAATTTGAATGCTAATGCTAAATTGCTAATGCTAGCGATCTAATGCTAGTGCTAATATCTGATCATTTTCATACTGTTCATGTCCTCATTGATGGTAATAAGGGATCAGATGGCATTAAAGCATAACCCTTCAAGGGCATATTAGATTAGAAGCCATGAAAGCTTAACGCTTCTTGTATACATGCAAGTAATGCAAAGTATAAGTTTGAATGCTAATGCTAACTTGCTAATGCTAGCGGTTTAATGCAAGTGCTAATATCTGGTCGTTTTCATACTGTACGTGTCCTCTATGATGGAAATAAGAGATCAAATGCATAACCGTTAATGGGCATAAAGCCTTCTTGTATACATGCAAGTACTGCAATGTTTAAGTTTGAATGTTAATGCTAACTTGCTAATGCTAGCGATCTAATGCTAGTGCTAATATCTGGTCATTTTCATGCTGAACATGTCCTCTATGATGGAAAGAAGCGATAAGATGGCATTTAAGCATAACCTTTCATGGGCATATTGGATCAGATGGCATTAAAGCTTAACCCTTCTTGTATACATGCAAATACAGCAATGTTAAAGTTTGAATGCTAATGCTAACTTGCTAATGCTAGCGATCTAATGCTAGTGCTAATATCTGGTCATTTTCATGCTGTACGTGTCCTCTATAATGGAAATCAGAAATCATATGGCATTAAGGCATAACCCTTCATGGGCATATTAGATTAGATGGCATTAAAGCTTAACGCTTCTAGTATACATGCATTTACAGCAATGTTAAAGTTTGAATGCTAATTCTAACTTGCTAATGCTAGCGATCTAATGCTAGTGCTAATATCTGGTCATTTACATACTGTACGTGTCCTCTATGATGGAAAAAAGAGATCAGATGGCATTAAACCTTAAGCCTTCTTGTATACATGCAAGTACTGCAATGTTTAAGTTTGAATGCTTATGCTAACTTGCTAATGCTAGCGATCTAATGCTATTGCTAATATCTTGTCATTTTCATACTGTATGTGTCCTCTATGATGGAAATAAGAGATCAGATGTCGTGAAAGATTAAGCCTTCTTGTATACATGCAAGTACTGCAATGTTTAAGTTTGAATGCTAATGCTTACTTGCTAATGCTAGCGATTTAATGCTAGTGCTAATATCTGGTCATTTTCATGCTGAACATGTCCTCTATGATGGAAATAAGATATCAGATCGCATTAAACCATTACCCTTCATGGGCATATTTGATCAGATGGCATTAAAGCTTAACCCTTCTTGTATTCATGCAAATACAGCAAAGTTAAAGTTTGAATGCTAATGCTACTTGCTAATGCTAGCGATCTAATTCTATTGCTAATATCTGGTCATTTTCATACTGTACATGTCCTCAATGATGGAAATAATAGATCAGATGACATTAAACCATAACCCTTATTGGGCATATTAGATTAGATGGCATTAAAGCTTAACCCTACTTGTATTCATGCAAATACAGCAATGTTAAAGTTTGAATCCTAAAGCTAACTTGCTAATGCTAGCGATCTAATGCGAGTGCTAATGTCTGGTCATTTTCATACTGTACGTGTCCTCGATGATGGAAATAAGAGATCAGATGGCGTGAAAGCTTAAGCCTTCTTGTATACATGCAAGTACTGCAATGTTTAAGTTTGAATGCTAATGCTAACTTGCTAATGCTAGCGGTTTAATGCGAGTGCTAATATCTGGTCATTTTCATACTGTACGTAACCTCTATGGTGGAAATAAAAGATCAAATGCCGTTAAAGCTAAAGCCTTCTTGTATACATGCAAGTACTGCAATGTTTAAGTTTGAATGCTAATGCTAACTTGCTAATGCTAGCGATCTAATGCTAGTGCTAAGATCTGGTCATTTTCATGCTGAACATGTCCTCTATGATGGAAAGAAGAGATAAGATGGCCTTAAAGCATAACCTTTCATTGGCATATTGGATCGGATGGCATTAAAGCTGAACACTTCTTGTATACATGCAAATACAGCAATGTTAAAGTTTGAATGCTAATGCTAACTTGCTAATGCTAGCGATCTAATGCTAGTGCTAATATCTGGTCATTTTCATGCTGAACATGTCCTCTATGATGGAAATAAGAGATCAGATCGCATTAAAGCATTACCCTTCATGGGCATATTGGATCAGATGGCATTAAAGCTTAACCCTCCTTGTATACATGCAAATACAGCAATGTTAAGGTTAGAATGCTAATGCTAACTTGGTAATGCTAGCGATCTAATGCTAGTGCTAATATCTGGTCATTTTCATGCTGAACATGTCCTCTATGATGGAAATAAGAGATCAGACGGCATTAAAGCATAACCTTTCATGGGCATATTATATTAGATGGCATTAAAGCTTAACACGTCTTGTATACTTGCAAGTCCTGCAATGTTTAAGTTTGAATGCTAATGCTAACTTGCTAATGCTAACTATCTAATGCTAGTGCTAATATCTGGTAATTTTCATACTGTGCGTGTCCTCTATGATGGAAATAAGAGATCAGATGGCATTAAAGCAAAACCCTTCATGGGCATATTAGTTTAGATGGCATTAAAGCTTACCCCTTCTTGTATACATGCAAGTACTGCAATGTTAAAGTTTGAATGCTAATGCTAACTTGCTAATGCTAGCGATCTAATGTTACTGCTAATATCTGCTCATTTTCATACTGTACTTGTCCTCAATGATGGAAATAAGAGATGAGATGGCATTAAAGCATAACCCTTCATGGGCATATTAGATTAGATAGCATTAAACCTTAACGCTTCTTGTATGCATGCAAATACAGCAATTTTAAAGTTAGAATGCTAATGCTAACTTGCTAATGATAGTGATCTAACGCTAGTGCTAATATCTGGTCATTTTCATACTGTACGTGTCATCTATGATGAAATAAGAGATCAGATTTCATTAAAGCATAACCCTTCATGGGCATATTAGATTAGATAGCATTAAAGCTTAACCCTTCTTGTATACATGCAACTACTGCAATGTTTAAGTTTGAATGCTAATGCTAACTTGCTAATGCTAACGATCTAATGCTAGTGCTAATATCTGGTCATTTTCATCCTGTCCTTGTCCTCTATGATGGAAATAAGAGATCAGATGACATTAAAGCAAAACCTTTCATGTGCATATTAGATTAGATGGCATTGAAGCTTACCCCTTCTTGTATACATGCAAATACAGCAATTTTAAAGTTTGAATGCTTATTCTATCTTGCTAATGCTAGCGATCTAATACTAGTGCTAATATCTGGTCATTTTCATACTGTACATGTCCTCAATGATGGAAATAAGAGATCAGATGGCATTAAAGCATAACCCTTCAAGGGCATATTAGATTAGATGGCATTAAAGCTTAACCCTTCTTGTATACAAGCAAGAACTGCAATGTTTAAGTTTGAATGCTAATACTAACTTGCTAATGCTAGCGATCTAAATGTAGTGCTAATATCTGGTCATTTTCATACTGTACGTGTCCTCAATGATGGAAATAAGAGATCAGATGACATTAAAGCATAACCCTTAATGTGCATATTAGAGTAGATGTCATTAAAGCTTAACCCGACTTGTATTCATGCAAATACAGCAATGTTAAAGTTTGAATGCTAAATCTAACTTGCTAATGCTAGCGATCTAATGCTAGTGCTAATATCTGGTCTTTTTCATACTGTACGTGTCCTCGATGATGGAAATAAGAGATCAGATGGCGTGAAAGCTTAAGCCTTCTTGTATACATGCAAGTACTGCAATGTTTAAGTTTGAATGCTAATGCTAACTTGATAATGCTAGCGATCTAATGCTAGTGCTAATATCTGATCATTTTCATTCTTAACATGTTCTCAATGATGGAAATAAGAGATCAGATGGCATTAAAGCATAACCTTTCATGGGCATATAGGATCAGATGGCATTAAAGCTAAACCCTTCTTGTATACAAGCAAATACAGCAATGTTAAAGTTTGAATGCTAATGCTAATTTGCTAATGCTAGCGATCTAATGCTATTGCTTATATCTGGTCATTTTCATGCTGAACATGTCCTCTGTGATGGAAATAAGAGATCAGATCGCAGAAAAGCATTACCCTTCCTGGGCATATTTGATCAGATGGCATTAAAGCTAAACCCTTCTTGTATACATGCAAATACAGCAATGTTAAAGTTTGAATGCTAATGCTAACTTGCTAATGCTAGCGATCTAATGCTAGTGCTAATATCTGGTCATTTTCATACTGAACGTGTCCTCAATGATGGAAATAAGAGATCAGATGACATTAAAGCATAACCCTTAATGTGCATATTAGAGTAGATGTCATTAAAGCTTAACCCGACTTGTATTCATGCAAATACAGCAATGTTAAAGTTTGAATGCTAAATCTAACTTGCTAATGCTAGCGATCTAATGCTAGTGCTAATATCTGGTCTTTTTCATACTGTACGTGTCCTCGATGATGGAAATAAGAGATCAGATGGCGTTAAAGCTTAAGCCTTCTTGTATATATGCAAGTACTGCAATGTTTAAGTTTGAATGCTAATGCTAACTTGCTTATGCTAGCGATTTAATGCTAGTGCTAATATTTGGTCATTTTCATGCTGAACATGTCCTCTGTGATGGAAATAAGAGATCAGATCGCATTAAACCATAACCCTTCATGGGCATATTTGATCAGATGGCATAAAAGCTTTACCCTTCTTGTATTCATGCAAATACAGCAATGTTAAAGTTTGAATGCTAATGCTAACTTGCTAATGCTAGCGATCTAATGCTAGTGCTAATATCTGGTCATTTTCATGCTGAACATGTCCTCTATGATGGAAATAAGAGATCAGATGGCATTAAAGCATAACCCTTCATGGGCATATTGGATCAGATGGCATTAAAGCTTAACCCTTCTTGTATACATGCAAATACAGCAATGTTAAAGTTAGAATGCTAATGCTAACTTGCTAATGCTAGCGATCTAATGCTAGTGCTAATATCTGGTCATTTTCATGCATAACATGTCCTCTATGATGGAAATAAGAGATCAGACGGCATTAAAGCATAACCTTTCATGGGCATATTATATTAGATGGCATTAAAGCTTAACACGTCTTGTATACTTGCAAGTCCTGCAATGTTTAAGTTTGAATGCTAATGCTAACTTGCTAATGCTAACAATCTAATGCTAGTGCTAATATCTGGTAATTTTCATACTGTACGTGTCCTCTATGATGGAAATAAGAGATCAGATGGCATTAAAGCAAAACCCTTCATGGGCATATTAGTTTGGATGGCATTAAAGCTTACCCCTTCTTGTATACATGCAAGTAATGCAATGTTAAAGTTTGAATGCTAATGCTAACTTGCTAATGCTAGCGATCTAATGCTAGTGCTAATATCTGGTCATTTTCATACTGTACTTGTCCTCAATGATGGAAATAAGAGATGAGATGGCATTAAAGCATAACCCTTCATGGGCATATTAGATAAGATAGCATTAAACCTTAACCCTTCTTGTATTCATGCAAATACAGCAATGTTAAAGTTAGAATGCTAATGCTAACTTGCTAATGCTAGCGATCTAACGCTAGTGCTAATATCTGGTCATTTTCATACTGTACGTGTCATCTATGATGGAAATAAGAGATCAGATTTCATTAAAGCATAACCCTTCATGGGCATATTAGATTAGATAGCATTAAACCTTAACCCTTCTTGTATACATGCAAATACAGCAATGTTAAAGTTAGAATGCTAATGCTAACTTGCTAATGCTAGCGATCTAACGCTAGTGCTAATATCTGCTCATCTTCATACTGTACGTGTCCTCTATGATGGAAATAAGAGATCAGATGACATTAATTCATAACCCTTAATGGGCATATTAGATTAGATGGCATTCAAGCTAAACCCTTTTTGTATACATGCAACTACTGCAATGTTTAAGTTTGAATGCTAATGCTAACTTGCTAATGCTAACGATCCAATGCTAGTGCTAATATCTGGTCATTTTCATACTGTTCATGTCCTCAATGATGGAAATAAGAGATCAGATGGCATTAAAGCATAACCTTTCAAGGGCATATTAGATTAGAAGGCATTTAAGCTTAACCCTTCTTGTATACATGCAAATACTGAAATGTTAAGTTTGAATGCTAATGCTAACTTGCTAATGCTAGCGGTTTAATGCTAGTGCTAATATCTGGTCATTTTCATACTGAACATGTCCTCTATGATGGAAATAAGAGATCAAATGACGTTCAAAGCATTAAAGCTAAACCTTCTTGTATACATGCAAGTACTGCAATGTTTAAGTTTGAATGCTAATGCTAACTTGCTAATGCTAGCGATCTAATGCTAGTGCTAATATCTGGTCATTTTCATGCTGAACATGTCCTCTATGATGGAAAGAAGAGATAAGATGGCATTAAAGCATAACCTTTCATGGGCATATTGGATCAGATGGCATTAAAGCTTAACCCTTCTTGTATACATGCAAATACAGCAATGTTAAAGTTTGAATGCTAATGCTAACTTGCTAATGCTAGCGAACTAATGCTAGTGCTAATATCTGGTCATTTTCATGCTGAACATGTCCTCTATGATGGAAATAAGATATCAGATCGCATTAAAGCATAACCCTTCATGGGCATATTGGATCAGATGGCATTAAAGCTTAACCCTTCTTGTATACATGCAAATACAGCAATGTTAAAGTTAGAATGCTAATGCTAACTTGCTAATGCTAGCGATCTAATGCTAGTGCTAATATCTGGTCATTTTCATGCTGAACATGTCCTCTATGATGGAAATAAGAGGTCAGACGGCATTAAAAGCATAACCTTTCATGGGCATATTATATTAGATGGCATTAAAGCTTAAACCCTTCTTGTATACATGCAAATACAGCAATAAAGTTTCAATGATTATGCTAACTTTGCTAAATCGATCTAATTTTGAATGATCATTTTCATATGTCCTCTATAATGGAAATCAGAAATCAGATGGCATTAAGGCATAACCCTTCATATATTAGATTACATTGTGCTTCTAATATACATGCATTTACAGCAATGTTAAAGTTTGAATGCTGAACATGCAAATGTCGATCTAATGCTAGTGCTAATATCTGGTCATTTTCATACTGTTCGTGTCCTCTATGATGGAAAAAAAAGATCAGATGGCATTAAACCTTAAGCCTTCTTGTATACATGCAAGTACTGCAATGTTAAAGTTTGAATGCTAATGCTAACTTGCTAATGCTAGCGATCTAATGCTACTGCTAATATCTGGTCATTTTCATACTGTACTTGTCCTCAATGATGGAAATAAGAGATGAGATGGCATTAAAGCATAACCCTTCATGGGCATATTAGATTATATAGCATTAAACCTTAATACTTCTTGTATGCATGCAAATACAGCAATGTTAAAGTTAGAATGCTAATGCTAACTTGCTAATGCTAGCGATCTAATGCTAGTGCTAATATCTGGTCATTTTCATACTGTACGTGTCATCTATGATGGAAATAAGATCAGATTTCATTAAAGCATAACCCTTCATGGGCATATTAGATTAGATAGCATTAAACCTTAACCCTTCTTGTATACATGCAAATACAGCAATGTTAAAGTTTGAATGCTAATGCTAACTTGCTAATGCTAGCGATCTAATGCTAGTGCTAATATCTGGTCATTTTCATACTGTACGTGTCCTCAATGATGGAAATAAGAGATCAGATGACATTAAAGCATAACCCTTAATGTGCATATTAGAGTAGATGTCATTAAAAGCTTAACCCGACTTGTATTCATGCAAATACAGCAATGTTAAAGTTTGAATGCTAAATCTAACTTGCTAATGCTAGCGATCTAATGCTAGTGCTAATATCTAGTCTTTTTTTAATACTGTCGTGTCCTCGATGATGGAAATAAGAGATCAGATCATTTAAAGCTTAGCCTTCTTGTATACATGTACTGCAATGTTTAAGTTTGAATGGAAACTTGCTTATGCTAGCGATTTAATGCTATTAAATTTGGTCATTTTCATGCTGAACATGTCCTCTGTGATGGAAATAAGATCAGATCGCATTAAACCATTCCCTTCATGGGCATATTTGATCAGATGGCATTAAAGCTTTTACCCTTCTTGTATTCATGCAAATACAGCAATGTTAAAGTTTGAATGCTAATGCTAACTTGCTAATGCTAGCGATCTAATGCTAGTGCTAATATCTGGTCATTTTCATGCTGAACATGTCCTCTATGATGGAAATAAGAGATCAGATCGCATTAAAGCATTACCCTTCATGGGCATATTGGATCAGATGGCATTAAAGCTTAACCCTTCTTGTATACATGCAAATACAGCAATGTTAAAGTTAGAATGCTAATGCTAACTTGCTAATGCTAGCGGTTTAATGCTAGTGCTAATATCTGGTCATTTTCATACTGTACGTGTCCTCTATGATGGAAATAAGAGATCAAATGCCGTTAAAGCTAAAGCCTTCTTGTATACATGCAAGTACTGCAATGTTTAAGTTTGAATGCTAATGCTAACTTGCTAATGCTAGCGATCTAATGCTAGTGCTAATATCTGGTCATTTTCATGCTGAACATGACCTCTATGATGGAAAGAAGAGATAAGATGGCATTAAAGCATAACCTTTCATGGGCATATTGTATCAGATGGCATTAAAGCTTAACCCTTCTTGTATACATGCAAATACAGCAATGTTATAGTTTGAATGCTAATGCTAACTTGCTAATGCTAGCGAACTAATGCTAGTGCTAATATCTGGTCATTTTCATGCTGAACATGTCCTCTATGATGGAAATAAGATATCAGATCGCATTAAAGCATTACCCTTCATGGGCATATTGGATCAGATGGCATTAAAGCTTAACCCTTCTTGTATACATGCAAATACAGCAATGTTAAAGTTAGAATGCTAATGCTAACTAGCTAATGCTAGCAATCTTATGCTAGTGCTAATATCTGGTCATTTTCATGCTGAACATGTCCTCTATGATGGAAATAAGAGGTCAGATGGCATTAAAGCATAACCTTTCATGGGCATATTAGGATTAGAAGGCATTAAAGCTTAACCCTTCTTGTATACATGCAAATACAGCAATGTTAAAGTTTGAATGATTAATGCTAACTTGCTAATGCTATCGATCTAATTGCTTGTTCTAATATCTGATCATTTTCATACTGAACGTGTCCTCTATAATGGAAATCAGAAATCAGATGGCATTAAGGCATAACCCTTCATGGGCATATTAGATTACATTGCATTAAAGCTTAACGCTTCTTGTATACATGCATTTACAGCAATGTTAAAGTTTGAATGCTAATTCTAACTTGCTAATGCTAGCGATCTAATGCTAGTGCTAATATCTGGTCATTTTTCATTAAAACGTGTCCTCTATGATGGCAAAAAAGAGATCAGATGGCATTAAACCTTAAGCCTTCTTGTATCCATGCAAGTACTGCAATGTTCAAGTTTGAATGCTAATGCTAACTTGCTAATGCTAGCGATCTAATGCTACTGCTAATATCTGGTCATTTTCATACTGTACTTGTCCTCAATGATGGAAATAAGAGATGAGATGGCATTAAAGCATAACCCTTCATGAGCATAATACATTATATAGCATTAAACCTTAATACTTCTTGTATGCATGCAAATACAGCAATGTTAAAGTTAGAATGCTAATGCTAACTTGCTAATGCTAGCGATCTAACGCTAGTGCTAATATCTGGTCATTTTCATACTGTACGTGTCATCTATGATGGAAATAAGAGATCAGATTTCATTAAAGCATAACCCTTCATGGGCATATTAGATTAGATAGCATTAAACCTTAACCCTTCTTGTATACATGCAAATACAGCAATGTTAAAGTTTGAATGCTAATGCTAACTTGCTAATGCTAGAGATCTAATTCGTGTGCTAATATCTGGTCATTTTCATACTGTACGTGTCCTCAATGATGGAAATAAGAGATCAGATGACATTAAAGCATAACCCTTAATGTGCATATTAGAGTAGATGTCATTAAAGCTTAACCCGACTTGTATTCATGCAAATACAGCAATGTTAAAGTTTGAATGCTAAATCTAACTTGCTAATGCTAGCGATCTAATGCTAGTGCTAATATCTGGTCTTTTTCATACTGTACGTGTCCTCGATGATGGAAATAAGAGATCAGATGGCGTTAAAGCTTAAGCCTTCTTGTATACATGCAAGTACTGCAATGTTTAAGTTTGAATGCTAATGCTAACTTGCTTATGCTAGCGATTTAATGCTAGTGCTAATATTTGGTCATTTTCATGCTGAACATGTCCTCTGTGATGGAAATAAGAGCTCAGATCGCATTAAACCATTCCCCTTCATGGGCATATTTGATCAGATGGCATAAAAGCTTTACCCTTCTTGTATTCATGCAAATACAGCAATGTTAAAGTTTGAATGCTAATGCTTACTTGCTAATGCTAGCGATCTAATGCTAGTGCTAATATCTGGTCATTTTCATGCTGAACATGTCCTCTATGATGGAAATAAGAGATCAGAACGCATTAAAGCATTACCCTTCATGGGCATATTGGATCAGATGGCATTAAAGCTTAACCCTTCTTGTATACATGCAAATACAGCAATGTTAAAGTTAGAATGCTAATGCTAACTTGCTAATGCTAGCGATCTAATGCTAGTGCTAATATCTGGTCATTTTCATGCATAACATGTCCTCTATGATGGAAATAAGAGATCAGATGGCATTAAAGCATAACCTTTCATGGGCATATTATATTAGATGGCATTAAAGCTTAACACGTCTTGTATACTTGCAAGTCCTGCAATGTTTAAGTTTGAATGCTAATGCTAACTTGCTAATGCTAACAATCTAATGCTAGTGCTAATATCTGGTAATTTTCATACTGTACGTGTCCTCTATAATGGTAATAAGAGATCAGATGGCATTAAAGCAAAACCCTTCATGGGCATATTAGTTTGGATGGCATTAAAGCTTACCCCTTCTTGTATACATGCAAGTAATGCAATGTTAAAGTTTGAATGCTAATGCTAACTTGCTAATGCTAGCGATCTAATGCTAGTGCTAATATCTGGTCATTTTCATACTGTACTTGTCCTCAATGATGGAAATAAGAGATGAGATGGCATTAAAGCATAACCCTTCATGGGCATATTAGATAAGATAGCATTAAACCTTAACCCTTCTTGTATACATGCAAATACAGCAATGTTAAAGTTAGAATGCTAATGCTAACTTGCTAATGCTAGCGATCTAACGCTAGTGCTAATATCTGCTCATCTTCATACTGTACGTGTCCTCTATGATGGAAATAAGAGATCAGATGACATTAATTCATAACCCTTAATGGGCATATTAGATTAGATGGCATTAAAGCTAAACCCTTTTTGTATACATGCAACTACTGCAATGTTTAAGTTTGAATGCTAATGCTAACTTGCTAATGCTAACGATCTAATGCTAGTGCTAATATCTGGTCATTTTCATACTGTTCATGTCCTCAATGATGGAAATAAGAGATCAGATGGCATTAAAGCATAACCCTTCAAGGGCATATTAGATTAGAAGGCATTTAAGCTTAACCCTTCTTGTATACATGCAAGCACTGAAATGTATAAGTTAGAATGCTAATGCTAACTTGCTAATGCTAGCGGTTTAATGCTAGTGCTAATATCTGGTCATTTTCATACTGTACGTGTCCTCTATGATGGAAATAAGAGATCAAATGCCGTTAAAGCTAAAGCCTTCTTGTATACATGCAAGTACTGCAATGTTTAAGTTTGAATGCTAATGCTAACTTGCTAATGCTAGCGAACTAATGCTAGTGCTAATATCTGGTCATTTTCATGCTGAACATGTCCTCTATGATGGAAAGAAGAGATAAGATGGCATTAAAGCATAACCTTTCATGGGCATATTGGATCAGATGGCATTAAAGCTTAACCCTTCTTGTATACATGCAAATACAGCAATGTTAAAGTTAGAATGCTAATGCTAACTAGCTAATGCTAGCAATCTTATGCTAGTGCTAATATCTGGTCATTTTCATGCTGAACATGTCCTCTATGATGGAAATAAGAGGTCAGACGGCATTAAAGCATAACCTTTCATGGGCATATTATATTAGAAGGCATTAAAGCTTAACCCTTCTTGTATACATGCAAATACAGCAATGTTAAAGTTTCAATGATTATGCTAACTTGCTAATGCTATCGATCTAATTGCTTGTTCTAATATCTGATCATTTTCATACTGTACGTGTCCTCTATAATGGAAATCAGAAATCAGATGGCATTAAGGCATAACCCTTCATGGGCATATTAGATTACTTTGCATTAAAGCTTAACGCTTCTTGTATACATGCATTTACAGCAATGTTAAAGTTTGAATGCTAATTCTAACTTGCTAATGCTAGCGATCTAATGCTAGTGCTAATATCTGGTCATTTTCATACTGTACGTGTCCTCTATGATGGAAAAAAGAGATCAGATGGCATTAAACCTTAAGCCTTCTTGTATCCATGCAAGTACTGCAATGTTCAAGTTTGAATGCTAATGCTAACTTGCTAATGCTAGCGATCTAATGCTACTGCTAATATCTGGTCATTTTCATACTCTACTTGTCCTCAATGATGGAAATAAGAGATCAGATGACATTAAAGCAAAACCCTTCATGTGCATATTAGATTAGATGGCATTAAAGCTTACCCCTTCTTGTATACATGCAAATACAGCAATTTTAAAGTTTGAATGCTTATTCTATCTTGCTAATGCTAGCGATCTAATACTAGTCCTAATATCTGGTCATTTTCATACTGTACATGTCCTCAATGATGGAAATAAGAGATCAGATGGCATTAAAGCATAACTCTTCAAGGGCATATTAGATTAGATGGCATGAAAGCTTAACCCTTCTTGTATACATGCAAGTACTGCAATGTTTAAGTTTGAATGCTAATACTAACTTGCTAATGCTAGCGATCTAAATCTAGGGCTAATATCTGGTCATTTTCATACTGTTCGTGTCCTCAATGATGGAAATAAGAGATCAGATGAATTTAAAGCATAACCCTTAATGTGCATATTAGAGTAGATGTCATTAAAGCTTAACCCTACTTGTATTCATGCAAATACAACAATGTTAAAGTTTGAATGCTAAATCTAACTTGCTAATGCTAGCGATCTAATGCTAGTGCTAATATCTGGTCTTTTCATACTGTACGTGTCCTCGATGATGGAAATAAGAGATCAGATGGCGTGAAAGCTTAAGCCTTCTTGTATACATGCAAGTACTGCAATGTTTAAGTTTGAATGCTAATGCTAAATTGCTAATGCTAGCGATCTAATGCTAGTGCTAATATCTGATCATTTTCATTCTTAACATGTTCTCAATGATGGAAATAAGAGATCAGATGTCATTAAAGCATAACCCTTCAAGGGCATATTAGATTAGAAGGCATTTAAGCTTAACCCTTCTTGTATACATGCAAGTACTGAAATGTATAAGTTAGAATGCTAATGCTAACTTGCTAATGCTAGCGGTTTAATGCTAGTGCTAATATCTGGTCATTTTCATACTGTACGTGTCCTCTATGATGGAAATAAGAGATCAAATGCCGTTTAAAAGCTAAAAAAGCCTTCTTGTATACATGCAAGTACTGCAATGTTTAAGTTTGAATGCTAATGCTAACTTGCTAATGCTAGCGATCTAATGCTAGTGCTAATATCTGGTCATTTTCATGCTGAACATGTCCTCTATGATGGAAAGAAGAGATAAGATGGCATTCAAGCATAACCTTTCATGGGCATATTGGATCAGATGGCATTAAAGCTTAACCCTTCTTGTATACATGCAAATACAGCAATGTTAAAGTTTGAATGCTAATTCTAACTTGCTAATGCTAGCGAACTAATGCTAGTGCTAATATCTGGTCATTTTCATGCTGAACATGTCCTCTATGATGGAAATAAGATATCAGATCGCATTAAAGCATTACCCTTCATGGGCATATTGGATCAGATGGCATTAAAGCTTAACCCTTCTTGTATACATGCAAATACAGCAATGTTAAAGTTAGAATGCTAATGCTAACTAGCTAATGCTAGCAATCTTATGCTAGTGCTAATATCTGGTCATTTTCATGCTGAACATGTCCTCTATGATGGAAATAAGAGGTCAGACGGCATTAAAGCATAACCTTTCATGGGCATATTATATTAGAAGGCATTAAAGCTTAACCCTTCTTGTATACATGCAAATACAGCAATGTTAAAGTTTCAATGATTATGCTAACTTGCTAATGCTATCGATCTAATGCTTGTTCTAATATCTGATCATTTTCATACTGTACGTGTCCTCTATAATGGAAATCAGAAATCAGATGGCATTAAGGCATAACCCTTCATGGGCATATTAGATTACATTGCATTAAAGCTTAACGCTTCTTGTATACATGCATTTACAGCAATGTTAAAGTTTGAATGCTAATTCTAACTTGCTAATGCTAGCGATCTAATGCTAGTGCTAATATCTGGTCATTTTCATACTGTACGTGTCCTCTATGATGGAAAAAAGAGATCAGATGGCATTAAACCTTAAGCCTTCTTGTATCCATGCAAGTACTGCAATGTTCAAGTTTGAATGCTAATGCTAACTTGCTAATGCTAGCGATCTAATGCTACTGCTAATATCTGGTCATTTTCATACTGTACTTGTCCTCAATGATGGAAATAAGAGATGAGATGGCATTAAAGCATAACCCTTCATGGGCATAATACATTATATAGCATTAAACCTTAATACTTCTTGTATGCATGCAAATACAGCAATGTTAAAGTTAGAATGCTAATGCTAACTTGCTAATGCTAGCGATCTAACGCTAGTGCTAATATCTGGTCATTTTCATACTGTACGTGTCATCTATGATGGAAATAAGAGATCAGATTTCATTTAAGCATAACCCTTCATGGGCATATTAGATTAGATAGCATTAAACCTTTACCCTTCTTGTATACATGCAAATACAGCAATGTTAAAGTTAGAATGCTAATGCTAACTTGCTAATGCTAGCGATCTAACGCTAGTGCTAATATCTACTCATCTTCCTACTGTACGTGTCCTCTTTGATGGAAATAAGAGGTCAGAAGACATTAAAGCATAACCCTAAATGGGCATGTTAGATTAGATGGCATTAAAGCTTAACCCTTCTTGTATACAAGCAACTACTGCAATGTTTAAGTTTGAATGCTAATGCTAACTTGCTAATGCTAACGATCTAATGCTAGTGCTAATATCTGGTCATTTTCATCCTGTCCTTGTCCTCAATGATGGAAATAAGAGATCAGATGACATTAAAGCAAAACCCTTCATGTGCATATTAGATTAGATGGCATTAAAGCTTTCCCCTTCTTGTATACATGCAAATACAGCAATTTTAAAGTTTGAATGCTTATTCTATCTTGCTAATGCTAGCGATCTAATACTAGTCCTAATATCTGGTCATTTTCATACTGTACATGTCCTCAATGATGGAAATAAGAGATCAGATGGCATTAAAGCATAACCCTTCAAGGGCATATTAGATTAGATGGCATGAAAGCTTAACCCTTCTTGTATACATGCAAGTACTGCAATGTTTAAGTTTGAATGCTAATACTAACTTGCTAATGCTAGCGATCTAAATCTAGTGCTAATATCTGGTCATTTTCATACTGTTCTTGTCCTCAATGATGGAAATAAGAGATCAGATGACATTAAAGCATAACCCTTAAAGTGCATATTAGAGTAGATGTCATTAAAGCTTAACCCTACTTGTATTCATGCAAATACAGCAATGTTAAAGTTTGAATGCTAAATCTAACTTGCTAATGCTAGCGATCTAATGCTAGTGCTAATATCTGGTCTTTTTCATACTGTACGTGTCCTCGATGATGGAAATAAGAGATCAGATGGCGTGAAAGCTAAAGCCTTCTTGTATACATGCAAGTACTGCAATGTTTAAGTTTGAATGCTAATGCTTAATTGCTAATGCTAGCGATCTAATGCTAGTGCTAATATCTGATCATTTTCATTCTTAACATGTTCTCAATGATGGAAATAAGAGATCAGATGGCATTAAAGCATAACCTTTCATGGGCATATTGGATCAGATGGCATTAAAGCTAATCCCTTCTTGTATACAAGCAAATACAGCAATGTTAAAGTTTGAATGCTAATGCTAATTTGCTAATGCTAGCGATCTAATTCGTGTGCTAATATCTGGTCATTTTCATGCTGAACATGTCCTCTATGATGGAAATAAGAGATCAGATCGCATTAAAGCATTACCTTCATGGGCATATTGGATCAGATGGCATTACAGCTTAACCCTTCTTGTATACATGCAAATACAGCAATGTTAAAGTTAGAATGCTAATGCTAACTAGCTAATGCTAGCAATCTTATGCTATTGCTAATATCTGGTCATTTTTATGCTGAACATATCCTCTATGATGGAAATAAGAGGTCAGACGGCATTAAAGCAGAACCTTTCATGGGCATATTATATTAGAAGGCATTAAAGCTTAACCCTTCTTGTATACATGCAAATACAGCAATGTTAAAGTTTCAATGCTTATGCTAACTTGCTAATGCTATCAATCTAATGCTTGTTCTAATATCTGATCATTTTCATACTGTACGTGTCCTCTATAATGGAAATCAGAAATCAGATGGCATTAAGGCATAACCCTTCATGGGCATATTAGATTACATGGCATTAAAGCTTAACGCTTCTTGTATACATGCATTTACAGCAATGTTAAAGTTTGAATGCTAATTCTAACTTGCTAATGCTAGCGATCTAATGCTAGTGCTAATATCTGGTCATTTTCATACTGTACGTGTCCTCTATGATGGAAAAAAGAGATCAGATGGCATTAAACCTTAAGCCTTCTTGTATACATGCAAGTACTGCAATGTTTAAGTTTGAATGCTAATGCTTACTTGCTAATGCTAGCGATTTTATGCTAGTGCTAATATCTGGTCATTTTCATGCTGAACATGTCCTCTGTGATGGAAATAAGAGATCAGATCGCATTAAACCATTACCCTTCATGGGCATATTAGATTAGATGACATTAAAGCTTAACCCTACTTGTATTCATGCAAATACAGCAATGTTAAAGTTTGAATCCTAAAGCTAACTTGATAATGCTAGCGATCTAATGCGAGTGCTAATGTCTGGTCATTTTCATACTGTACGTGTCCTCGATGATGGAAATAAGAGATCAGATGGCGTGAAAGCTTAAGCCTTCTTGTATACATGCAAGTACTGCAATGTTTAAGTTTGAATGCTAATGCTAACTTGCAAATGCTAGCGGTTTAATGCTAGTGCTAATATCTGGTCATTTTCATACTGTACGTAACCTCTATGATGGAAATAAAAGATCAAATGCCGTAAAAGCTAAAGCCTTCTTGTATACATGCAAGTACTGCAATGTTTAAGTTTGAATGCTAATGCTAACTTGCTAATGCTAGCGATCTAATGCTAGTGCTAAGATCTGGTCATTTTCATGCTGAACATGTCCTCTATGATGGAAAGAAGAGATAAGATGGCATTAAAGCATAACCTTTCATGGGCATATTGGATCAGATGGCATTAAAGCTGAACACTTCTTGTATACATGCAAATACAGCAATGTTAAAGTTTGAATGCTAATGCTAACTTGCTAATGCTAGCGATCTAATGCTAGTGCTAATATCTGGTCATTTTCATGCTGAACATGTCCTCTATGATGGAAATAAGAGATCAGATCGCATTAAAGCATTACCCTTCATGGGCATATTGGATCAGATGGCATTAAAGCTTAACCCTTCTTGTATACATGCAAATACAGCAATGTTAAAGTTAGAATGCTAATGCTAACTTGCTAATGTTGGCGATCTAATGCTAGTGCTAATATCTGGTCATTTTCATGCTGAACATGTCCTCTATGATGGAAATAAGAGATCAGACGGCATTAAAGCATCACCTTTCATGGGCATATTATATTAGATGGCATTAAAGCTTAACACGTCTTGTATACTTGCAAGTCCTGCAGTGTTTAAGTTTGAATGCTAATGCTCACTTGCTAATGCTAACTATCTAATGCTAGTGCTAATATCTGGTAATTTTCATACTGTACGTGTCCTCTATGATGAAAATAAGAGATCAGATGGCATTAAAGCAAAACCCTTCATGGGCATATTAGTTTAGATGGCATTAAAGCTTACCCCTTCTTGTATACATGCAAATACTGCAATGTTAAAGTTTGAATGCTAATGCTAACTTGCTAATGCTAGCGATCTAATGCTAGTGCTAATATCTGGTCATTTTCATACTGTCCTTGTCCTCTATGATGGAAATAAGAGATGAGATGGCATTAAAGCATAACCCTTTATGAGCATATTAGATTAGATAGCATTAAACCTTAAACCTTCTTGTATGCATGCAAATACAGCAATGTTAAAGTTAGAATGCTAATGCTAACTTGCTAATGCTAGCGATCTAACGCTAGTGCTAATATCTGGTCATTTTCATACTGTACGTGTCATCTATGATGGAAATAAGAGATCAGATTTCATTAAAGCATAACCCTTCATGAGCATATTAGATTAGATAGCATTAAACCTTAACCCTTCTTGTATACATGCAAATACAGCAATGTTAAAGTTAGAATGCTAATGCTAACTTGCTAATGCTGGCGATCTAACGCTAGTGCTAATATCTGCTCATCTTCATACTGTACGTCTCCTCTATGATGGAAATAAGAGATCAGATGACATTAAAGCATAACCCTTAATGGGCATATTAGATGAGATGCCATTAAAACTTAACCCTTCTTGTATACATGCAACTACTGCAATGTTTAAGTTTGAATGCTAATGCTAACTTGCTAATGCTAGTGCTAATATCTGGTCATTTTCATACTGTCCGTGTGCTCTATGATGGAAATAAGAGATCAGATGACATTAAAAGCAAAACCCTTCATGTGCATATTAGATTAGATGGCATTAAAGATTACCCCTTCTTGTATACAAGCAAATACAGCAATTTTAAAGTTTGAATGCTTATGCTATCTTGCTAATGCTAGCGATCTAATACTAGTGCTAATATCTGGTCATTTTCATACTGTACATGTCCTCAATGATGGAAATAAGAGATCAGATTGCATTAAAGCAAAACCCTTCAAGGGCATATTAGATTAGATGGCATTAAAGCTTTACCCTTCTTGTATACATGCAAGTACTGCAATGTTTAAGTTTGAATGCTAATACTAACTTGCTAATGCTAGCGATCTAATTCTAGTGCTAATATCTGGTCATTTATATACTGTACGTGTCCTCAATGATGGAAATAAGTGATCAGATGACATTAAAGCATAACCCTTAATGTGCATATTAGATTAGATGTCATTAAAGCTTAACCCTACTTGTATTCATGCAAATACAGCAATGTTAAAGTGTGAATGCTAAATCTAACTTGCTAATGCTAGCGATCTAATACTAGTGCTAATATCTGGTCTTTTTCATGCTAAACATGTTCTCTATGATGGAAAAAAGAGATCAAATGCCGTTAAAGCTAAAGCCTTCTTGTATACATGCAAGTACTGCAATGTTTAAGTTTGAATGCTAATGCTAACTTGCTAATGCTAGCCATCTAATGCTAGTGCTAATATCTTGTCATTTTCATGCTGAACATGTCCTCTATGATGGAAAGAAGAGATAAGATGCCATTAAAGCATAACCTTTCATGGGCATATTGGATCAGATGGCATTAAAGCTTAACCGTTCTTGTATACATGCAAATACAGCAATGTTAAAGTTTGAATGCTAATGCTAACTTGCTTATGCTAGCGATCTAATGCTAGTGCTAATATCTGGTCATTTTCATGCTGTACCTGTCCTCTATAATGGAAATCAGAAATCAGATGGCATTAAGGCATAACCCTTCATGGGCATATTAGATTAGATGGCATTAAAGCTTAACGCTTCTATTATACATGCATTTACAGCAATGTTAAAGTTTGAATGCTAATGCTAACTTGCTAATGCTAGTGATCTAATGCTAGTGCTAATATCTGGTCATTTTCATACTGTACGTGTCCTCTATGATGGAAAAAAGAGATCAGATGGCATTAAACCTTAAGCCTTCTTGTATACATGCAAGTACTGCAATGTTTAAGTTTGAATGCTTATGCTAACTTGCTAATGCTAGCGATCTAATGCTATTGCTAATATCTTGTCATTTTCATACTGTATGTGTCCACTATGATGGAAATAAGAGATCAGATGGCGTGAAAGCTTAAGCCTTCTTGTATACATGCAAGTACTGCAATGTTTAAGTTTGAATGCTAATGCTTACTTGCTAATGCTAGCGATTTAATGCTAGTGCTAATATCTGGTCATTTTCATGCTGAACATGTCCTCTGTGATGGAAATAAGAGATCAGATCGCATTAAACCATTACCCTTCATGGGCATATTTGATCAGATGGCATTAAAGCTTAACCCTTTATGTATTCATGCAAATACAGCAAAGTTAAAGTTTGAATGCTAATGCTACTTGCTAATGCTAGCGATCTAATGCTAGTGCTAATATCTGGTCTTTTTCATACTGTTCATGTCCTCAATGATGGAAATAAGAGATCAGATGGCATTAAAGCATAACCCTTCAAGGGCATATTAGATTAGATGGCATTAAAGCTTACCCCTTCTTGTATACATGCAAGTACTACAATGTTTAAGTTTGAATGATAATGCTAACTTCCTAATGCTAGCGATCTAATTCTAGTGCTAAGATCTGGTCATTTTCATGCTGAACATTTCCTCTATGATGGAAAGAAGAGATAAGATGGTAGTAAAAAATAACCTTTCATGGGCATATTGGATCAGATGGCATTAAAGCTGAACACTTCTTGTATACATGCAAATACAGCAATGTTGAAGTTTGAATGCTAATGCTAACTTGCTAATGCTAGCGATCTAATGCTAGTGCTAATATCTGGTCATTTTCATGCTGAACATGTCCTCTATGATGGAAATAAGAGATCAGATCGCATTAAAGCATTACCCTTCATGGGCAAATTGGATCAGATGGCAATAAAGCTTAACCCTTCTTTTATACATGCAAATACAGCAATGTTAAAGTTAGAATGCTAATGCTAACTTGCTAATGCTAGCGATCTAATGCTAGTGCTAATATCTGGTCATTTTCATGCTGAACATGTCCTCTATGATGGAAATAAGAGATCAGACGGCATTAAAGCATCACCTTTCATGGGCATATTATATTAGATGGCATTAAAGCTTAACACGTCTTGTATACTTGCAATTCCTGCAGTGTTTAAGTTTGAATGCTAATGCTCACTTGCTAATGCTAACTATCTAAAGCTAGTGCTAACTTCTGGTAATTTTCATACTGTACGTGTCCTCTATGATGAAAATAAGAGATCAGATGGCATTAAAGCAAAACCCTTCATGGGCATATTAGTTTAGATGGCATTAAAGCTTACCCCTTCTTGTATACATGCAAGTACTGCAATGTTAAAGTTTGAATGCTAATGCTAACTTGCTAATGCTAGCGATCTAATGCTAGTGCTAATATCTGGTTATTTTCTTACTGTACTTGTCCTCTATGATGGAAATAAGAGATGAGATGGCATTAAAGCATAACCCTTCATGAGCATATTAGATTAGATAGCATTAAACCTTAAACCTTCTTGTATGCATGCAAATACAGCAATGTTAAAGTTGGAATGCTAATGCTAACTTGCTAATGCTAGCGATCTAACGCTATTGCTAATATCTGGTCATTTTCATACTGTACGTGTCATCTATGATGGAAATAAGAGATCAGATTTCATTAAAGCATAACCCTTCATGAGCATATTAGATTAGATAGCATTAAACCTTAACCCTTCTTGTATACATGCAAATACAGCAATGTTAAAGTTTGAATGCTAATGCTAACTTGCTTATGCTAGTGATCTAATGCTAGTGCTAATATCTGGTCATTTTCATGCTGAACATGTCCTCTATGATGGAAAGAAGAGATCAGACGGCATTAAAGCATAACCTATCATGGGCATATTGGATCGGATGGCATTAAAGCTGAACACTTCTTGTATGCATGCAAACACAGCAATGTTAAAGTTTGAATGCTAATGCTAACTTGCTAATGCTAGCGATCTAATGCTAGTGCTAATATCTGGTCATTTTCATGCTGAACTTGTCCTCTATGATGGAAATAAGAGATCAGATCGCATTAAAGCATTACCCTTCATGGGCATATTGGATCAGATGGCATTAAAGCTTAACCCTTCTTGTATACATGCAAATACAGCAATGTTAAAGTTAGAATGCTAATGCTAACTTGCTAATGCTAGCGATCTAATGCTAGTGCTAATATCTGGTCATTTTCATGCTGAACATGTCCTGTATGATGGAAATAAGAGATCAGACGGCATTAAAGCATAACCTTTCATGGGCATATTATATTAGATGGCATTAAAGCTTAACACGTCTTCTATACTTGCAAGTCCTGCAATGTTTAAGTTTGAATGCTAATGCTAACTTGCTAATGCTAGTGCTAACATCTGGTAATTTTCATACTGTGCGTGTCCTCTATGATGGAAATAAGAGATCAGATGGCATTAAAGCAAAACCCTTCATGGGCATATTAGTTTAGATGGCATTAAAGCTTACCCCTTCTTGTATACATGCAAGTACTGCAATGTTAAAGTTTGAATGCTAATGCTAACTTGCTAATGCTAGCGATCTAATGCTACTGCTAATATCTGGTCATTTTCATACTGTACTTGACCTCAATGATGGAAATAAGAGATCAGATTTCATTAAAGCATAACCCTTCATGGGCATATTAGATTTGATAGCATTAAACCTTCACGCTTCTTGTATGTATGCAAATACAGCAATGTTAAAGTTAGAATGCTAATGCTAACTTGCTAATGCTAGCGATCTAACGCTAGTGCTAATATCTGGTCATTTTCATACTGTACGTGTCATCTATGATGGAAATAAGAGATCAGATTTCATTAAAGCATAACCCTTCATAGGCATATTACATTAGATAGCATTAAACCTTAACCCTTCTTGTATACATGCAAATACAGCAATGTTAAAGTTAGAATGCTAATGCTAACTTGCTAATGCTAGCGATCTAACGCTAGTGCTAATATCTGCTCATCTTCATACTGAACATGTCCTCTATGATGGAAATAAGAGATCAGACGGCATTAAAGCATAACCTTTCATGGGCATATTATATTAGATGGCATTAAAGCTTAACCCTTCTTGTATACATGCAAGTACTGCAATGTTTAAGTTTGAATGCTAATACTAACTTGCTAATGCTAGCGATCTAATTCTAGTGCTAATATCTGGTCATTTTCATACTGTACGTGTCCTCAATGATGGAAATAAGAGATCAGATGACATTAAAGCATAACCCTTAATGTGCATATTAGATTAGATGTCATTAAAGCTTAACCCTACTTGTATTCATGCAAATACAGCAATGTTAAATTTTGAATGCTAAATCTAACTTGCTAATGCTAGCGATCTAATGCTAGTGCTAATATCTGGTCTTTTTCATGATAAACATGTTCTCTATGATGGAAATAAGAGATCAAATGCCGTTAAAGCTAAAGCCTTCTTGTATACATGCAAGTACTGCAATGTTTAAGTTTGAATGCTAATGCTAACTTGCTAATGCTAGCGATCTAATGCTAGTGCTAATATGTTGTCATTTTCATGCTGAACATGTCCTCTATGATGGAAAGAAGAGATAAAATGGCATTAAAGCATTACCCTTCCTGGGCATATTTGATCAGATGGCATTAAAGCTAAACCCTTCTTGTATACATGCAAATACAGCAATGTTAAAGTTTGAATGCTAATGCTAACTTGCTAATGCTAGCGATCTAATTGCTAGTGCTAATATCTGGTCATTTTCATACTGTACGTGTCCTCAATGATGGAAATAAGAGATCAGATGACATTAAAGCATAACCCTTCATGGGCATATTATATTAGATGGCATTAAAGCTTAACGCTTCTATTATACATGCATTTACTGCAATGTTAAAGTTTGAATGCTAATGCTAACTTGCTAATGCTAGCGATCTAATCTAGTGCTAATATCTGGTCATTTTCATACTGAACATGTCCTCAATGATGGAAATAAGAGATCAGATGGCATTAAAGCATAACCTTTCATGGGCATATTAGATTAGATGGCATTAAAGCTTAACCCTTCTTGTAAACATGCAAGTACTGCAATGTTTAAGTTTGAATGCTAATACTAACTTGCTAATGCTAGCGATCTAATTGCTAGTGCTAATATCTGGTCATTTTTTCATATGCTGAACATGTCCTCAATGATGGAAATAAGAGATCAGATGACATTAAAAAATGTGCATATTAGATTAGATGTCATTAAAGCCTTGTATTTCAAATACTGCAATGTTAAGTTTGAAGATGGCATTAAAGCTAGTTAACCCTACTCATTTTATTCTTATGCATGTACAGCAATGATGGAAATAAAATTCAGATGCATTAAAGCTAACCTTTAATGGGCACGATTAGATGGCATTAAAGCTAATATCTTGTATTCAAATACAGCAATGTTAAATACTGCAATTTTTAATGCTAGCGATCTAATGCTAGATCTAATATCTGGTCATTTCATGCTGAACATGTCCTCTATGATGGAAATAAGAGATCAGATGGCATTAAAGCATACGTTTGAATGCTAATTTCATGGGCATATTAGATTAGATGGCATTAAAGCTTAACCCTTCTTGTATACATGCAAGTACTGCAATGTTTAAGTTTGAATGCTAATGCTAACTTGCTAATGCTAGCGATCTAATGCTAGTGCTAATATCTGGTCATTTTCATGCTGAACATGTCCTCTCAATGATGGAAATAAAGCTCAGATGGCATGACAGATGGCATAAAAGCATTACCCTTCTTGTATTCATGCAAATATTAAAGTTTGGATCAGATGGCATTAATGCTAGATCTTCTTGTATACATGTCAAATACAGCAATGTTAAATGGCATTAAAGCTAACCCTTCTTGTATACATGCAAGTAATACTAACTTGCTAATTGCGATCTAATTCTATAATATCTGGTCATTTAACTGAACGTGTCCTCAAATGCTAAAGCAGATGACATTAAAGCATAACCCTTTAATGTGCATATTAGATTAGATGTCATTAAAGCTTAACCCAATGTATTCATGCAAATACAGCAATGTTAAAGTTTGAATGCTAAATCTAACTTGCTAATGCTAGCGATCTAATGCTAGTGCTAATATCTGGTCTTTTTCATGCTAAACATGTTCTCTATGATGGAAATAAGAGATCAAATGCCGTTAAAGCTAAAGCCTTCTTGTATACATGCAAGTACTGCAATGTTTAAGTTTGAATGCTAATGCTAACTTGCTAATGCTAGCGATCTAATGCTAGTGCTAATATCTTGTCATTTTCATGCTGAACATGTCCTCTATGATGGAAATAAGAGATAAGATGGCATTAAAGCATTACCCTTCCTGGGCATATTTGATCAGATGGCATTAAAGCTAAACCCTTCTTGTATACATGCAAATACAGCAATGTTAAAGTTTGAATGCTAATGCTAACTTGCTAATGCTAGCGATCTAATGCTAGTGCTAATATCTGGTCATTTTCATACTGTACGTGTCCTCAATGATGGAAATAAGAGATCAGATGACATTAAAGCATAACCCTTAATGGGCATATTGGATCAGATGGCATTAAAGCTTAACCGTTCTTGTATACATGCAAATACAGCAATGTTAAAGTTTGAATGCTAATGCTAACTTGCTTATGCTAGTGATCTAATGCTAGTGCTAATATCTGGTCATTTTCATGCTGTACGTGTCCTCTATAATGGAAATCAGAAATCAGATGGCATTAAGGCATAACCCTTCATTGGCATATTAGATTAGATGTCATTAAAGCTTAACGCTTCTATTATACATGCATTTACACCAATGTTAAAGTTTGAATGCTAATGCTAACTTGCTAATGCTAGCGATCTAATGCTAGTGCTAATATCTGTTCATTTTCATGCTGAACATGTCCTCTATGATGGAAATAAGAGATCAGACGGCATTAAAGCATAACCTTTCATGGGCATATTATATTAGATGGCATTAAAGCTTAACCCTTCTTGTATACATGCAAGTACTGCAATGTTTAAGTTTGAATGCTAATGCTAACTTGCTAATGCTAGCGATCTAATGCTAGTGCTAATATCTGATCATTTTCATTCTTAACATGTTCTCAATGATGGAAATAAGAGATCAGATGGCATTAAAGCATAACCTTTCATGGGCATATTGGATCAGATGGCATTAAAGCTAAACCCTTCTTGTATACAAGCAAATACAGCAATGTTAAAGTTTGAATGCTAATGCTAATTTGCTAATGCTAGCGATCTAATGCTAGTGCTTATATCTAGTCATTTTCATGCTGAACATGTCCTCTGTGATGGAAATAAGAGATCAGATCGCAGAAAAGCATTACCCTTCCTGGGCATATTTGACCAGATGGCATTAAAGCTAAACCCTTCTTGTATACATGCAAATACAGCAATGTTAAAGTTTGAATGCTAATGCTAACTTGCTAATGCTAGCGATCTAATTCGTGTGCTAATATCTGGTCATTTTCATACTGTACGTGTCCTCAATGATGGAAATAAGAGATCAGATGACATTAAAGCATAACCCTTAATGGGCATTTTAGATTAGATGGCATTAAAGCTTAACCCTACTTGTATTCATGCAAATACAGCAATTTTAAAGTTTGAATGCTAAAGCTAACTTGCTAATGCTAGCGATCTAATGAAAAGTGCTAATATCTGGTCATTTTCTTACTGTACGTGTCCTCGATGATGGAAATAAGAGATCAGATGCATATTGAAATGGCATTTAAGCCTTCTTGTATACATGCAAGTAATGCAATGTTTAAGTTTGAATGCTAATACTAACTTGCTAATGCTAGCGATCTAATTCTAGTGCTAATATCTGGTCATTTTCATACTGTACGTGTCCTCAATGATGGAAATAAGAGATCAGATGACATTAAAGCATAACCCTTAATGTGCATATTAGATTAGATGTCATTAAAGCTTAACCCTACTTGTATTCATGCAAATACAGCAATGTTAAAGTTTGAATGCTAAATCTAACTTGCTAATGCTAGCGATCTAATGCTAGTGCTAATATCTGGTCTTTTTCATACTGTACGTGTCATCTATGATGGAAATAAGAGATCAAATGCCGTTAAAGCTAAAGCCTTCTTGGGCATATTAGATTAGATAGCATTAAACCTGAACCCTTCTTGTATTCATGCAAATACAGCAATGTTAAAGTAAGAATGCTAATGCTAACTTGCTAATGCTAGCGATCTAACGCTAGTGCTAATATCTGGTCATTTTCATACTGTACGTGTCATCTATGATGGAAATAAGAGATCAGATTTCATTAAAGCATAACCCTTCATGGGCATATTAGATTAGATAGCATTAAACCCTAACCCTTCTTGTATACATGCAAATACAGCAATGTTAAAGTTAGAATGCTAATGCTAACTTGCTAATGCTAGCGATCTAACGCTAGTGCTAATATCTGCTCATCTTCATACTGTACGTGTCCTCTATGATGGAAATAAGAGATCAGATGACATTAAAGCATAACCCTTAATGGGCATACTAGATTAGATGGCATTAAAGCTTAACCCTTTTTGTATACATGCAACTACTGCAATGTTTAAGTTTGAATGCTAATGCTAACTTGCTAATGCTAACGATCTAATGCTAGTGCTAATATCTGGTCATTTTCATACTGTTCATGTCATTTTAAAGCATAACCCTTACATATTGATTAGAAGGCATTGTCCTCTGAAATGTTAAGTTAGAATGCTAATGCTAATGCTAATGCTAGCGGTTTAATGGAATCTGGTCATTTTCATACTGTATAAGAAATAAGAGATCAGATGGCATTCATAAAATATTGATTAGAAGGCATTAAAAAGTACTGAAATGTATTTAATGCTAATGCGCTAATGCTAGCGGTTTAAAGCTAAAGCCTTCTTGTATACATGCAAGTACTGCAATGTTTAAGTTTGAATGCTAATGCTAACTTGCTAATGCTAGCGATCTATTGCTAGTGCTAATATCTGGTCATTTTCATGCTGAACATGTCCTCTATGATGGAAAGAAGAGATAAGATGGCATTAAAGCATAACCTTTCATGGGCATATTGGATCAGATGGCATTAAAGCTTAACCCTTCTTGTATCCATGCAAATACAGCAATGTTAAAGTTTGAATGCTAATGCTAACTTGCTAATGCTAGCGATCTAATGCTAGTGCTAATATCTGGTCATTTTCATGCTGAACATGTCCTCTATGATGGAAATAAGAGATCAGATCGCATTAAAGCATTACCCTTCATGGGCATATTGGATCAGATGGCATTAAAGCTTAACCCTTCTTGTATACATGCAAATACAGCAATGTTAAAGTTAGAATGCTAATGCTAACTTGTTAATGCTAGCAATCTTATGCTAGTGCTAATATCTGGTCATTTTCATGCTGAACATGTCCTCTATGATGGAAATAAGAGGTCAGACGGCATTAAAGCATAACCTTTCATGGGCATATTATATTAGAAGGCATTAAAGCTTAACCCTTCTTGTATACATGCAAATACAGCAATGTTAAAGTTTCAATGCTTATGCTAACTTGCTAATGCTATCGATCTAATGCTAGTTCTAATATCTGATCATTTTCATACTGTACGTGTCCTCTATAATGGAAATTAGAAATCAGATGGCATTAAGATATAACCCTTCATGGGCATATTAGATTACATGGCATTAAAGCTTAACGCTTCTTGTATACATGCATTTACAGCAATGTTAAAGTTTGAATGCTAATTCTAACTTGCTAATTCTAGCGATCTAATGCTAGTGCTAATATCTGGTCATTTTCATACTGTACGTGTCCTCTATGATGGAAAAAAGAGATCAGATGGCATTAAACCTTAAGCCTTCTTGTATACATGCAAGTACTGCAATGTTTTAGTTTGAATGCTTATGCTAACTTGCTAATGCTAGCGATCTAATGCTATTGCTAATATCTTGTCATTTTCATACTGTATGTGTCCACTATGATGGAAATAAGAGATCAGATGGCGTGAAAGCTTCAGGCTTCTTGTATACATGCAAGTACTGCAATGTTTAAGTTTGAATGCTAATGCTCACTTGCTAATGCTAGCGATTTAATGCTAGTGCTAATATCTGGTCATTTTCATGCTGAACATGTCCTCTGTGATGGAAATAAGAGATCAGATCGCATTAAACCATTACCCTTCATGGGCATATTAGATTAGATGACATTAAAGCTTAACCGTACTTGTATTCATGCAAATACAGCAATGTTAAAGTTTGAATCCTAAAGCTAACTTGCTAATGCTAGCGATCTAATGCGAGTGCTAATGTCTGGTCATTTTCATACTGTACGTGTCCTCGATGATGGAAATAAGAGATCAGATGGCGTGAAAGCTTTAGCCTTCTTGTATACATGCAAGTACTGCAATGTTTAAGTTTGAATGCTAATGCTAACTTGCTAATGCTAGCGGTTTAATGCTAGTGCTAATATCTGGTCATTTTCATACTGTACGTAACCTATATGATGGAAATAAAAGATCAAATGCCGTAAAAGCTAAAGCCTTCTTGTATACATGCAAGTACTGCAATGTTTAAGTTTGAATGCTAATGCTAACTTGCTAATGCTAGCGATCTAATGCTTGTGCTAAGATCTGGTCATTTTCATACTGAACATGTCCTCTATGATGGAAAGAAGAGATAAGATGGCATTAAAGCATAACCTTTCATGGGCATATTGGATCAGATGGCATTATAGCTGAACACTTCTTGTATACATGCAAATACAGCAATGTTAAAGTTTGAATGCTAATGCTAACTTGCAAATGCTAGCGATCTAATGCTAGTGCTAATATCTGGTCATTTTCATGCTGAACATGTCCTCTATGATGGAAATAAGAGATCAGATCGCATTAAAGCATTACCCTTCATGGGCATATTGGATCAGATGGCATTAAAGCTTAACCCTTCTTGTATACATGCAAATACAGCAATGTTAAAGTTAGAATGCTAATGCTAACTTGCTAATGCTTGCGATCTAATGCTAGTGCTAATATCTGGTCATTTTCATGCTGAACATGTCCTCTATGATGGAAATAAGAGATCAGACGGCATTAAAGCAAAACCCTTCATGGGCATATTAGTTTAGATGGCATTAAAGCTTACCCCTTTTTGTATACATGCAAGTACTGCATTGTTAAAGTTTGAATGCTAATGCTAACTTGCTAATGCTAGCGATATAACGCTAGTGCTAATATCTGGTCATTTTCATACTGTACTTGTCATCGATGATGGAAATAAGAGATCAGATTTCATTAAAGCATAACCCTTCATGGGCATATTAGATTAGATAGCATTAAACCTTAACCCTTCATGTATACATGCAAAAACAGCAATGTGAAAGTTAGAATGCTAATGCTAACTTGCTAATGCTAGCGATCTAACGCTAGTGCTAATATCTGCTCATCTTCATACTGTACGTGTCCTCTATGATGGAAATTAGAGATCAGATGACATTAAAGCATAACCCTTAATGGGCATATTAGATTAGATTGCATTAAAGCTTAACCCTTCTTGTATACATGCAACTACTGCAATGTTTAAGTTTGAATGCTAATGCTAACTTGCTAATGCTAACGATCTAATGCTAGTGCTAATATCTGGTCATTTTCATACTGTCCGTGTCCTCTATGATGGAAATAAGAGATCAGATGACATTAAAGCAAAACCGTTCATGTGCATATTAGATTAGATGGCATTAAAGCTTACCCACTACTTGTATACATGCAAATACAGCAATTTTAAAGTTTGAATGCCTATGCTATCTTGCTAATGCTAGCGATCTAATACTAGTTCTAATATCTGGTCATTTTCATACTGTACATGTAATCAATGATGGAAATAAGAGATCAGATGGCATTAAAGCATAACCCTTCAAGGGCATATTAGATTAGATGGCATTAAAGCTTAACCCTTCTTGTACACATGCAAGTACTGCAATGTTTAAGTTTGAAAGCTAATACTAACTTAATAATGCTAGCGATCTAATTCTCGTGCTAATATCTGGTCATTTTCATACTGTACGTGTCCTCAATGATGGAAATAAGAGATCACATGACATTAAAGCATAACCCTTAATGTGCATATTAGATTAGATGTCATTAAAGATTAACCCTACTTGTATTCATGCAAATACAGCAATATTAAAGTTTGAATGCTAAATCTAACTTGCTAATGCTAGCGATCTAATGCTAGTGCTAATATCTGGTCTTTTTCATACTGTACGTGTCCTCGATGATGGAAATAAGAGATCAGATGGCGTGAAAGCTTAAGCCTTCTTGTATACATGCAAGTACTGCAATGTTTAAGTTTGAATGCTAATGCTAACTTGCTAATGCTAGCGATCTAATGCTAGTGCTAATATTTGGTCATTTTCATGCTAAACATGTTCTCTATAATGGAAATAAGAGATCAGATGGCATTAAAGCATAACCTTTCATGGGCATATTGGATCAGATGGCATTAAAGCTAAACCCTTCTTGTATACATGCAAATACAGCAATGTTAAAGTTTGAATGCTAATGCTAATTTGCTAATGCTAGCGATCTAATGCTAGTGCTTATATCTGGTCATTTTCATGCTGAACATGTCCTCTGTGATGGAAATAAGAGATCAGATTGCATTAAAGCATTACCCTTCCTGGGCATATATGAACCGATGGCATTAAAGCTAAACGCTTCTTGTATACATGCAAATACAGCAATGTTAAAGTTTAAATGCTAATGCTAACTTGCTAATGCTAGCGATCTAATTCGTGTGCTAATATCTGGTCATTTACATACTGTACGTGTCCTCAATGATGGAAATAAGAGATCAAATGACATTAAAGCAGAACCCTTAATGGGCATATTAGATTAGATGGCATTAAAACTTAACCCTGCTTGTATTCATGCAAATACAGCAATGTCCTCGGCGATGGAAATAAGAGATTTGAATGCTAAAGCTAGCCTTCTTGTATTTCTAATGTTTGCTGAAGCTAACTAATGCGATTTAATGCTAGTGCTAATATCTGGTCATTTTCTTACTGAACATGTCCTCTGTGATGGAAATAAGAGATGGCATTAAAATTAATGGGCATAGATCAGATGGCATGAAAGCTTAAACCCTTCTTGTATTCATGCAAATACTGCAATGTTTAAGTTTGAATGCTAATGCTAACTTGCTAATGCTAGCGATTTAATGCTAGTGCTAATATCTGGTCATTTTCATGCTGAACATGTCCTCTATGATGGAAATAAGAGATCAGAAGGCATTAAACCATAACCTTTCATGGGCATATTGGATCAGATGGCATTAAAGCTTAACCCTTCTTGTATTGATGCAAATACAGCAATGTTAAAGTTTGAATGCTAATGCTAACTTGCTAATGCTAGCGATCTAATGCTAGTGCTAATATCTGGTCATTTTCATACTGAACATGTCCTCTATGATGGAAATAAGAGATCAGATGGCATTTAACCCTTCAAGGGCAAACCCCTATACATGCAAGTACAGCAATGTGTATAGTTTTGCTAATGCTCAGATGGCATTAAATTTGGTCATTTAACCATGTCCTCTATGATGAAATATGATAAAACTTCATAAATGCAATACATGCAACAGCAATGTTAAAGTTTGAATGCTAATGCTAATTTGCTAATGCTAGCGATCTAATGCTAGTGCTAATATCTGGTCATTTTCATGCTGAACATGTCCTATGATGGAAATAAGAGATCAGAAGGCATTAAAGCATTAAACCTTTCATGGGCATATTTGAACAGATGGCATTAAATCTAAACGCCTTCTTGTATACATGCAAATACAGCAATGTTAAAGTTTGAATGCTAATGCTAACTTGCTAATGCTAGCAATCTAATTCCTGTGCTAATATCTGGTCATTTTCATACTGTACGTGTCCTCAATGATGGAAATAAGAGATAAGATGACATTAAAGCATAACCCTTAATGGGCATATTAGATTAGATGGCATTAAAGCTTAACCCTACTTGTATTCATGCAAATACAGCAATGTTAAAGTTTGAATGCTAAAGCTAACTTGATAATGCTAGCGATCTAATGCGAGTGCTAATATCTGGTCATTTTCTTACTGTACGTGTCCTCGATGATGGAAATAAGAGATCAGATGGCGTGAAAGCTTAAGCCTTCTTGTATACATGCAAGTACTGCAATGTTTAAGTTTGAATGCTAATGCTAACTTGCTTGTGCTAGCGATTTAATGCTAGTGCTAATATCTGGTCATTTTCATGCTGAACATGTCCTCTGTGATGGAAATAAGAGATCAGATGACATTAAAGCATAACCCTTAATGGGCATATTAGATTAGATGACATTAAAGCTTAACCCTACTTGTATTCATGCAAATACAGCAATGTTAAAGTTTGAATCCTAAAGCTAACTTGCTAATGCTAGCGATCTAATGCGAGTGCTAATGTCTGGTCATTTTCATACTGTACGTGTCCTCGATGATGGAAATAAGAGATCAGATGGTCTGCAAGCTTAAGCCTTCTTGTATACATGCAAGTACTGCAATGTTTAAGTTTGAATGCTAATGCTAATTTGCTAATGCTAGCGGTTTAATGCCAGTGCTAATATCTGGTCATTTTCATACTGTACGTAATCTCTATGATGGAAATAAAAGATCAAATGCCGTTAAAGCTAAAGCCTTCTTGTATACATGCAAGTACTGCAATGTTTAAGTTTGAATGCTAATGCTAACTTGCTAATGCTAGCGATCTAATGCTAGTTCTAAGATCTGGTCATTTTCATGCTGAACATGTCCTCTATGATGGAAAGAAGAGATAAGATGGCATTAAAGCATAACCTTTCATGGGCATATTGGATCAGATGGCATTAAAGCTGAACACTTCTTGTATACATGCAAATACAGCAATGTTAAAGTTTGAATGCTAATGCTAACTTGCTAATGCTAGCGATCTAATGCTAGTGCTAATATCTGGTCATTTTCATGCTGAACATGTCCTCTATGATGGAAATAAGAGATCAGATCGCATTAAAGCATTACCCTTCATGGGCATATTGGATCAGATGGCATTAAAGCTTAACCCTTCTTGTATACATGCAAATACAGCAATGTTAAAGCTAGAATGCTAATGCTAACTTGCTAATGCTACCGATCTAATGTTAGTGCTAATATCTGGTCATTTTCATGCTGAACATGTCCTCTATGATGGAAATAAGAGATCAGACGGTATTAAAGCATAACCTTTCATGGGCATATTATATTAGATGGCATTAAAGCTTAACACGTCTTGTATACTTGCAAGTCCTGCAGTGTTTAAGTTTGAATGCTAATGCTAACTTGCTAATGCTAACTATCTAATGCTAGTGCTAATATCTGGTAATTTTCATACTGTACGTGTCCTCTATGATGGAAATAAGAGATCAGATGGCATTAAAGCAAAACCCTTCATGTGCATATTAGTTTAGATGGCATTAAAGCTAACCCCTTCTTGTATACATGCAAGTACTGCAATGTTAAAGTTTGAATGCTAATGCTAACTTGCTAATGCTAGCGATCTAATGCTAGTGCTAAGATCTGGTCATTTTCATACTGTACTTGTCCTCAATGATGGAAATAAGAGATGAGATGGCATCAAAGCATAACCCTTCATGGGCATATTAGATTAGATAGCATTAAACCTTAACCCTTCTTGTATGCATGCAAATACAGCAATGTCAAAGTTAGAATGCTAATGCTAACTTGCTAATGCTAGCGATCTAACGCTAGTGCTAATATCTGGTCATTTTCATACTGTACGTGTCATCTATGATGGAAATAAGAGATCAGATTTCATTAAAGCATAACCCTTCATGGGCATATTAGATTAGATAGCATTAAACCTTAACCCTTCTTGTATACATGCAAATACAGCAATGTTAAAGTTAGAATGCTAATGCTAACTTGCTAATGCTAGCGATCTAACGCTAGTCCTAATATCAGCTCATCTTCATACTGTACGTGTCCTCTATGATGGAAATAAGAGATCAGATGACATTAAAGCATAACCCTTAATGGGCATATTAGCTTAGATCGCATTAAAGCTTAACCCTTCTTGTATACATGCAACTACTGCAATATTTAAGTTTGAATGCTAATGCTAACTTGCTAATGCTAACGATCTAATGCTAGTGCTAATATCTGGTCATTTTCATACTGTCCGTGTGATGGAAATGATGGAAATAAGAGACCCAGATGACATTAAGATGGCATAAAAACCCTTCATGTGCATGCAAATACAGCAAGATTAGATGGCATCTAAAAAGCGATTAACCTAATATCTTGTCATTTTATACATGCAAATGGAACAGAGATCAATGTTAAAGTTTGAATGCATTAAATCTAACTTCTTGTATAATGCAATGTTTAAGTTTGAATGCTAACACTAATCTAATGCTAGTGCTAATAATATGGTCATTTTCATACTGTACGTGTCCTCAATGATGGAAATAAGAGATCAGATGACATTAAAGCATAACCCTAATGTGCATATTAGATTAGATGGCATTAAAGCTTAACCCTTCTTGTATATATGCAAGTACTGCAATGTTTAAGTTTGAATGCTAACACTAACTTGCTAATGCTAGCGATCTAATTCTAGTGCTAATATCTGGTCATTTTCATACTGTACGTGTCCTCAATGATGGAAATAAGAGATCAGATGACATTAAAGCATAACCCTTAATGTGCATATTAGATTAGTGCATATTAGATTAGATGTCATTAAAGCGATCTAACCCTCATTTTGTATTCATGCAAATACAGCAATGCATATTAGATTAGATGTTTGAATGCAAATAATGTTTGTTTAACTTGCTAATGCTAGCGATCTAATGCTAGTGCTAATATCTGATCATTTTCATGCTGAACATGTCCTCTGTGATGGAAATAAGAGATCAGATGACATTAAAGCATAACCCTGAATGGGCATATTAGATTAGATGACATTAAAGCTTAACCCTACTTGTATTCATGCAAATACAGCAATGTTAAAGTTTGAATCCTAAAGCTAACTTGCTAATGCTAGCGATCTAATGCGAAAGTGCTAATGTCTGGTCATTTTCATACTGTCACGTGTCCTCGATGATGGAAATAAGAGATCAGATGGTCTGAAAGCTTAAGCCTTCTTGTATACATGCAAGTACTGCAATGTTTAAGTTTGAATGCTAATGCTAACTTGCTAATGCTAGCGGTTTAATGGTATTGCTAATATCTGGTCATTTTCATACTGTACGTAACCTCTATGATGGAAATAAAAGATCAAATGCCGTTAAAGCTAAAGCCTTCTTGTATACATGCAAGTACTGCAATGTTTAAGTTTGAATACTAATGCTAACTTGCTAATGCTAGCGATCTAATGCTAGTGCTAAGATCTGGTCATTTTCATGCTGAACATGTCCTCTATGATGGAAAGAAGAGATAAGATGGCATTAAAGCATAACCTTTCATGGGCATATTGGATCAGATGGCATTAAAGTCCTGAATGTTTAAGTTTGAATGCTAATGCTAACTTACTAATGCTAACTATCTAATGCATGCTAAAGTCATTTTGCAATACTTTTCAATGATGGAAATTTGAATGCATCAAAATAACCCTTAACATATTAGATTATATAGCATTAAACTATCTAATGCTACAGCAATGCTAATATCTGGTCATTTTCATACTGTAACTTGTCCTCAATGATGGAAATAAGAGATGAGATGGCATCAAAGCATAACCCTTCATGGGCATATTAGATTATATAGCATTAAACCTTAACCCTTCTTGTATGCATGCAAATGCAAGCAATGTTAAACTTTAGTTAGAATGCTAATGTCATTTTCAACTTGTCATCTAATGGCTAGATCAGATTCATAACCCTTCATGGGCATATTAGATTAGATAGCATTAAATATCTTGTATACATCAAATACAGCAATGTTAAATAGAACTAATGCTAACTTGCTAATGCTCGATCTAACTAGTGCTAATATCTGCTCATCTTCATACTGTACGTGTCCTCTATGATGGAAATAAGAGATCAGATGACATTAAAGCATAACCCTTAATGGGCATATTAGATTAGATGGCATTAAAGCTTAACCCTTCTTGTATACATGCACCTACTGCAATGTTTAAGTTTGAATGCTAATGCTAAATTGCTAATGCTAACGATCTAATGCTAGTGCTAATATCTGGTCATTTTCATACTGTCCGTGTCCTCTATGATGGAAATAAGAGATCAGATGACATTAAAGCATAACCCTTCATGTGCATATTAGATTAGATGGCATTAAAGCTTACCCCTTCTTGTATACATGCAAATACAGCAATTTAAAAGTTTGAATGCTTATGCTATCTTGCTAATGCTAGCGATCTAATACTAGTGCTAATATCTGGTCATTTTCATTCTGTACATGTCCTCAATGATGGAAAAAAGAGATCAGATGACATTAAAGCATCACCCTTCAAGGGCATATTAGATTAGATGGCATTAAAGCTTAACCCTTCTTGTATATATGCAAGTACTGCAATGTTTAAGTTTGAATGCTAACACTAACTTGCTAATGCTAGCGATCTAATTCTAGTGCTAATATCTGGTCATTTTCATACTGTACGTGTCCTCAATGATGGAAATAAGAGATCAGATGACATTAAAGCATAACCCTTAATGTGCATATTAGATTAGATGTCATTAAAGCTTAACCCTACTTGTATTCATGCAAATACAGCAATGTTAAAGTTTGAATGCTAAATCTAACTTGCTAATGCTAGCGATCTAATGCTAGTGCTAATATCTGGTCATTTTCATACTGTACGTGTCCTCAATGATGGAAATAAGAGATCAGATGACATTAAAGCATAACCCTTAATGTGCATATTAGATTAGATGTCATTAAAGCTTAACCCTACTTGTATTCATGCAAATACAGCAATGTTTAAGTTTGAATGCTAATGCTAACTTTCTAATGCTAGCGATCTAATGCTAGTGCTAATGTCTGATCATTTTCATGCTGAACATGTCCTCTGTGATGGAAATAAGAGATCAGATGACATTAAAGCATAACCCTGAATGGGCATATTAGATTAGATGACATTAAAGCTTAACCCTACTTGTATTCATGCAAATACAGCAATGTTAAAGTTTGAATCCTAAAGCTAACTTGCTAATGCTAGCGATCTAATGCGAGTGCTAATGTCTGGTCATTTTCATACTGTACGTGTCCTCGATGATGGAAATAAGAGATCAGATGGTCTGAAAGCTTAAGCCTTCTTGTATACATGCAAGTACTGCAATGTTTAAGTTTGAATGCTAATGCTAACTTGCTAATGCTAGCGGTTTAATGGTATTGCTAATATCTGGTCATTTTCATACTGTACGTAACCTCTATGATGGAAATAAAAGATCAAATGCCGTTAAAGCTAAAGCCTTCTTGTATACATGCAAGTACTGCAATGTTTAAGTTTGAATACTAATGCTAACTTGCTAATGCTAGCGATCTAATGCTAGTGCTAAGATCTGGTCATTTTCATGCTGAACATGTCCTCTATGATGGAAAGAAGAGATAAGATGGCATTAAAGCATAACCTTTCATGGGCATATTGGATCAGATGGCATTAAAGCTGAACACGTCTTGTATACATGCAAGTCCTGCAATGTTTAAGTTTGAATGCTAATGCTAACTTACTAATGCTAACTATCTAATGCTAGTGCTAATATCTGGTCATTTTCATACTGTACTTGTCCTCAATGATGGAAATAAGAGATGAGATGGCATCAAAGCATAACCCTTCATGGGCATATTAGATTATATAGCATTAAACCTTAACCCTTCTTGTATGCATGCAAATACAGCAATGTCAAAGTTAGAATGCTAATGCTAACTTAGTAATGCTAGCGATCTAACGCTAGTGCTAATATCTGGTCATTTTCATACTGTACGTGTCATCTATGATGGAAATAAGAGATCAGATTTCATTAAAGCATAACCCTTCATGGGCATATTAGATTAGATAGCATTAAACCTTAACCCTTCTTGTATACATGCAAATACAGCAATGTTAAAGTTAGAATGCTAATGCTAACTTGCTAAATGCTAGCTTCATCTAACGCTATGTGCTAAGAGATCAGATGACATTGCTCATCTTCATACTAGATTAGATGGCATTGTCCTTGTATATGATGGTTTAAGTTTGAAATAAGAGATCTAACGATGACATTAAATTTTCATACTGTCCCTTATGATGGGACATATTCAGCATATTAGATTAGATGGCATTAAAGCTTACCCCTTCTTGTATACATGCAAATACAGCAATTTAAAAGTTTGAATGCTTATGCTATCTTGCTAATGCTAGCGATCTAAATGTTTAATATCTGGTCATTTTCATTCTGTACATGTCCTCAATGATGGAAAAAAGAGATCAGATGACATTAAAGCATCACCCTTCAAGGGGCATATTAGATTAGATGGCATTAATGCTACCCTTCTTGTATATATGCAAGTACTGCAATGTTTAAGTTTGAATGCTAACACTACTTGCTAATGCTAGCGATCTAATTTAGTGCTAATATCTGATGATTTTCATACTGTAAACGTGTCCTCAATGATGGAAATAAGAGATCAGATGACATTAAAGCATAACCCTTAATGTGCATATTAGATTAGATATCATTAAAGTTTGAACCCTATCTTGTATTCTATGCAAATACAGCAATGTTAAAGTTTGAATGCTAAATCTAACTTGCTAATGCTAGCGATCTAATGCTAGTGCAAATATCTGTTCTTTTTTTCATACTGAAACAGATGACATTGTCCTCATATGATGGAAATTAGAGATCAGATGGCGCTAAATCTAACTAATGCTAGCGATCTAATGAACGGTCCTCGATGATGGAAATTTAAGCCTTCTTGTATACATGCAAGTACTGCAATGTTTAAGTTTGAATGCTAATGCTAACTTGCTAATGCTAGCGATCTAATGCTAGTGCTAATATTTGGTCATTTTCATGCTTAACATGTTCTCTATGATGGAAATAAGAGATCAGATGGCATTAAAGCATAACCTTTCATGGGCATATTGGATCAGATGGCATAAAAGCTAAACCCTTCTTGTATACATGCAAATACAACAATGTTAAAGTTTGAATGCTAATGCTAATTTGCTAATGCTAGCGATCTAATGCTAGTGCTTATATCTGGTCATTTTCATGCTGAACATGTCCTCTGTGATGGTAATAATAGATCAGATGACATTAAAGCATTACCCTTCCTGGGCATATTTGAACCGATGGCATTAAAGCTAAACGCTTCTTGTATACATGCAAATACAGCAATGTTAAAGTTTGAATGCTAATGCTAACTTGCTAATGCTAGCGATCTAATTCGTGTGCTAATATCTGGTCATTTTCATACTGTACGTGTCCTCAATGATGGAAATAAGAGATCAGATGACATTAAAGCATAACCGTTAATGGGCATATTAGATTAGATGGCATTGAAGCTTAACCCTACTTGTATTCATGCAAATACAGCAATGTTAAAGTTTGAATGCTAAAGCTAACTTGCTAATGCTAGCGGTTTAATACTAGTGCTAATATCTGGTCATTTTCATACTGTACGTGTCCTCTATGATGGAAATATGAGATCAAATGCCGTTAAAGCTAAAGCCTTCTTGTATACATGCAAGTACTGCAATGTTTAAGTTTGAATGCTAATGCTAACTTGCTAATGCTAGCGATCTAATGCTAGTGCCAATATCTGGTCATTTTCATGCTGAACATGTCCTCTATGATGGAAAGAAGAGATAATATGGCATTAAAGCATAACCTTTCATGGGCATATTGGATCAGATGGCATTAAAGCTTAACCCTTCTTGTATACATGCAAATACAGCAATGTTAAAGTTTGAACACTAATGCTCACTTGCTAATGCTAGCGATCTAATGCTATCGTAATATCTGGTCATTTTCATGCTGAACATGTCCTCTATGATGGAAATAAGAGATCAGATCGCATTAATGCATTACCCTTCATGGGCATATTAGATCAGATGGCATTAAAGCTTAACCCTTCTTGTATACATGCAAATACAGCAATGTCAAAGTTAGAATGCTAATGCTAACTTGCTAATGCTAGCGATCTTATGCTAGTGCTAATATCTGGTCATTTTCATGCTGAACATGTCCTCTATGATGGAAATAGGAGATCAGACGGCATTAAAGCATCACCTTTCATGGGCATATTATATGAGTAGTCATTAAAGCTTAACCCTTCTTGTATACATGCAAATACAGCAATGTTAAAGTTTCAATGCTTATGCCAATTTGCTAATGCTATCGATCTAATGCTAGTTCTAATATCTGATCATTTTCATACTGTACGTGTCCTCTATAATGGAAATCAGAAATCAGATGGCATTAAGGCATAACCCTTCATGGGCATATTAGATTAGATGGCATTAAACCCTAACGCTTCTTGTATACATGCACTTAGAGCAATCTTAAAGTTTGAATGCTAATTCTAACTTGCTAATGCTGGCGATCTAATGCTAGTGCTAATATCTGGTCATTTTCATACTGTACGTGTCCTCTATGATGGAAAAAAGAGATCAGATGGCATAAAACCTTAAGCCTTCTTCTATACATGCAAGTACTGCAATGTTTAAGTTTGAATGCTTATGCTAACTTGCTAATGCTAGCGATCTAATGCTATTGCTAATATCTGGTCATTTTCATACTGTACGTGTCTTCTTTGATGGAAATAAGAAATCAGATGGCATTAAAGCCTAACCCTTCTTGGGTAAATTAGATTAGATGGCATTAAAGCTTAACACGTCTTGTATACATGCAAGTCCTGCAATGTTTACGTTTGAATGCTAATGCTAACTTGCTAATGCTAACTATCTAATGCTAGTGCTAATATCTGGTAATTTTCATACTGTACGTGTCCTCTATGATGGAAATAAGAGATCAGATGGCATTAAAGCAAAACCCTTCATGGGCATATTTGATTAGATGGGATTAAAGCTTACCCCTTCTTGTATACATGCAAATACAGCAATGTTAAAGTTAGAATGCTAATGCTAACTTGCTAATGCTAGCGATCTCACGCTAGTGCTAATATCTGGTCATTTTCATACTGTACGTGTCATCTATGATGGAAATAAGAGATCAGATTGCATTGAAGCATAACCTTTCGTGGGCATATTATATTAAATGGCATTCAAGCTTAACCCTTCTTGTATATATGCAAATACTGCAATGTTAAAGTTTGAATGCTTATGCTAACATGCTAATGCTAGCGATCTAATGCTAGTGCTAATATCTGATCATTTTCATTCTGTACGTGTCCTCTATAATGGAAATCAGAGATCAGATGGAATTAAGGCATAACCCTTCATTGGCAGATTAGATTCGATGGCATGAAAGCTTAACGCTTCTTGTATAGATGCATATACAGCAATGTTAAAGTTTGAATGCTAATGCTAACTTGCTAATGCTAGCGATCTAATGCTAGTGCTAATATCTGGTCATTTTCATGCTGAACATGTCCTCTATGATGGTAATAAGAGATCAGATGGCATTAAAGCATCACCTTTCATGGGCATATTTGATCAGATGGCATTAAAGCTTAACCCTTCTTGTATACATTAAATACAGCAATGTTAAAATTTGAATGTTAATGCTAACTTGCAAATGCTAGCGATCTAATGCTAGTGCTAATATCTGGTCATTTTCACACTGTACTTGTACTCAATGATGGAAATAAGAGATGAGATGGCATTAAAGCATAACCCTTCATGGGCATATTAGATTAGATAGCATTAAAACTTAACCCTTCTTGTATACATGCAAATACAGCAATGTTAAAGTTAGTATGCTAATGCTAACTTCCTAATGCTAGTGATCTATTGCAATTGCTTATATCTGGTCATTTTCATTCTGTACGTGTCCTCGATGATGGAAATAAGGGATCAGATGGTGTTAAAGCTTAAGCCTTCTTGTATACATGCAAGAACTGCAATGTTTAATTTTATATGCTAATGCTAACTTGCTAATGCTAGCGATCTCACGCTAGTGCTAATATCTGGTCATTTTCATACTGTACGTGTCATCTATGATGGAAATAAGAAATCAAATTGCATTAAAGCATAACCTTTCGTGGGCATATTATATTAAATGGCATTAAAGCTTAACCCTTCTTGTATATATGTAAATACTGCATTGTTAAAGTTTGAATGCTTATGCTAACTTGCTAATGCTAGCGATCTAATGCTAGTGCTAATATCTGATCATTTTCATACTGTACGTGTCCTCAATGATGGAAATAAGAGATCAGATGGCATTAAATCATAACCCTTCATGGCATATTAGATTAGATGGCATTATAGCTTACCCCTTCTTGTATACATGCAAGTACTGCAATGTTTAAATTTGAATGCTAATGCTAACTTGCTAATGCTAGCGCTCTAATGCTAGTGCTAATATCTGGTCATCTTCATACTGTACGTGTCCTCAATGATGGAAATAAGAGATCAGATGACATTAAAGCATAACCCTTAATGTGCATATTAGATTAGATGGCATTTACTCTTAACCCTACTTGTATTCATGCAAATACAGCAATGTTAAAGTTTGAATGCTAAATCTAACTTGCTAATGCTAGCGATCTAATGCTAGTGCTAATATCTGGTCTTTTTCATACTGTATGTGTCCTCGATGATGGAAATAAGAGATCAGATATCGTGAAAGCTTAAGCCTTCTTGTATACATGCAAGTACTGCAATGTTTAAGTTTGAATGCTAATGCTAATTTGCTAATGCTAGCGGTCTAATGCTAGTGCTAATATCTGGTCATTTTCATACTGTACGTGTCCTCTATGATGGAAATAAGATATCAAATGCCGTTATAGCTAATGCCTTCTTGTATACATGCAAGTTCTGCAATGTTTAAGTTTGAATGCTAATGCTAACTTGCTAATGCTAGCGATCTAATGCTAGTGCTAATATCTGGTCATTTTCATGCTAAACATGTTCTCTATGATGGAAATGAGAGATCAGATGGCATTAAAGCATAACCTTTCATGGGCATATTGGATCAGATGGCATTAAAGCTAAACCCTTCTTGTATACATGCAAATACAGCAATGTTAAAGTTTGAATGCTAATGCTAATTTGCTAATGCTAGCGATCTAATGCTAGTGCTTATATCTGATCATTTTCATGCTGAACATGTCCTCAATGATGGAAATAAGAGATCAGATCGCATTAAAGCATTACCCTTCATGGGCATATTTGATCAGATGGCATTAAAGCTTAACCCTTCTTGTATACATGCAAATACAGCAATGTTAAAGTTTGAATGCTAATGCTAACTTGCCAATGCTAGCGATCTAATGCTAGTGCTAATATCTGGTCATTTTCATACTGTACGTGTCCTCAATGATGGAAAATGGAGATCAGATGACATTAAAGCATAACCCTTAATGGGCATATTAGATTAGATGGCATTGAAGCTTAACCCTACTTGTATTCGTGCAAATACAGCAATGTTATAGTTTGAATGCTAAAGCTAACTTGCTAATGCTAGCAATCTAATGCGAGTGCTAATATCTGGTCATTTTCATACTGTACGTGTCCTCGATGATGGGAATAAGAGATCAGATGGCGTGAAAGCTTAAGCCTTCTTGTATACATGCAAGTACTGCAATGTTTAAGTTTGAATGCTAATGCTTACTTGCTAATACTAGCGGTTTAATGGTAGTGCTAATATCTGGTCATTTTCATACTGTACGTGTCCTCTATGATGGAAATAAGAGATCAAATGCCGTTAAAGCTAAAGCCTTCTTGTATACATGCAAGTACTGCAATGTTTAAGTTTGAATGCTAATGCTAACTTGCTAATGCTAGCGATCTAATGCTAGTGCTAATATCTGGTCATTTTCATGCTGAACATGTCCTCTATGATGGAAAGAAGAGATAAGATGACATTAAAGCATAACCTTTCATGGGTATATTGGATCAGATGGCATTAAAGCTTAACCCTTCTTGTATACATGCAAATACAGTAATGTTAAAGTTAGAATGCTAATGCTAACTTGCTAATGCTAGCAATCTAATGCTAGTGCTAATATCTGGTCATTTTCATGCTGAACATGTCCTCTATGATGGAAATAAGAGATCAAATGGCATTAAAGCATAACCCTTCCTGTGCAAATTTGATTCGATGGCATTAAAGCTTAACCCTTCTTGTGTACATGCAAGTCCTGCAATGTTTAAGTTTGAATGCTAATGCTAACTTGCTTATGCTGGCAATCAAATGCTAGAGCTAATATCTGGTCATTGTCAAACTGTATGTGTCCTCTATAATGGAAATAAGAGATCAGATGACATTAAAGCATAATCCTTCATGGGCATATTAGATTAGATGGCATTAAACCTTCACCCTTCTTGTATACATGCAAATACAGCAATGTTAAAGTTTTAATGCTAATGCTAACTTGCTAATGCTGGCGATCTAATGCTATTGCTCATATCTTGTCATTTTCATACTGTATGTGTCCACTATGTTGGAAATAAGAGATCAGATGGCATAAAATCATGACTTTTCATAGGCATATTAGATTAGATGACATTAAAGCTTAACTATTCTTGTACACATGCAAAAACAGCAATTTTAAAGTTTGAATGCTAATGCTAACTTGCTAATGCTAGCGATCTAATGATAGTGCTATGATCTGGTCAATTTCATACTGTACGTCTCCTCTTTGACAGAAATAAGAGATCAGATGGCATTAAAGCCTAACCCTTTGTGGGCATTTTAGATTAGATTGCATTAAAGTTCAACCCTTCTTGTATACATGCAACTACTGCAATGTTTAAGTTTGAATGCTAATGCTAACTTGCTAATGCTAGCGATCTAATGCTAGAGCTAATTTCTGGTCATTTTCATACTGTACGTAGCCTCTATGATGTAAATAAGAGATCAGATGCCTTTAAAGCATAACCCGTCATGGGCATATTAGATTAGATGGCATTAAAGCTTAACCCTTCTTGTATACATGCAAGTACTGCAATGTTTAAGTTTGAATGCTAATGCTAACTTGCTAATGCTAGCGATCTAATGCTAGTGCTAATATCTGGTCATTTTCAAACTGTACTTGTCCTCAATAAAGGAAATAAGAGATGAGATGGCATGAAAGCATAACCCTTCATGGGCATATTAGATTAGATGGCATTAAACCTTAACGCTTCTTGTATATATGCAAATACAGGAATGTTTAAGTTTAAATGCTAATGCTAACTTGCTAATGCTAGCGGTCTAATGCTAGTGCTAATATCTGGTCATTTTCATACTGTACGTGCCTCTATGATGAAAATAAAGATCAGATTGCATTAAAATGCTTTCATTAGGCATATTATATTAAATGGCATTAAAGCTTCACCCTTCTTGTATATATGCAAATACTGCAATGTTAAAGTTTGAATGCTAATTCTAACTTGCTAATGCTAGCGATCTAATGCTAGTGCTAATATCTGATCATTTTCATACTGAACATGTCCTCTATGATGGAAATAAGAGATCAGATGGAATTAAAGCATAACCCTTCATTGGCATACAAGATTAGATGGCATGAAAGCTTTAACCCTTCTTGTATCCATGCAAATACTGCAATGTTTAAGTTGAATTATAATGCTAACTTGCTAATGCTAGCGATCTAATTATGGTGCAAATATCTGGTCATTTTCATACTGTACGTGTCCTCAATGATGGAAAATGGAAGATGACATTAAAATCACCCTTAATGGGCATATTAGATTAGATGGCATTAAAGCTTAACCTTCTTGTATCCATGCAAGTACTGCAATGTTTAAGTTTTGAATGCTAATGCTAACTTGCTAATGCTAGCGATCTAATGCTAGAGCTAATATCTGGTCATTTTCATACTGAATGTGTCCTCTATGATGGAAATAAGAGATCAGATGGAATTAAAGCATAACCCTTCATTGGCATATTAGATTAGATGGCATTAAAGCTTAACCCTTCTTGTATCCATGCAAATACAGCAATGTTTAAGTTTGAATTATAATGCTAACTTGCTAATGCTAGCGATCTAATTATGGTGCTAATATCTGGTCATTTTCATACTGTATGTGTCCTCTATGATGGAAAATAAGATGATTCAAATGCATATTAAAACTAAAGCCTTCTTGTATACATGCAAGTACTGCAATGTTTAAGTTTGAATACTAATGCTAACTTGCTAATGCTAGCGATCTAATGCTAGTGCTAATATCTGGTCATTTTCATGCTGAACATGTCCTCTTTGATGGTAATAAGAGATCACATGGCATTAAAGCATAACCTTTCATGGGCATATTGGATCAGAGGGCATTAAAGCTTAACCCTTCTTTTATACAATAAATACAACAATGTTAAAATTTGAATGCTAATGCTAACTTGCTAATGCTGGCGATCTAATGCTAGTGCTAATATCTGGTCTTTTTCATACTGTACTTGTCCTCAATGATGGAAATAAGAGATGAGATGGCATTAAAGCATAACCCTTCATGGGCATATTAGATTAGATAGCATTAAAGCTTAACCCTTCTTGTATACATGCAAATACAGTAATGTTAAAGTTAGAATGCTAATGCTAACTTCCTAATGCTAGCGATCTAATGCTTTTGCTAATATTTGGTCATTTTCATACTGTACGTGTCCTCGATGATGGAAATAAGGGATCAGATGGCGTGAAAGCTTAAGCCTTCTTGTATACATGCAATGAACTGCAATGTTTAAGTTTGAATGCTAATGCTAACTTGCTAATGCTAGCGATCTAACGCTAGTGCAAATATCTGGTCATTTTCATACTGTACGTGTTCTCAATGACGGAAATAAGAGAACAGATGACATTAAAGCATAACCCTTCATGTGCATATTAGATTAGATGGCATTTACTCTTAACCCTACTTGTATTCATGCAAATACAGCAATGTTAAAGTTTGAATGCTAAATCTAACTTGCTAATGCTAGCGATCTAATGCTAGTGCTAATATCTGGTCTTTTTCATACTGTATGTGTCCTCGATGATGGAAATAAGAGATCAGATATCGTGAAAGCTTAAGCCTTCTTGTATACATGCAAGTACTGCAATGTTTAAGTTTGAATGCTAATGCTAACTTGCTAATGCTAGCGATCTAATGCTAGTGCTAATATCTGGTCATTTTCATGCTAAACATGTTCTCTATGATGGAATTGAGAGATCAGATGGCATTAAAGCATAACCTTTCATGGGCATATTGGATCAGATGGCATTAAAGCTAAACCCTTCTTGTATACATGCAAATACAGCAATGTTAAAGTTTGAATGCTAATGCTAATTTGCTAATGCTAGCGATCTAATGCTAGTGCTTATATCTGATCATTTTCATGCTGAACATGTCCTCTGTGATGGAAATAAGAGATCAGATCGCATTAAAGCATTACCCGTCATGGGCATATTTCATCAGATGGCATTAAAGCTTTACCCTTCTTGTATACATGCAAATACAGCAATGTTAAAGTTTAAATGCTAATGCTAACTTGCCAATGCTAGCGATCTAATGCTAGTGCTAATATCTGGTCATTTTCATACTGTACATGTCCTCAATGATGGAAATAAGAGATCAGATTCCATTAAAACATAACCCTTCAAGGGCATATAAGATTAGATGGCATTAAAGCTTAACCCTTCTTGTATCCATGCAAGTACTGCAATGTTTAAGTTTGAATTATAATGCTAACTTGCTAATGCTTGCGATCTAATAAAAGTGCTAATATCTGGTCATTTTCATACTGTACGTGTCCTCAATGATGGAAAATGGAGATCAGATGACATTAAAGCATAACCCTTAATGGGCATATTAGATTAGATGGCATTGAAGCTTAACCCTACTTGTATTCGTGCAAATACAGCAATGTTATAGTTTGAATGCTAAAGCTAACTTGCTAATGCTAGCGATCTAATGCGAGTGCTAATATCTGGTCATTTTCATACTGTACGTGTCCTCGATGATGGGAATAAGAGATCAGATGGCGTGAAAGCATAAGCCTTCTTGTATACATGCAAGTACTGAAATGTTTAAGTTTGAATGCTAATGCTTACTTGCTAATGCTAGCGGTTTAATGCTAGTGCTAATATCTGGTCATTTTCATACTGTACGTGTCCTCTATGATGGAAATAAGAGATCAAATGCCGTTAAAGCTAAAGCCTTCTTGTATACATGCAAGTACTGCAATGTTTAAGTTTGAATGCTAATGCTAACTTGCTAATGCTAGCGATCTAATGCTAGTGCTAATATCTGGTCATTTTCATGCTGAACATGTCCTCTATGATGGAAAGAAGAGATAAGATGACATTAAAGCATAACCTTTCATGGGCATATTGGATCAGATGGCATTAAAGCTTAACCCTTCTTGTATACATGCAAATACAGTAATGTTAAAGTGAGAATGCTAATGCTAACTTGCTAATGCTAGCGATCTAATGCTAGTGCTAATATCTGGTCATTTTCATGCTGAACATGTCCTCTATGATGGAAATAAGAGATCAGATGGCATTAAAGCATAACCCTTCCTGTGCAAATTTGATTCAATGGCATTAAAGCTTAACCCTTCTTGTGTACATGCAAGTCCTGCAATGTTTAAGGTTGAATGATAATGCTAACTTGCTTATGCTGGCAATCAAATGCTAGAGCTAATATCTGGTCATTGTCAAACTGTATGTGTCCTCTATAATGGAAATAAGAGATCAGATGACATTAAAGCATAACCCTTCATGGGCATATTAGATTAGATGGCATTAAACCTTAACCCTTCTTGTATACATGCAAATACAGCAATGTTAAAGTTTGAATGCTAATGCTAACTTGCTAATGCTGGCGATCTAATGCTATTGCTAATATCTTGTCATTTTCATACTGTATGTGTCCACTATGTTGGAAATAAGAGATCAGATGCCATAAAAGCATGACTTTTCATAGGCATATTAGATTAGATGACATTAAAGCTTAACCCTTCTTGTACACATGCAAAAACAGCAATTTTAAAGTTTGAATGCTAATGCTAACTTGCTAATGCTAGTGATCTAATGCTAGTGCTATGATCTGCTCAATTTCATACTGTACGTCTCCTCTTTGACAGAAATAAGAGATCAGATGGCATTAAAGCCTAACCCTTCGTGGGCATTTTAGATTAGATTGAATTAAAGTTCAACCCTTCTTGTATACATGCAACTACTGCAATGTTTAAGTTTGAATGCTAATGCTAACTTGCTAATGCTAGCGATCTAATGCTAGAGCTAATTTCTGGTCATTTTCATACTGTACGTGTCCTCTATAATGGAAATCAGAGATCAGATGGAATTAAGGCATAACCCTTCATTGGCATATTAGATTAGATGGCATGAAAGCTTAACGCTTCTTGTATAGATGCAAATACAGCAATGTTTAAGTTTGAATTCTAATGCTAACTTGCTAATGCTAGCGGTCTAATGCTAGTGCTAATATCTGGTCATTTTCATACTGTACGTGTCCTCTATGATGGAAATAAGAGATCAAATGCCATTAAAACTAAAGCCTTCTTGTATACATGCAAGTACTGCAATGTTTAAGCTTGAATACTAATGCTAACTTGCTAATGCTAGCGATCTAATGCTAGTGCTAATATCTGGTCATTTTCATGCTGAACATGTCCTCTATGATGGTAATAAGAGATCAGATGGCATTAAAGCATAACCTTTCATGGGCATATTGGATCAGAGGGCATTAAAGCTTAACCCTTCTTTTATACAATAAATACAGCAATGTTAAAATTTGAATGCTAATGCTAACTTGCTAATGCTTGCGATCTAATGCTAGTGCTAATATCTGGTCTTTTTCATACTGTACTTGTCCTCAATGATGGAAATAAGAGATGAGATGGCATTAAAGCATAACCCTTCATGGGCATATTAGATTAGATAGCATTAAAGCTTAACCCTTCTTGTATACATGCAAATACAGTAATGTTAAAGTTAGAATGCTAATGCTAACTTCCTAATGCTAGCGATCTGATGCTTTTGCTAATATTTGGTCATTTTCATACTGTCAGATGTGTCCTAAAGCCTAATGATGGAAATAAGGGATCAGATGGCGTTAAAGCTTAAGCCTTCTTGTATACATGCAAGTACTGCAATGTTTAAGTTTGAATGCTAATGCTAACTTGCTAATGCTAGCGATCTAACGCTAGTGCAAATATCTGGTCATTTTCATGCTGTACGTGTCCTCAATGACGGAAATAAGAGAACAGATGACATTAAAGCATAACCCTTAATGTGCCTATTAGATTAGATGGCAATAAAGCTTAACCTTTCGTGGGCACATTATATTAAATGGCTTTAAAGCTTAACCCTTCTTGTATATATGCAAATACTGCAATGTTAGAGTTTGAATGCTTATGCTAACTTGCTAATGCTAGCTATCTAATGCTAATGATAATATCTGATCATCTTCATACTGTACGTGTCCTCAATGATGGAAATAAGAGAACAGATGACATTAAAGCATAACCCTTAATGTGCCTATTATATTAAATGGTATTAAAGCTTAACCCTACTTGTATTAATGCAAATACAGCAATGTTAAAGTTTGAATGCTAAATCTAACTTGCTAATGCTAGCGATCTAATGCTAGTGCTAATATCTGGTCTTTTTCATACTGTACGTGTTCTCGATGATGGAAATAAGAGATCAGATGGCGTGAAAGCTTAAGCCTTAATGGGCATATTAGATTAGATGGCATTAAAGCTTAACCCTTCTTGTATACATGCAAGTACTGCAATGTTTAAGTTTGAATGCTAATGCTAACTTGCTAATGCTAACGATCTAATGCTAGTGCTAATATCTTGTCATTTTCATACTGTCCGTGTCCTCTATGATGGAAATAAGAGATCAGATGACATAAAAGCAAAACCCTTCATCGGCATATTAGATTAGATGGCATAAAAACTTACCCCTTCTTGTATACATGCAAATACAGCAATTTTAAAGTTTGAATGCTTATGCTATCTTGCTAATGCTAGCAATCTAATACTAGTGCTAATATCTGGTCATTTTCATACTGTACATGTCCTCAATGATGGAAATAAGAGATGAGATGGCATTAAAAGCATAACCCTTAATCGGCATATTATATTAGATGGTATTAAAGCTTAACCCTTCTTGTACACATCATGCAAATACAGCAATATTAAAGTTTGAATGCTAAATCTAACTTGCTAATGCTAGCGATCTAATGCTAGTGCTAATATCTGGTCTTTTTTCATACTGTATGTGTCTCTATGATGAAATAAGAGATCAGATGGCATAAAAGCATAACTTTTAATGGGCATATTAGATTAGATGGCATTAAAAAGCTTAACCGTTTCTTGTATACATGCAAGTACTGCAATGTTTAAGTTTGAATGCTAATGCTAACTTGCTAATGCTAACGATCTAATGCTAGTGCTAATATCTGGTCATTTTCATACTGTCCGTCTCTCTATGATGGAAATAAGAGATCAGATGGCATAAAAAGCAAAACCCTTCATGGGCATTTTAGATTAGATGGCATTAAAACTTAACCCTTCTTGTATACATGCAAGTACTGCAATTTTAAAGTTTGAATGCTAATGCTAACTTGCTAATGCTAACGATCTAATGCTAGTGCTAATATCTGGTCATTTTCAAACTGTTAAGAGATGAGATCTTCTAACCCTTCAAGGGCATATTGATTAAATAAGCTTAACCCTTCTTGATCAGACTGCAATGTTTAGTTTGAATATTAATAAGCTATTCTAATATCTTGGGCAAATTAGATTAGATGGCATAAAAAGCATGACTTTTCGTAGATTAGATGACATACATTAAAGTACACATGCAAATTGCAATATTAAAGTTTGAATGCTAATGCTAACTTGCTAATGCTAACTATCTAATTGCTAGTGTGCTCATAATGGAAATAAGAATCAGATGGCATTAAATTTGGGCATTTTAGATTAATTGCATTAAAGCAACAGTTCTTGCTGCAAGTACTGCAATGTTTAAGTTTGAATCTAATGCTAAGTGCTAATAACTGGTCATTTTAATATCTGGTCATTTTTCAAGCGTTTCTTCTATGATGTAAATAAAGAGATCAGATGGCATTAAAGCCTAACCTTCTTGTATACATGGCAAATTAGATTAGATGCTAATGCACTTTTAAAGCTAAATCCCGTCTTGTATACATGCAAGTTTCTTCTGCAAATTTAAGCTTTTGAATGCTAATGCTATGGCATTGCTAATGCTAATATCTGCAATGTTTGCTTTGAATGCTAAGATAACTTGGCTAACTATCTAATGCTAGTCATATCTGGTAATTCTGTCCTGTCCTCTATGATGGAAATAAGGTCCAGATGGCATTAAAGCAATACCCTTCATGGGCATATTGGATTAGATGGCATTAAAGCTTACCCTTCTTGTATACATGCAAGTACTGCAATGTTTAAGTTTGAATGCTAATGCTAACTTGCTAATGCTAGCGATCTAATGCTAGTGCTAATATCTGGTCATTTTCATACTGTACTTGTCCTCAATGATGGAAATAAGAGATGAGATGGCATTAAAGCATAACCCTTCATGGGCATATTAGATTAGATAGCATTAAACCTTAACCCTTCTTGTATACATGCAAATACAGCAATGTTAAAGTTTGAATGCTAATGCTAACTTGCTAATGCTAGCGGTCTAATGCTAGTGCTAATATCTGGTCATTTTCATACTGTACGTGTCCTCTATGATGGAAATAAGAGATCAAATGCCGTTAAAGCAAAAGCCTTCTTGTATACATGCAAGTACAGCAATGTTAAAGTTTGAATGCTAAAGCTAATTTGCTAATGCTTGCGATCTAATGCTAGTGCTTATATCTGGTCATTTTCATGCTGAACATGTCCTCTGTGATGGAAATAAGAGATCAGATCGCATTAAAGCATTACCCTTCATGGGCATATTTGATCAGATGGCATTAAAGCTTAACCCTTCTTGTATACATGCAAATACAGCAATGTTAAAGTTTGAATGCTAATGCTAACTTGCTAATGCTAGCGATCTAATGCTAGTGCTAATATCTGGTCATTTTCATACTGTACATGTCCTCAATGATGGAAATAAGAGATCAGATGGCATTAAAGCATAACCCTTCAAGGGCATATTAGATTAGATGGCATTAAAGCTTAACCCTTCTTATATACATGCAAGTACTGCAATGTTTAAGTTTGAATGCTAATGCTAACTTGCTAATGCTAGCGATCTAATTCGAGTGCTAATATCTGGTCATTTTCATACTTTAAGTGTCCTCAATGATGGAAATAAGAGATCAGATGACATTAAAGGATAACCCTTAATGGGCATATTAGATTATATGGCATTAAAGCTTAACCCTACTTGTATTCATGCAAATACAGCAATGTTAATATTTGAATCCTAAAGCTAACTTTCTAATGCTAGCGATCTAATGCAAGTGCTAATATCTGGTCATTTTCATACTGTACGTGTCCTCGATGATGGAAATAAGAGATCAGATGGCGTGAAAGCTTAAGCCTTCTTGTATACATGCAAGTACTGCAATGTTTAAGTTTCAATGCTAATGCTAACTTGCTAATGCTAGCGGTTTAATGCTAGTGCTAATATCTCGTCATTTTCATACTGTACGTGTCCTCTATGATGGAAATAAGAGATCAAATGCCGTTAAAGCTAAAGCCTTCTTGTATACATGCAAGTACTGCAATGTTTAAGTTTGAATGCTAATGCTAACTTGCTAATGCTAACGATCTAATGCTAGTGCTAATATCTGGTCATTTTCATACTGTACGTGTCTTCTATGATGGAAATAAGAGATCAGATGGCATTAAAGCCTAACCCTTCGTGGGCAAATTAGATTAGATGGCATTAAAGCTTAACACGTCTTGTATACATGCAAGTCCTGCAATGTTTAAGTTTGAATGCTAATGCTAACTTGCTAATGCTAACTATCTAATACTAGTGCTAATATCTGGTAATTTTCATACTGTACGTGTCCTCTATGATGGAAATTAGAGATCAGATGGCATTAAAGCAAAACCCTTCATGGGCATATTAGATTAGATGGCATTAAAGCTTACCCCTTCTTGTATACATGCAAGTACTGCAATGTTTAAGTTTGAATGCTAATGCTAACTTGCTAATGCTAGTGATCTAATGTTAGTGCTAATATCTGGTCTTTTTTATACTGTACGTTTTCTCGATGATGGAAATAAGAGATTAGATGGCGTGAAAGCTTAAGCCTTAATGGGCATATTAGATTAGATGGCATTAAAGCTTAACCCTTCTTGTATACATGCAAGTACTGCAATGTTTAAGTTTGAACGCTAATGCTAACTTGCTAATGCTAACGATCTAATGCTAGTGCTAATATCTGGTCATTTTCATACTGTCCGTGTCCTCTATGATGGAAATATGAGATCAGATGACATTAAAGCAAAACCCTTCATCGGCATATTAGATTAGATGGCATAAAAACTTACCCCTTCTTGTATACATGCAAATACAGCAATTTTAAAGTTTGAATGCTTATGCTATCTTGCTAATGCTAGCGATCTAATACTAGTGCTAATATCTGGTCATTTTCATACTGTACTTGTCCTCAATGATGGAAATAAGAGATGAGATGGCATTAAATCATAACCCTTCATGGGCATATTAGATAAGATAGCATTAAACCTTAACCCTTCTTGTATACATGCAAATGCAGCAATGTTAAAGTTTGAATGCTAATGCTAACTTGCTAATGCTAGCGGTCTAATGCTAGTGCTAATATCTGGTCATTTTCATACAGTACGTGTCCTCTATGATGGAAATAAGAGATCAAATGCCGTTAAAGCAAAAGCCTTCTTGTATACATGCAAGTACAGCAATGTTAAAGTTTGAATGCTAAAGCTAATTTGCTAATGCTTGCGATCTAATGCTAGTGCTTATATCTGGTCATTTTCATGCTGAACATGTCCTCTGTGATGGAAATAAGAGATCAGATCGCATTAAAGCATAACCCTTCATGGGCATATTTGATCAGATGGCATTAAAGCTTAACCCTTCTTGTATACATGCAAATACAGCAATGTTAAAGTTTGAATGCTAATGCTAACTTGCTAATGCTAGCGATCTAATGCTAGTGCTAATATCTGGTCATTTTCATACTGTACATGTCCTCAATGATGGAAATAAGAGATCAGATGGCATTAAAGCATAACCCTTCAAGGGCATATTAGATTAGATGGCATTAAAGCTTAACCCTTCTTATATACATGCAAGTACTGCAATGTTTAAGTTTGAATGCTAATGCTAACTTGCTAATGCTAGCGATCTAATTCGAGTGCTAATATCTGGTCATTTTCATACTGTACGTGTCCTCTATAATGGAAATCAGAAATCAGATAGCATGAAGGCATAACCCTTCATGGGCATATTAGATTAGATGGCATTAAAGCTTAACGCTTCTTGTATACATGCAAATACAGCAATTTTAAAGTTTGAATGCTGATGCTAACTTGCTAATGCTAACTTTCTAATGCTAGTGCTAATATCTGGTAATTTTCATACTGTACGTGTCCTCTATGATGGAAATAAGAGATCTGATGGCATTAAAGCAAAACCCTTCATGGGCAAATTAGATTAGATGGCATTAAAGCTTACCCCTTCTTGTATACATGCAAGTACTGCAATGTTTAAGTTTGAATGCTAATGCTAACTTGCTAATGCTAGCGATCTAATGCTAGTGCTAATATCTGGTCATTTTCATACTGTACTTGTCCTCAATGATGGAAATAAGAGATGAGATGGCATTAAAGGATAACCCTTCATGGGCATATTAGATTTGATAGCATTAAACCTTAACCCTTCTTGTATACATGCAAATACAGCAATGTTAAAGTTAGAATGCTAATGCTAACTTGCTAATTCTAGCGATCTAACGCTAGTTCTAATATCTGGTCATTTTCATACTGTACGTGTCATCTATGATGGAAATAAGAGATCATTTTGCATTAATGCATAACCTTTCGTGGGCATATTATATTAAATGGCATTAAAGCTTAACCTTTCATGTATATATGTAAATACTGCAATGTTAAAGTTTGAATGCTTATGCTAACTTGCTAATGCTAGCGATCTAATGCTAGAGCTAATATCTGATCATTTTCATACTGTATGTGTCCTCTATAATGGAAATCAGAGATCAGATGGCATTAAAGCCTAACCCTTCACTGGCATATTAGATTAGATGGCATTAAAGCTTAACGCTTCTTGTATAGATGCAAATACAGCAATGTATAAGTTTGAATGCTAATGCTAACTTGCTAATGCTAGCCGTCTAATGCTAGTGCTAATATCTGGTCATTTTCATACTGTACGTGTCCTCTATGATGGAAATAAGAGATCAAATGCCGTTAAAGCAAAAGCCTTCTTGTATACATGCAAGTACTGCAATGTTTAAGTTTGAATTCTAATGCTAACTTGCTAATGCTAGCGATCTAATGCTAGTGCTAATATCTGGTCATTTTCATGCTGAACATGTCTTCTATGATGGAAATAAGAGATCAGATGGCATTAAAGCATAACCTTTCATGGGCATATTGGATCAGATGGCGTTAAAGCTTAACCCTTCTTGTATACATTAAATACAGCAATGTTAAAGTTTGAATGCTAATGCAAACTTGCTAATGCTAGCGATCTAATGCTAGTGCTAATATCTGGTCATTTTCATACTGTACGTGTCCTCTTTGATGGAAATAAGAGATCAAATGCCGTTAAAGCTAAAGCCTTCTTGTATACATGCAAGTTCTGCAATGTTTAAGTTTGAATGCTAATGCTAACTTGCTAATGCTAGCGATCTAATCCTACTGCTAATATCTGGTCATTTTCATACTGTACTTTTCCTCAATGATGGAAATAAGAGATGAGATGGCATTAAAGCATAACCCTTCATGGGCATATTAGATTAGATAGCATTAAAGCTTAACCCTTCTTGTATACATGCAAGTACTGCAATGTTTAAGTTTGAATGCTAATGCTAACTTGCTAATGCTAGCGATCTAATGCTAGTGCTAATATCTGGTCATTTTCATACTGTACTTGTCCTCAATGATGGAAATAAGAGATCAGATGGCATTAAAGCATAACCCTTCATGGGCATATTAGATTAGATAGCATTAAAACTTAACCCTTCTTGTATACATGCAAATACTGCAATGTTAAAGTTTGAATGCTAATGCTAACTTGCTAATACTAGCAATCTAACACAAGTGCTAATATCTGGTCATTTTCATACTGTACGTGTCATCTATGATGGAAATAAGAGATCAGATGGCATTAAAAAGCATAACCCTTTCATGGGCATATTATATTAAATGGCATTAAAAACTTAACCCTTCTTGTATATATGCAAATACTGCAATGTTAAAGTTTGAATGCTAAATCTAACTTTCTAATACTGGCAATCTAACTCTAGTGCTAATATCTGGTCTTTTTTCATACTGTACGTGTCATCGATGATGGAAATAAGAGATCAGATGGCGTTAAAGCTTAAGCCTTTAATGGGCATATTAGATTAGATGGCATTAAAGCTTAACCCTTCTTGTATAGATGCAAGTACTGCAATGTTTAAGTTTGAATGCTAATGCTAACTTGCTAATGCTAATGATCTAATGCTAGTGCTAATATCTGGTCTTTTTTCATACTGTCCGTGTCCTCTATGATGGAAATTAGAGATCAGATGACATTAAAGCAAAACCCTTCATGGGCATATTAGATTAGATGGCATTAAAACTTACCCTTCTTGTATACATGCAAATACAGCAATTTTAAAGTTTGAAGGCTTATGCTATCTTGCTAATGCTGGCGATCTATACTAGTGCTAATATCTGGTCATTTTCATACTGTACATGTCCTCAATGATGGAAATTATAGATCAGATGGCATTAAAGCATAACCCTTCAAGGGCATATTAGATTAGATGGCATTTAAAGCTTAACCCTTCTTGTATACATGCAAGTACTGCAATGTTTAAGTTTGAATGCTAATGCTAACTTGCTAATGCTAGCGATCTAATTCTAGTGCTAATATCTGGATCATTTTTATACTGTACGTGTCCTCTATAATGGAAATAAGAAATTAGATGGCATTATAGCATAACCCTTCATGGGCATATTAGATTAGATGGCATAAAAGCTTAACCCTTCTTGTATACATGCAAGTACAGCAATGTTAAAGTTTGAATGCTTTGAATGATGATGCTATCTAATGCTAGTGCTAATATCTGGTCATTTTCATACTATGCGTGTCCTCTATGATGGAAATAAGAGATCAGATGGCTAATAACCCTTGATCATTTTAGATTACTTTAAAGCTTAACCCTTCTTGTATACATGGAAATACAGAATTTTTAAAGTTTGAATGGCTATCTTGCTAATGCTAGCGATCTAACCCTTCTAATATCTGGTAATTTTCATACTGTACATGTCCTCAATGATGGAAATATCAAATGGCATTAAAGCATAACCCTTCAAGGGCATATTAGATTAGATGGCATTAAAGCTTAACCCTTCTTGTATATATGCAAGTACTGCAATGTTTAAGTTTGAATGCTAAGACTAACTTGCTAATGCTAGCGATCTAATTCTAGTGCTAATATCTGATCATTTTCTTACTGTACGTGTCCTCTATGATGGAAAAAAGAGATCAGATGGCATTAAAGCTTAAGCCTTCTTGTATACATGCAAGTACTGCAAAGTTTAAGTTTGAATGCTTATGCTAACTTGCTAATGCTAGCGATCTAATGCTATTGCTAATATCTTGTCATTTTCATACTGTATGTGTCCACTATGATGGAAATAAGAGATCAGATTGCATAAAAGCATGACTTTTCATTGGCATATTAGATTAGATGACATTAAAGCTTAACCCTTCTTGTACAAATGCAAATACAGCAATTTTAAAGTTTGAATGCTATTGCTAACTTGCTAATGCTAGCGATCTAATGCTAGAGCTAATATCTGGTAATTTTCATACTGTACGTGGCCTCTATGATGTGAATAAGAGATCAGATGCCTTTAAAGCATAACCCGTCATGGGCAAATTAGATTAGATGGCATTAAAGCTTAACCCTTCTTGTATACATGCAAGTACTGCAATGTTTAAGTTTGAATGCTAATGCTAACTTGCTAATGGTAACGATCTAATGCTACTGCTAATATCTGGTCATTTTCATACTGTACGTGTCTTCTATGATGGAAATAAGGGATCAGATGCCGTTCAAGCTTAAGCCTTTTTGTATACATGCAAGTACTGCAATGTTTAAGTTTGAATGCTAATGCTAACTTGCTAATGCTAGCGATCTAACGCTAGTGCTAATATCTGGTCATTTTCATACTGTACTTGTCCTCAATGATGGAAATAAGAGATGAGATGGCATTAAAGCATAACCCTTCATGGGCATATTAGATTAGATAGCATTAAAACTTAACCCTTCTTGTATACATGCAAATACAGCAATGTTCAAGTTAGAATGCTAATGCTAACTTGCTAATGCTAGCAATCTAACACAAGTGCTAATATCTGGTCATTTTCATACTGTACGTGTCATCTATGATGAAAATAAGAGATCAGATTGCATTAAAGCATAACCTTTCGTGGGCATATTATATTAAATGGCATTAAAGCTAAACCCTTCTTGTATATTTGCAAATGCTGCAATGTTAAAGTTTGAATGCTAAATCTAACTTGCTTATGCTAGCGATCTAATGCTAGTGCTAATATCTGGTCTTTTTCATACTGTACGTGTCCTCGATGATGGAAATAAGAGATCAGATGGCGTGAAAGCTTAAGCCTTAATGGGCATATTAGATTAGATGGCATTAAAGCTTAACCCTTCTTGTATACATGCAAGTACTGCAATGTTTAAGTTTGAATGCTAATGCTAACTTGCTAATGCTAACGATCTAATGCTAGTGCTAATATCTGGTCATTTTCATACTGTCCGTGTCCTCTATGATGGAAATTAGAGATCAGATGACATTAAAGCAAAACCCTTCATGGGCATATTAGATTAGATGGCATTAAAACTTACCCCTTCTTGTATACATGCAAATACAGCAATTTTAAAGTGTGAAGGCTTATGCTATCTTGCTAATGCTAGCGAATCCATACTAGTGCTAATATCTGGTCATTTTCATACTGTACATGTCCTCAATGATGGAAATAAGAGATCAGATCGCATTAAAGCATAACCCTTCAAGGGCTTATTAGATTAGATGGCATTAAAGCTTAACCCTTCTTGTATACATGTAAGTACTGCAATGTTTAAGTTTGAATGCTAATGCTAACTTGCTAATGCTAGCGATCTAATTCTAGTGCTAATATCTGATCATTTTCATACTGTGCGTGTCCTCTATAATGGAAATCAGAAATTAGATGGCATGAAGGCATAACCCTTCATGGGCATATTATATTAGATGTCATAAAAGCTTAACCCTTCTTGTATACATGCAAGTACAGCAATGTTAAAGTTTGAATGCTAATTCTAACTTGCTAATGCTAACGATCTAATGCTAGTGCTAATATCTGGTCATTTTCATACTGTACGTGTCCTCTATGATGGAAAAAAGAGATCAGATGGCATTAAAGCTTAAGCCTTCTTGTATACATGCAAGTACTGCAAAGTATAAGTTTGAATGCTTATGCTAACTTGCTAATGCTAGCGATCTAATGCTATTGCTAATATCTTGTCATTTTCATACTGTATGTGTCCACTATGATGGAAAAAAGAGATCAGATGGCATTAAAGCTTAACCCTTCTTGTATACATCCAAGTACTGCAATGTTTAAGTTTGAATGATAATGCTAACTTGCTAATGCTAGCGATCTAATTCTAGTGCTAATATCTGGTCATTTTCATACTGTACGTGTCCTCAATGATGGAAATAAGAGATCAGATGACATTAAAGCATAACCCTTAATGGGCATATTAGATTAGATGGCATTAAAGCTTAACCCTACTTGTATTCATGCAAATACAGCAATGTTAAAGTTTGAATCCTAAAGCTAACTTTCTAATGCTAGCGATCTAATGCGAGTGCTAATATCTGGTCATTTTCATACTGTACGTGTCCCCAATGATGGAAATAAGAGATGAGATGGCGTGAAAGCTTAAGCCTTCTTGTATACATGCAAGTACTGCAATGTTTAAGTTTGAATGCTAATGCTAACTTGCTAATGCTAGCGGTTTAATGCTAGTGCAAATATCTGGTCATTTTCATACTGTACGTGTCCTCTATGATGGAAATAAGAGATCAGATGGCATTAAAGCATAACCCTTCAAGGGCATATTAGATTAGATGGCATTAAAGCTTAACCCTTCTTGTACCCATGCAAATACAGCAATTTTAAAGTTTGAATGCTAATGCTAACTTGCTAATGCTAGCGATCTAATGCTAGAGATAATATCTGGTCATTTTCATACTGTACGTGTCCTCTATGATGTAAATAAGAGATCAGATGCCTTTAATGCATAACCCGTCATGGGCAAATTAGATTAGATGGCATTAAAGCTTAACCCTTCTTGTATACATGCAAGTACTGCAATGTTTAAGTTTGAATGGTAATGCTAACATGCTAATGCTAACGATCTAATGCTACTGCTAATATCTGGTCATTTTCATACTGTACGTGTCTTCTATGATGGAAATAAGAGATCAGATGGCATTAAAGCCTAACCCTTCGTGGGCAAATTAGATTAGATGGCATTAAAGCTTAACACGTCTTGTATACATGCAAGTCCTGCAATGTTTAAGTTTGAATGCTAATGCTAACTTGCTAATGCTAACTATCTAATGCTAGTGCAAAAATCTGGTAATTTTCATACTGTACGTGTCCTCTATGATGGTAATAAGAGATCAGATGGCATTAAAGCAAAACCCTTCATGGGCATTTTCGATTAGATGGCATTAAATCTTACCCCTTCTTGTATACATGCAAGTACTGCAATGTTTAAGTTTGAATGCTAATGCTAACTTGCTAATGCTAGCGATCTAATGCTAGTGCTAATATCTGGTGATTTTCATACTGTACTTGTCCTCACTGATGGAAATAAGAGATGAGATGGCATTAAAGGATAACCCTTCATGGGCATTTTAGATTAGATAGCATTAAACCTTAACCCTTCTTGTATACATACAAATACAGCAATGTTAAAGTTAGAATGCTAATGCTAACTTTCTAATGCTAGCGATCTAACGCTAGTTCTAATATCTGGTCATTTTCATACTGTACGTGTCATCTATCATGGAAATAAGAGATCAGATTGCATTAAAGCATAACCTATGGTGGGCATATTATATTAAATGGCATTAAAGCTTAACCCTTCATATATATATGCAAATACTGCAATGTTAAAGTTTGAATGCTTATGCTAATTTGCTAATGCTAGCGATCTAATGCTAGTGCTAATATCTGATCATTTTCATACTGTACGTGTCCTCTATAATGGAAATCAGAGATCAGATGGCATTAACGCCTAACCCTTCATTGGCATATTAGATTAGATGGCATTAAAGCCTAACGCTTCTTGTATAGATGCAAATACAGCAATGTATAAGTTTGAATGCTAATGCTAACTTACTGATGCTAGCGGTCTAATGCTAGTGCAAATATCTGGTCATTTTTCATATGTACTTGTCGTGTCCTCTATGATGGAAATAAGAGATCAAATGCCGTTAAAGCAAAAGCCTTCTTGTATACATGCAAGTACTGCAATGTTTAAGTTTGAATTCTAATGCTAACTTGCTAATGCTAGCGATCTAATGCTAGTGCTAATATCTGGTCATTTTCATGCTGAACATGTCCTCTATGATGGAAATGAGAGATCAGATGGCATTAAAGCATAACCTTTCATGGGCATATTGGATCAGATGGCATTAAAGCTTAACCCTTCTTGTATACATTAAATACAGCAATGTTAAAGTTTGAATGCTAATGCTAACTTGCTAATGCTAGCGATCTAATGCTAGTGCTAATATCTGGTCATTTTCATACTGTACTTGTCCTCAATGATGGAAATAAGAGATGAGATGGAATTAAAGCATAATCCTTCATGGGCATATTATATTAGATAGCATTAAAGATTAACCCTTCTTGTATACATGCAAATTCAGCAATGTTAAAGTTAGAATGCTAATGCTAACTTCCTAATGCTAGCGATCTAATGGTATTGCTAATATCTGGTCATTTTCATACTGTACGTGTCCTCGATGATGGAAATAAGGGATCAGATGGCGTTCAAGCTTAAGCCTTTTTGTATACATGCAAGTACTGCAATGTTTAAGTTTGAATGCTAATGCTAACTTGCTAATGCTAGCGATCTAACGCTAGTTCTAATATCTGGTCATTTTCATACTGTACGTGTCATCTATCATGGAAATAAGAGATCAGATTGCATTAAAGCATAACCTATGGTGGGCATATTATATTAAATGGCATTAAAGCTTAACCCTTCATATATATATGCAAATACTGCAATGTTAAAGTTTGAATGCTTATGCTAATTTGCTAATGCTAGCGATCTAATGCTAGTGCTAATATCTGATCATTTTCATACTGTACGTGTCCTCTATAATGGAAATCAGAGATCAGATGGCATTAACGCCTAACCCTTCATTGGCATATTAGATTAGATGGCATTAAAGCCTAACGCTTCTTGTATAGATGCAAATACAGCAATGTATAAGTTTGAATGCTAATGCTAACTTACTGATGCTAGCGGTCTAATGCTAGTGCAAATATCTGGTCATTTTCATAATGTACGTGTCCTCTATGATGGAAATAAGAGATCAAATGCCGTTAAAGCAAAAGCCTTCTTGTATACATGCAAGTACTGCAATGTTTAAGTTTGAATTCTAATGCTAACTTGCTAATGCTAGCGATCTAATGCTAGTGCTAATATCTGGTCATTTTCATGCTGAACATGTCCTCTATGATGGAAATGAGAGATCAGATGGCATTAAAGCATAACCTTTCATGGGCATATTGGATCAGATGGCATTAAAAGTTTAACCCTTCTTGTATACATTAAATACAGCAATGTTAAAGTTTGAATGCTAATGCTAACTTGCTAATGCTAGCGATCTAATGCTAGTGCTAATATCTGGTCATTTTCATACTGTACTTGTCCTCAATGATGGCAATCAGAGATGAGATGGCATTAAAGCATAACCCTTCATGGCATATTAGATTAGATAGCATTAAAACTTAACCCTTCTTGTATACATGCAAATACAGCAATGTTCAAGTTAGAATGCTAAGGCTAACTTGCTAATGCTAGCAATCTAACACAAGTGCTAATATCTGGTCATTTTCATACTGTACGTGTCATCTTTGATGGAAATAAGAGATCAGATTGCATTAAAGCATAACCTTTCGTGGGCATATTATATTAAATGGCATTAAAGCTAAACCCTTCTTGTATATATGCAAATACTGCAAGGTTAAAGTTTGAATGCTAAATCTAACTTGCTAATGCTAGCGATCTAATGCTAGTGCTAATATCTGGTCTTTTTCAAACTGTACGTGTCCTCGATGATGGAAATAAGAGATCAGATGGCGTGAAAGCATAAGCCTTAATGGGCATATTAAATTAGATGGCATTAAAGCTTAACCCTTCTTGTATACATGCAAGTACTGCAATGTTTAAGTTTGAATGCTAATGCTAACTTGCTAATGCTAACGATCTAATGCTAGTGCTAATATCTGGTCATTTTCATACTGTCCGTGTCCTCTATGATGGAAATTAGAGATCAGATGACATTAAAGCAAAACCCTTCATGGGCATATTAGTTTAGATGGCATTAAAACTTACCCCTTCTTGTATACATGCAAATACAGCAATTTTAAAGTTTGAAGGCTTATGCTATCTTGCTAATGCTAGCGATCTCATACTAGTGCTAATATCTGGTCATTTTCATACTGTACATGTCCTCAATGATGGAAATAAGAGATCAGATCGCATTAAAGCATAACCCTTCAAGGGCTTATTAGATTAGATGGCATTAAAGCTTAACCCTTCTTGTATACATGCAAGTACTGCAATATTTAAGTTTGAATGCTAATACTAACTTGCTAATGCTAGCGATCTAATGCTAGTGCTAATATCTGGTCATTTTCAAACTGTACGTGTCTTCTATGATGGAAAAAAGAGATCAGATGGCATTAAAGCTTAAGCCTTCTTGTATACATGCAAGTACTGCAACGTTTAAGTTTGAATGCTTATGCTAACTTGCTAATGCTAGCGATCTAATTCTAGTGCTAATATCTGGTCATTTTCATACTGTACGTGTCCTCAATGATGGAAATAAGAGATCAGATGACATTAAAGCATAACCCTTAATGGGCATATTAGATTAGATGGCATTAAAGTTTAACCCTACTTGTATTCATGCAAATACAGCAATGTTAAAGTTTGAATCCTGAAGCTAACTTTCTAATGCTAGCGATCTAATGCGAGTGCTAATATCTGGTCATTTTCATACTGTACGTGTCCTCAATGATGGAAATAAGAGATGAGATGGCGTGAAAGCTTAAGCCTTCTTGTATACATGCAAGTACTGCAATGTTTAAGTTTGAATGCTAATGCTAACTTGCTAATGCTAGCGGTTTAATGCTAGTGCAAATATCTGGTCATTTTCATACTGTACGTGTCCTCTATGATGGAAATAAGAGATCAAATGCCGTTAAAGCTAAAGCCTTCTTGTATACATGCAAGTACTGCAATGTTTAAGTTTGAATGCTAATGCTAACTTACTAATGCTAGCGATCTAATGCCAGTGCTAATATCTGCTCATTTTCATGCTGAAAATGTCCTCTATGATGGAAATAAGAGATAAGATGGCATTAAAGCATAGCCTTTCATGGGCATATTGGATCAGATGGCATTAAAGCTTCACACTTCTTGTATACATGCAAATACTGCAATGTTAAAGTTTGAATGCTAATGCTAACTTGCTAATGCTAGCGATCTAATGCTAGTGTTAATATCTGGTCATTTTCATACTGAACATGTCCTCTATGATAGAAATAAGAGATCAGATCGCATTAAAGCATAACCCTTCATGGGCATATTGGATCAGATGGCATTAAAGCTTAACACGTCTTTTATACATGCAAGTCCTGCAATTTTTAAGTTTGAATGCTAATGCTAACTTGCTAATGCTAACTATCTAATGCTAGTGCTAATATCTGGTAATTTTCATACTGTATGTGTCCTCTATGATGGAAATAAGAGATCAGATGGCATTAAAGCAAAACCCTTCATGGGCATATTAGATTAAATAGCATTAAACCTTAACCCTTCTTGTATACATGCAAATACAGCAATGTTAAAGTTAGAATGCTAATGCTAACTTGCTAATCCTAGCGATCTAACGCTAGTTCTAATTTCTGGTCATTTTCATACTGTGCGTGTCATCTATGATGGAAATAAGAGATCAGATTGCATTAAAGCATAACCTTTCATTGGGCATATTATATTAAATGGCATTAAAGCTTAACCCTTCTTGTATATATGCAAATACTGCAATGTTAAAGTTTGAATGCTAATGCTAACTTGCTAATGCTAGCGATCTAATGCTAGTGCTAATATCTGATCATTTTCATACTGTACGTGTCCTCTATAATGGAAATCAGAGATTAGATGGCATTAAAGCCTAACCCTTCATTGGCATATTAGATTAGATGGCATTAAAGCTTAACGCTTCGTGTATAGATGCAAATATAGCAATGTTAAAGTTTGAATGCTAATGCTAACTTGCTAATGCTAGCGGTCTAATGCTAGTGCTAATATCTGGTCATTTTCATACTGTACGTGTCCTCTATGATGGAAATAAGAGATCAAATGCCGTTAAAGCTAAAGCCTTCGTGTATACATGCAAGTACTGCAATGTTTAAGTTTGAATGCTTATGCTAACTTGCTAATGCTAGCGATCTAACGCTAGTGCTAATATCTGGTCATTTTCATACTGTACGTGTCATCTATGATGGAAATAAGAGATCAGATGGCATTAAAGCATAACCTTTCGTGGGCATATTATATAAAATGGCATTAAAGCTTAACCCTTCTTGTATATATGCAAATACTGCAATGTTTAAGTTTGAATGCTTATGCTAACTTGCTAATGCTAGCGATCTAATGCTAGTGCTAATATCTGATCATTTTCATACTGTACGTGTCCTCAATGATTGAAATAAGAGATCAGATGGCATTAAATCATAACCCTTTATGGGCATATTAGATTAGATGGCATTAAAGCTTACCCCTTCTTGTATTCATACAAGTACTGCAATGTTTAAATTTGAATGCAAATGCTTATGTGCTAATGCTTGCTATCTAATGCTAGTGCTAATATTTGGTCATTTTCATACTGTCCGTGTCCTCTATGATGGAAATTAGAGATCAGATGACATTAAAGCAAAACCCTTCATGGGCATATTAGATTAGATGGCATTAAAACTTACCCCTTCTTGTATACATGCAAATACAGCAATTTTAAAGTTTGAAGGCTTATCCTATCTTGCTAATGCTAGCGATCTCATACTAGTGCTAATATCTGGTTATTTTCATACTGTACATGTCCTCAATGATGGAAATAAGAGATCAGATGGCATTAAAGCATAACCCTTCAAGGGCATATTAGATTAGATGGCATTAAAGCTTAACACTTCTTGTATACATGCAAGTACTGCAATGTGTAAGTTTGAATGCAAATGCTAACTTGCTAATGCTAGCGATCTAATTCTAGTGCTAATATCTGATCATTTTCATACTGTGCGTGTCCTCTATAATGGAAATCAGAAATTAGATGGCATGAAGGCATAACCCTTCATGGGCATATTAGATTAGATGGCATAAAAGCTTAACCCTTCTTGTATACATGCAAGTACAGCAATGTTAAAGTTTGAATGCTAATTCTAACTTGATAATGCTAACGATCTAATGCTAGTGCTAATATCTGGTCATTTTCATACTGTACGTGTCCTCTATGATGGAAATAAGAGATCAGATGGCATTAAAGCATAACCCTTCAAGGGCATATTAGATTAGATGGCAATAAAGCTTAACCCTTCTTGTATACATGCAAATACAGCAATTTTAAAGTTTGAATGCTTATGCTATCTTGCTAATGCTAGCGATCTAATACTAGTGCTAATATCTGGTCATTTTCATACTGTACATGTCCTCAATGATGGAAATAAGAGATCAAATGGCATTAAAGCATAACCCTTCAAGGGCATATTAGATTAGATGGCATTAAAGCTTAACCCTTCTTGTATATATGCAAGTACTGCAATGTTTAAGTTTGAATGCTAAGACTAACTTGCTAATGCTAGCGATCTAATTCTAGTGCTAATATCTGATCATTTTCTTACTGTACGTGTCCTCTATGATGGAAAAAAGAGATCAGATGGCATTAAAGCTTAAGCCTTCTTGTATACATGCAAGTACTGCAAAGTTTAAGTTTGAATGCTTATGCTAACTTGCTAATGCTAGCGATCTAATGCTATTGCTAATATCTTGTCATTTTCATACTGTATGTGTCCACTATGATGGAAATAAGATATCAGATGGCATAAAAGCATGACTTTTCATTGGCATATTAGATTAGATGACATTAAAGCTTAACCCTTCTTGTACAAATGCAAATACAGCAATTTTAAAGTTTGAATGCTAATGCTAACTTGCTAATGCTAGCGATCTAATGCTAGAGCTAATATCTGGTCATTTTCATACTGTACATGTCCTCAATGATGGAAATAAGAGATCAAATGGCATTAAAGCATAACCCTTCAAGGGCAAATTAGATTAGATGGCATTAAAGCTTAACCCTTCTTGTATACATGCAAGTACTGCAATGTTTAAGTTTGAATGCTAATGCTAACTTGCTAATGCTAACGATCTAATGCTACTGCTAATATCTGGTCATTTTCATACTGTACGTGTCTTCTATGATGGAAATAAGGGATCAGATGCCGTTCAAGCTTAAGCCATTTTGTATACATGCAAGTACTGCAATGTTTAAGTTTGAATGATAATGCTAACTTGCTAATGCTAGCGATCTAATTCTAGTGCTAATATCTGGTCATTTTTATACTGTACGTGTCCTCAATGATGGAAATAAGAGATCAGATGACATTAAAGCATAACCCTTAATGGGCATATTAGATTAGATGGCATTAAAGTTTAACCCTACTTGTATTCATGCAAATACAGCAATGTTAAAGTTTGAATCCTAAAGCTAACTTTCTAATGCTAGCGATCTAATGCGAGTGCTAATGTCTGGTCATTTTCATACTGTACGTGTCCTCAATGATGGAAATAAGAGATGAGATGGCGTGAAAGCTTAAGCCTTCTTGTATACATGCAAGTACTGCAATGTTTAAGTTTGAATGCTAATGCTAACTTGCTAATGCTAGCGGTTTAATGCTAGTGCAAATATCTGGTCATTTTCATACTGTACGTGTCCTCTATGATGGAAATAAGAGATCAAATGCCGTTAAAGCTAAAGCCTTCTTGTATAAATGCAAGTACTGCAATGTTTAAGTTTGAATGCTAATGCTAACTTACTAATGCTAGCGATCTAATGCTAGTGCTAATATCTGCTCATTTTCATGCTGAACATGTCCTCTATGATGGAAAGAAGAGATAAGATGGCATTAAAGCATAGCCTTTCATGGGCATATTGGATCAGATGGCATTAAAGCTTCACACTTCTTGTATACATGCAAATACAGCAATGTTAAAGTTTGAATGCTAATGCTAACTTGCTAATGCTAGCGATCTAATGCTAGTGTTAATATCTGGTAATTTTCATACTGAACATGTCCTCTATGATGGAAATAAGAGATCAGATCGCATTAAAGCATAACCCTTCATGGGCATATTGGATCAGATGGCATTAAAGCTTAATCCTTCTTGTATACATGCAAATACAGCAATGTTAAAGTTAGAATGCTAATGCTAACTTGCTAATGCTAGCGATCTAATGCTAGTGCTAATATCTGGTCATTTTCATGCTGAACATGTTCTCTATGATGGAAATAAGAGATCAGACGGCATTATAGCATAACCTTTCTTGGGCATATTATATTAGATGGCATTAAAGCTTAACACGTCTTTTATACATGCAAGTCCTGCAATGTTTAAGTTTGAATGCTAATGCTAACTTGCTAATGCTAACTATCTAATGCTAGTGCTAATATCTGGTAATTTTCATACTGTATGTGTCCTCTATGATGGAAATAAGAGATCAGATGGCATTAAAGCAAAACCCTTCATGGGCATATTAGATTAAATAGCATTAAACCTTAACCCTTCTTGTAAACATGCAAATACAGCAATGTTAAAGTTAGAATGCTAATGCTAACTTGCTAATCCTAGCGATCTAACGCTAGTTCTAATTTCTGGTCATTTTCATACTGTGCGTGTCATCTATGATGGAAATAAGAGATCAGATTGCATTAAAGCATAACCTTTCGTGGGCATATTATATTAAATGGCATTAAAGCTTAACCCTTCTTGTATATATGCAAATACTGCAATGTTAAAGTTTGAATGCTAATGCTAGCTTGCTAATGCTAGCGATCTAATGCTAGTGCTAATATCTGATCATTTTCATACTGTACGTGTCCTCAATAATGGAAATCAGAGATTAGATGGCATTAAAGCCTAACCCTTCATTGGCATATTAGATTAGATGGCATTAAAGCTTAACGCTTCGTGTATAGATGCAAATATAGCAATGTTAAAGTTTGAATGCTAATGCTAACTTGCTAATGCTAGCGGTCTAATGCTAGTGCTAATATCTGGTCATTTTCATACTGTACGTGTCCTCTATGATGGAAAAAAGAGATCAAATGCCGTTAAAGCTAAAGCCTTCGTGTATACATGCAAGTACTGCAATGTTTAAGTTTGAATGCTTATGCTAACTTGCTAATGCTAGCGATCTAATGCTAGTGCTAATATCTGGTCATTTTCATGCTGAACATGTCCTCTATGATGGATAGAAGAGATAAGATGGCATTAAAGCATAACCTTTCATGGGCATAATGGATCAGATGGCATTAAAGCTTAAACCTTCTTGTATACATGCAAATACAGCAATGTTAAAGTTTGAATGCTAATGCTAACTTGCTAATGCTAGCGATCTAATGCTAGTGCTAATATCTGGTCATTTTCATGCTGAACATGTCCTCTATGATGTATAGAAGAGATAAGATGGCATTAAAGCATAACCTTTCATGGGCATATTGGATCAGATGGCATTAAAGCTTAACCCTTCTTGTATACGTGCAAATACAGCAATGTTAAAGTTAGAATGCTAATGCTAACTTCCTAATGCTAGCGATCTAATGCTATTGCTAATATCTGGTCATTTTCATATTGTACGTGTCCTCGATGATGGAAATAAGGGATCAGATGGCGTTACAGCTTCAGCCTTCTTGTATACATGCAAGAACTGCAATGTTTAAGTTTGAATGCTAATGCTAACTTGCTAATGTTAGCGATCTAACGCTAGTGCTAATATCTGGTCATTTTCATACTGTACGTGTCATCTATGATGGAAATAAGAGATCAGATGGCATTAAAGCATAACCTTTCGTGGGCATATTATATAAAATGGCATTAAAGCTTAACCCTTCTTGTATATATGCAAATACTCCAATGTTAAAGTTTGAATGCTTATGCTAACTTGCTAATGCTAGCGATCTAATGCTAGTGCTAATATCTGATCATTTTCATACTGTACGTGTCCTCAATGATTGAAATAAGAGATCAGATGGCATTAAATCATAACCCTTTATGGGCATATTAGATTAGATGGCATTATAGCTTACCCCTTCTTGTATTCATACAAGTACTGCAATGTTTAAATTTGAATGCAAATGCTTACGTGCTAATGCTTGCTATCTAATGCTAGTGCTAATATTTGGTCATTTTCATACTGTCCGTGTCCTCTATGATGGAAATTAGAGATCAGATGACATTAAAAGCAAAAAACCCTTCATGGGCATATTAGATTAGATGGCATTAAAACTTACCCCTTCTTGTATACATGCAAATACAGCAATTTTAAAGTTTGAAGGCTTATGCTATCTTGCTAATGCTAGCGATCTCATACTAGTGCTAATATCTGGTTATTTTCATACTGTACATGTCCTCAATGATGGAAATAAGAGATCAGATGGCATTAAAGCATAACCCTTCAAGGGCATATTAGGTTAGATGGCATTAAAGCTTAACCCTTCTTGTATACATGCAAGTACTGCAATGTTTAAGTTTGAATGCAAATGCTAACTTGCTAATGCTAGCGATCTAATTCTAGTGCTAATATCTGATCATTTTCATACTGTGCGTGTCCTCTATAATGGAAATCAGAAATTAGATGGCATGAAGGCATAACCCTTCATGGGCATATTAGATTAGATGGCATAAAAGCTTAACCCTTCTTGTATACATGCAAGTACAGCAATGTTAAAGTTTGAATGCTAATTCTAACTTGATAATGCTAACGATCTAATGCTAGTGCTAATATCTGGTCATTTTCATACTGTACGTGTCCTCTATGATGGAAATAAGAGATCAGATGGCATTAAAGCATAACCCTTCAAGGGCATATTAGATTAGATGGCAATAAAGCTTAACCCTTCTTGTATACATGCAAATACAGCAATTTTAAAGTTTGAATGCTTATGCTATCTTGCTAATGCTAGCGATCTAATACTAGTGCTAATATCTGGTCATTTTCATACTGTACATGTCCTCAATGATGGAAATAAGAGATCAAATGGCATTAAAGCATAACCCTTCAAGGGCATATTAGATTAGATGGCATTAAAGCTTAACCCTTCTTGTATATATGCAAGTACTGCATTGTTTAAGTTTGAATGCTAAGACTAACTTGCTAATGCTAGCGATCTAATTCTAGTGCTAATATCTGATCATTTTCTTACTGTACGTGTCCTCTATGATGGAAAAAAGAGATCAGATGGCATTAAAGCTTAAGCCTTCTTGTATACATGCAAGTACTGCAAAGTTTAAGTTTGAATGCTTATGCTAACTTGCTAATGCTAGCGATCTAATGCTATTGCTGATATCTTGTCATTTTCATACTGTATGTGTCCACTATGATGGAAATAAGATATCAGATGGCATAAAAGCATGACTTTTCATTGGCATATTAGATTAGATGACATTAAAGCTTAACCCTTCTTGTACAAATGCAAATACAGCAATTTTAAAGTTTGAATGCTAATGCTAACTTGCTAATGCTAGCGATCTAATGCTAGTGCTAATATCAGGTAATTTTCATACTGTACGTGGCCTCTATGATGTAAATAAGAGATCAGATGCCTTTAAAGCATAACCCGTCATGGGCAAATTAGATTAGATGGCATTAAAGCTTAACCCTTCTTGTATACATGCAAGTACTGCAATGTTTAAGTTTGAATGCTAATGCTAACTTGCTAATGCTAACGATCTAATGCTACTGCTAATATCTGGTCATTTTCATACTGTACGTGTCTTCTATGATGGAAATAAGGGATCAGATGCCGTTCAAGCTTAAGCCTTTTTGTATACATGCAAGTACTGCAATGTTTAAGTTTGAATGATAATGCTAACTTGCTAATGCTAGCTATCTAATTCTAGTGCTAATATCTGGTCATTTTTATACTGTACGTGTCCTCAATGATGGAAATAAGAGATCAGATGACATTAAAGCATAACCCTTAAAGGGCATATTAGATTAGATGGCATTAAAGTTTAACCCTACTTGTATTCATGCAAATACAGCAATGTTAAAGTTTGAATCCTAAAGCTAACTTTCTAATGCTAGCGATCTAATGCGAGTGCTAATATCTGGTCATTTTCATACTGTACGTGTCCTCAATGATGGAAATAAGAGATGAGATGGCGTGAAAGCTTAAGCCTTCTTGTATACATGCAAGTACTGCAATGTTTAAGTTTGAATGCTAATGCTAAATTGCTAATGCTAGCGGTTTAATGCTAGTGCAAATATCTGGTCATTTTCATACTGTACGTGTCCTCTATGATGGAAATAAGAGATCAAATGCCGTTAAAGCTAAAGCCTTCTTGTATAAATGCAAGTACTGCAATGTTTAAGTTTGAATGCTAATGCTAACTTACTAATGCTAGCGATCTAATGCTAGTGCTAATATCTGCTCATTTTCATGCTGAACATGTCCACTATGATGGAAAGAAGAGATAAGATGGCATTAAAGCATAGCCTTTCATGGGCATATTGGATCAGATGGCATTAAAGCTTAATCCTTCTTGTATACATGCAAATACAGCAATGTTAAAGTTTGAATGCTAATGCTAACTTGCTAATGCTAGCGATCTAATGCTAGTGTTAATATCTGGTCATTTTCATACTGAACATGTCCTCTATGATGGAAATAAGAGATCAGATCGCATTAAAGCATAACCCTTCATGGGCATATTGGATCAGATGGCATTAAAGCTTAATCCTTCTTGTATACATGCAAATACAGCAATGTTAAAGTTAGAATGCTAATGCTAACTTGCTAATGCTAACGATCTAATGCTAGTGCTAATATCTGGTCATTTTCATGCTGAACATGTTCTCTATGATGGAAATAAGAGATCAGACGGCATTATAGCATAACCTTTCTTGGGCATATTATATTAGATGGCATTAAAGCTTAACACGTCTTTTATACATGCAAGTCCTGCAATGTTTAAGTTTGAATGCTAATGCTAACTTGCTAATGCTAACTATCTAATGCTAGTGCTAATATCTGGTAATTTTCATACTGTATGTGTCCTCTATGATGGAAATAAGAGATCAGATGGCATTAAAACTAAAAAAAACCCTTCATGGGCATATTAGATTAAATAGCATTAAACCTTAACCCTTCTTGTATACATGCAAATACAGCAATGTTAAAGTTAGAATGCTAATGCTAACTTGCTAATCCTAGCGATCTAACGCTAGTTCTAATTTCTGGTCATTTTCATACTGTGCGTGTCATCTATGATGGAAATAAGAGATCAGATTGCATTAAAGCATAACCTTTCGTGGGCATATTATATTAAATGGCATTAAAGCTTAACCCTTCTTGTATATATGCAAATACTGCAATGTTAAAGTTTGAATGCTAATGCTAACTTGCTAATGCTAGCGATCTAATGCTAGTGCTAATATCTGATCATTTTCATACTGTACGTGTCCTCTATCATGGAAATCAGAGATTAGATGGCATTAAAGCCTAACCCTTCATTGGCATATTAGATTAGATGGCATTAAAGCTTTACGCTTCGTGTATAGATGCAAATATAGCAATGTTAAAGTTTGAATGCTAATGCTAACTTGCTAATGCTAGCGGTCTAATGCTAGTGCTAATATCTGGTCATTTTCATACTGTACGTGTCCTCTATAATGGAAAAAAGAGATCAAATGCCGTTAAAGCTAAAGCCTTCGTGTATACATGCAAGTACTGCAATGTTTAAGTTTGAATGCTTATGCTAACTTGCTAATGCTAGCGATCTAATGCTAGTGCTAATATCTGGTCATTTTCATGCTGAACATGTCCTCTATGATGGATAGAAGAGATAAGATGGCATTAAAGCATAACCTTTCATGGGCATAATGGATCAGATGGCATTAAAGCTTAAACCTTCTTGTATACATGCAAATACAGCAATGTTAAAGTTTGAATACTAATGCTAACTTGCTAATGCTAGCGATCTAATGCTAGTTCTAATATCTGGTCATTTTCATGCTGAACATGTCCTCTATGATGGAAAGAAGAGATAAGATGGCATTAAAGCATAGCCTTTCATGGGCATATTGGATCAGATGGCATTAAAGCTTCACACTTCTTGTATACATGCAAATACAGCAATGTTAAAGTTTGAATGCTAATGCTAACTTGCTAATGCTAGCGATCTAAAGCTAGTGTTAATATCTGGTCATTTTCATACTGAACATGTCCTCTATGATGGAAATAAGAGATCAGATCGCATTAAAGCATAACCCTTCATGGGCATATTGGATCAGATGGCATTAAAGCTTAATCCTTCTTGTATACATGCAAATACAGCAATGTTAAAGTTAGAATGCTAATGCTAACTTGCTAATGCTAGCGATCTAATGCTAGTGCTAATATCTGGTCATTTTCATGCTGAACATGTTCTCTATGATGGAAATAAGAGATCAGACGGCATTATAGCATAACCTTTCTTGGGCATATTATATTAGATGGCATTAAAGCTTAACACGTCTTTTATACATGCAAGTCCTGCAATGTTTAAGTTTGAATGCTAATGCTAACTTGCTAATGCTAACTATCTAATGCTAGTGCTAATATCTGGTAATTTTCATACTGTATGTGTCCTCTATGATGGAAATAAGAGATCAGATGGCATTAAAGCAAAACCCTTCATGGGCATATTAGATTAAATAGCATTAAACCTTAACCCTTCTTGTATACATGCAAATACAGCAATGTTAAAGTTAGAATGCTAATGCTAACTTGCTAATCCTAGCGATCTAACGCTAGTTCTAATTTCTGGTCATTTTCATACTGTGCGTGTCATCTATGATGGAAATAAGAGATCAGATTGCATTAAAGCATAACCTTTCGTGGGCATATTATATTAAATGGCATTAAAGCTTAACCCTTCTTGTATATATGCAAATACTGCAATGTTAAAGTTTGAATGCTAATGCTAACTTGCTAATTCTAGCGATCTAATGCTAGTGCTAATATCTGATCATTTTCATACTGTACGTGTCCTCTATAATGGAAATCAGAGATTAGATGGCATTAAAGCCTAACCCTTCATTGGCATATTAGATTAGATGGCATTAAAGCTTTACGCTTCGTGTATAGATGCAAATATAGCAATGTTAAAGTTTGAATGCTAATGCTAACTTGCTAATGCTAGCGGTCTAATGCTAGTGCTAATATCTGGTCATTTTCATACTGTACGTGTCCTCTATGATGGAAAAAGAGATCAAATGCCGTTAAAGCTAAAGCCTTCGTGTATACATGCAAGTACTGCAATGTTTAAGTTTGAATGCTTATGCTAACTTGCTAATGCTAGCGATCTAATGCTAGTGCTAATATCTGGTCATTTTCATGCTGAACATGTCCTCTATGATGGATAGAAGAGATAAGATGGCATTAAAGCATAACCTTTCATGGGCATAATGGATCAGATGGCATTAAAGCTTAAACCTTCTTGTATACATGCAAATACAGCAATGTTAAAGTTTGAATACTAATGCTAACTTGCTAATGCTAGCGATCTAATGCTAGTTCTAATATCTGGTCATTTTCATGCTGAACATGTCCTCTATGATGTATAGAAGAGATAAGATGGCATTAAAGCATAACCTTTCATGGGCATATTGGATCAGATGGCATTAAAGCTTAACCCTTCTTGTATACGTGCAAATACAGCAATGTTAAAGTTAGAATGCTAATGCTAACTTCCTAATGCTAGCGATCTAATGCTATTGCTAATATCTGGTCATTTTCATACTGTACGTGTCCTCGATGATGGAAATAAGGGATCAGATGGCGTTACAGCTTCAGCCTTCTTGTATACATGCAAGAACTGCAATGTTTAAGTTTGAATGCTAATGCTAACTTGCTAATGTTAGCGATCTAACGCTAGTGCTAATATCTGGTCATTTTCATACTGTACGTGTCATCTATGATGGAAATTAGAGATCAGATGGCATTAAAGCATAACCTTTCGTGGGCATATTATATAAAATGGCATTAAAGCTTAACCCTTCTTGTATATATGCAAATACTCCAATGTTAAAGTTTGAATGCTTATGCTAACTTGCTAATGCTAGCGATCTAATGCTAGTGCTAATATCTGATCATTTTCATACTGTACGTGTCCTCAATGATTGAAATAAGAGATCAGATGGCATTAAATCATAACCCTTTATGGGCATATTAGATTAGATGGCATTATAGCTTACCCCTTCTTGTATTCATACAAGTACTGCAATGTTTAAATTTGAATGCAAATGCTCACGTGCTAATGCTTGCTATCTAATGCTAGTGCTAATATTTGGTCATTTTCATACTGTCCGTGTCCTCTATGATGGAAATAAGAGATCAGATGGCATTAAAGCATAACCCTTCAAGGGCATATTAGATTAGATGGCAATAAAGCTTAACCCTTCTTGTATACATGCAAATACAGCAATTTTAAAGTTTGAATGCTTATGCTATCTTGCTAATGCTAGCGATCTAATACTAGTGCTAATATCTGGTCATTTTCATACTGTACATGTCCTCAATGATGGAAATAAGAGATCAGATGGCATTAAAGCATAACCCTTCAAGGGCATATTAGATTAGATGGCATTAAAGCTTAACCCTTCTTGTATATATGCAAGTACTGCAATGTTTAAGTTTGAATGCTAAGACTAACTTGCTAATGCTAGCGATCTAATTCTAGTGCTAATATCTGATCATTTTCTTACTGTACGTGTCCTCTATGATGGAAAAAAGAGATCAGATGGCATTAAAGCTTAAGCCTTCTTGTATACATGCAAGTACTGCAAAGTTTAAGTTTGAATGCTTATGCTAACTTGCTAATGCTAGCGATCTAATGCTATTGCTAATATCTTGTCATTTTCATACTGTATGTGTCCACTATGATGGAAATAAGATATCAGATGGCATAAAAGCATGACTTTTCATTGGCATATTAGAATAGATGACATTAAAGCTTAACCCTTCTTGTACAAATGCAAATACAGCAATTTTAAAGTTTGAATGCTAATGCTAACTTGCTAATGCTAGCGATCTAATGCTAGAGCTAATATCTGGTAATTTTCATACTGTACGTGGCCTCTATGATGTAAATAAGAGATCAGATGCCTTTAAAGCATAACCCGTCATGGGCAAATTAGATTAGATGGCATTAAAGCTTAACCCTTCTTGTATACATGCAAGTACTGCAATGTTTAAGTTTGAATGCTATTGCTAACATGCTAATGCTAACGATCTAATGCTACTGCTAATATCTGGTCATTTTCATACTGTACGTGTCTTCTATGGTGGAAATGAGGGATCAGATGCCGTTCAAGCTTAAGCCTTTTTGTATACATGCAAGTACTGCAATGTTTAAGTTTGAATGATAATGCTAACTTGCTAATGCTAGCGATCTAATTCTAGTGCTAATATCTGGTCATTTTCATACTGTACGTGTCCTCAATGATGGAAATAAGAGATCAGATGACATTAAAGCATAACCCTTAAAGGGCATATTAGATTAGATGGCATTAAAGTTTAACCCTACTTGTATTCATGCAAATACAGCAATGTTAAAGTTTGAATCCTAAAGCTAACTTTCTAATGCTAGCGATCTAATGCGAGTGCTAATATCTGGTCATTTTCATACTGTACGTGTCCTCTATAATGATGGAAATAAGAGATGAGATGGCATATTAGAAGATGGCATTAAGCCTTCTTGTATACATGCAAGTACTGCAATGTTTAAGTTTGAATGCTAATGCTAACTTGCTAATGCTAGCGGTTTAATGCTAGTGCAAATATCTGGTCATTTTCATACTGTACGTGTCCTCTATGATGGAAATAAGAGATCAAATGCCGTTAAAGCTAAAGCCTTCTTGTATAAATGCAAGTACTGCAATGTTTAAGTTTGAATGCTAATGCTAACTTACTAATGCTAGCGATCTAATGCTAGTGCTAATATCTGCTCATTTTCATGCTGAACATGTCCTCTATGATGGAAAGAAGAGATAAGATGGCAATAAAGCATAGCCTTTCATGGGCATATTGGATCAGATGGCATTAAAGCTTCACACTTCTTGTATACATGCAAATACAGCAATGTTAAAGTTTGAATGCTAATGCTAACTTGCTAATGCTAGCGATCTAATGCTAGTGTTAATATCTGGTCATTTTCATACTGAACATGTCCTCTATGATGGAAATAAGAGATCAGATCGCAATAAAGCATAACCCTTCATGGGCATATTGGATCAGATGGCATTAAAGCTTAATCCTTCTTGTATACATGCAAATACAGCAATGTTAAAGTTAGAATGCTAATGCTAACTTGCTAATGCTAGCGATCTAATGCTAGTGCTAATATCTGGTCATTTTCATGCTGAACATGTCCTCTATGATGGAAATAAGAGATCAGACGGCATTATAGCATAACCTTTCTTGGGCATATTATATTAGATGGCATTAAAGCTTAACACGTCTTTTATACATGCAAGTCCTGCAATGTTTAAGTTTGAATGCTAATGCTAACTTGCTAATGCTAACTATCTAATGCTAGTGCTAATATCTGGTAATTTTCATTCTGTATGTGTCCTCTATGATGGAAATAAGAGATCAGATGGCATTAAAGCAAAACCCTTCATGGGCATATTAGATTAAATAGCATTAAACCTTAACCCTTCTTGTATACATGCAAATACAGCAATGTTAAAGTTAGAATGCTAATGCTAACTTGCTAATCCTAGCGATCTAACGCTAGTTCTAATTTCTGGTCATTTTCATACTGTGCGTGTCATCAATGATGGAAATAAGAGATCAGATTGCATTAAAGCATAACCTTTCGTGGGCATATTATATTAAATGGCATTAAAGCTTAACCCTTCTTGTATATATGCAAATACTGCAATGTTAAAGTTTGAATGCTAATGCTAACTTGCTAATGCTAGCGATCTAATGCTAGTGCTAATATCTGATCATTTTCATACTGTACGTGTCCTCTATAATGGAAATCAGAGATTAGATGGCATTAAAGCCTAACCCTTCATTGGCATATTAGATTAGATGGCATTAAAGCTTAACGCTTCGTGTATAGATGCAAATATAGCAATGTTAAAGTTTGAATGCTAATGCTAACTTGCTAATGCTAGCGGTCTAATGCTAGTGCTAATATCTGGTCATTTTCATACTTTACGTGTCCTCTATGATGGAAATAAGAGATCAAATGCCGTTAAAGCTAAAGCCTTCGTGTATACATGCAAGTACTGCAATGTTTAAGTTTGAATGCTTATGCTAACTTTCTAATGCTAGCGATCTAATGCTAGTGCTAATATCTGGTCATTTTCATGCTGAACATGTCCTCTATGATGGATAGAAGAGATAAGATGGCATTAAAGCATAACCTTTCATGGGCATAATGGATCAGATGGCATTAAAGCTTAAACCTTCTTGTATACATGCAAATACAGCAATGTTAAAGTTTGAATGCTAATGCTAACTTGCTAATGCTAGCGATCTAATGCTAGTGCTAATATCTGGTCATTTTCATGCTGAACATGTCCTCTATGATGGATAGAAGAGATAAGATGGCATTAAAGCATAACCTTTCATGGGCATATTGGATCAGATGGCATTAAAGCTGAACCCTTCTTGTATACGTGCAAATACAGCAATGTTAAAGTTAGAATGCTAATGCTAACTTCCTAATGCTAGCGATCTAATGCTATTGCTAATATCTGGTCATTTTCATACTGTACGTGTCCTCGATGATGGAAATAAGGGATCAGATGGCGTTAAAGCTTCAGCCTTCTTGTATACATGCAAGAACTGCAATGTTTAAGTTTGAATGCTAATGCTAACTTGCTAATGTTAGCGATCTAACGCTAGTGCTAATATCTGGTCATTTTCATACTGTACGTGTCATCTATGATGGAAATAAGAGATCAGATGGCATTAAAGCATAACCTTTCATGGGCATATTATATAAAATGGCATTAAAGCTTAACCCTTCTTGTATATATGCAAATACTGCAATGTTAAAGTTTGAATGCTTATGCTAACTTGCTAATGCTAGCGATCTAATGCTAGTGCTAATATCTGATCATTTTCATACTGTACGTGTCCTCAATGATTGAAATAAGAGATCAGATGGCATTAAATCATAACCCTTTATGGGCATATTAGATTAGATGGCATTATAGCTTACCCCTTCTTGTATTCATACAAGTACTGCAATGTTTAAATTTGAATGCAAATGCTTACGTGCTAATGCTTGCTATCTAATGCTAGTGCTAATATTTGGTCATTTTCATACTGTCCGTGTCCTCTATGATGGAAATTAGAGATCAGATGACATTAAAGCAAAACCCTTCATGGGCATATTAGATTAGATGGCATTAAAACTTACCCCTTCTTGTATACATGCAAATACAGCAATTTTAAAGTTTGAAGGCTTATGCTATCTTGCTAATGCTAGCGATCTCATACTAGTGCTAATATCTGGTTATTTTCATACTGTATGTGTCCACTATGATGGAAATAAGATATCAGATGGCATAAAAGCATGACTTTTCTTTGGCATATTAGATTAGATGACATTAAAGCTTAACCTTTCTTGTACAAATGTAAATACAGCAATTTTAAAGTTTGAATGCTAATGCTAACTTGCTAATGCTAGCGATCTAATGCTAGAGCTAATATCTGGTAATTTTCATACTGTACGTGTCTTCTATGATGGAAATAAGGGATCAGATGCCGTTCAAGCTTAAGCCTTTTTGTATCCATGCAAGTACTGAAATGTTTAAGTTTGAATGCTAATGCTAACTTGCTAATGCTAGCGATCTAACGCTAGTGCTAATATCTGGTCATTTTCATACTGTACTTGTCCTCAATGATGGAAATAAGAGATGAGATGGCATTAAAGCAAAACCTTTCATGGGCATATTAGATTAGATAGCATTAAAACTTAACCCTTCTTGTATACATGCAAATACAGCAATGTTCAAGTTAGAATACTAATGCTAACTTGCTAATGCTAGCAATCTAACACAAGTGCTAATATCTGGTCATTTTCATACTGTACGTGTCATCTATGATGGAAATAAGAGATCAGATTGCATTAAAGCATAACCTTTCGTGGGCATATTATATTAAATGGCATTAAAGCTAAACCCTTCTTGTATATATGCAAATACTGCAATGTTAAAGTTTGAATGCTAAATCTAACTTGCTAATGCTAGCGATCTAATGCTAGTGCTAATATCTGGTCTTTTTCATACTGTACGTGTCCTCGATGATGGAAATAAGAGATCAGATGGCGTGAAAGCTTAAGCCTTAATGGGCATATTAGATTAGATGGCATTAAAGCTTAACCCTTCTAGTATACATGCAAGTACTGCAATGTTTAAGTTTGAATGCTAATGCTAACTTGCTAATGCTAACGATCTAATGCTAGTGCTAATATCTGGTCATTTTCATACTGTCCGTGTCCTCTATGATGGAAATTAGAGATCAGATGACATTAAAGCAAAACCCTTCATGGGCATATTAGATTAGATGGCATTAAAACTTACCCCTTCTTGTATACATGCAAATACAGCAATTTTAAAGTGTGAAGGCTTATGCTATCTTGCTAATGCTAGCGATCTCATACTAGTGCTAATATCTGGTCATTTTCATACTGTACATGTCCTCAATGATGGAAATAAGAGATCAGATCGCATTAAAGCATAACCCTTCAAGGGCTTATTAGATTAGATGGCATTTAAGCTTAACCCTTCTTGTTTTCATGCAAGTACTGCAATGTTTAAGTTTGAATGCTAATGCTAACTTGCTAATGCTAGCGATCTAATTCTAGTGCTAATATCTGATCATTTTCATACTGTGCGTGTCCTCTATAATGGAAATCAGAAATTAGATGGCATGAAGGCATAACCCTTCATGGGCATATTAGATAGATAGATGGCATACAGCAATGTTAAAAATGCTAATTTAACCCTTCTTGTAATACATGCATGAGAAATTACAGATCAATGTTAAAGCAAAACCCTTCTGAATGGCATTAAAACTAATTCTTGTATACATGCAAATGCAATTTTAAAGTGTGAATCTTATGCTATCTTGCTAATGCTAATCTCATACTAGGTCATATCTGGTCATTTTCATACTGTACATGTCCTCAATGATGGAAATAAGAGATCAGATCGCATTAAAGCATAACCCTTCAAGGGCTTATTAGATTAGATGGCATTTAAGCTTAACCCCTTCTTGTTTATGCAAGTACTGCAATGTTTAAGTTTGAATGCTAATGCTAACTTGCTAATGCTAGCGATCTAATTCTAGTGCTAATATCTGATCATTTTCATACTGTGCGTGTCCTCTATAATGGAAATCAGAAATTAGATGGCATGAAGGCAAAACCCTTCATGGGCATATTAGATTAGATGGCATAAAAGCTTAACCCTTCTTGTATACATGCAAGTACAGCAATGTTAAAGTCTGAATGCTAATTCTAACTTGCTAATGCTAACGATCTAATGCTAGTGCTAATATCTGGTCATTTTCATACTGTACGTGTCCTCTATGATGGAAATAAGAGAAGATCAAATAACCCTTCATGGGCATATTGGAAAGCTAAATCCTTCTTGTATAAATGCAAGTACTGCAATGTTTAAATTTGAATGCTAATGCTAACTTACTAATGCTAGCGATCTAATGCTAGTGCTAATATCTGCTCATTTTCATGCTGAACATGTCCTCTATGATGGAAAGAAGAGATAAGATGGCATTAAAGCATAGCCTTTCATGGGCATATTGGATCAGATGGCATTAAAGCTTCACACTTCTTTTATACATGCAAATACAGCAATGTTAAAGTTTGAATGCTAATGCTAACTTGCTAATGCTAGCGATCTAATGCTAGTGTTAATATCTGGTCATTTTCATACTGAACATGTCCTCTATGATGGAAATAAGAGATCAGATCGCATTAAAGCATAACCCTTCATGGGCATATTGGATCAGATGGCATTAAAGCTTAATCCTTCTTGTATACATGCAAATACAGCAATGTTAAAGTTAGAATGCTAATGCTAACTTGCTAATGCTAGCAATCTAATGCTAGTGCTAATATCTGGTCATTTTCATGCTGAACATGTCCTCTATGATGGAAATAAGAGATCAGACGGCATTATAGCATAACCTTTCTTGGGCATATTATATTAGATGGCATTAAAGCTTAACACGTCTTTTATACATGCAAGTCCTGCAATGTTTAAGTTTGAATGCTAATGCTAACTTGCTAATGCTAACTATCTAATGCTAGTGCTAATATCTGGTAATTTTCATACTGTATGTGTCCTCTATGATGGAAATAAGAGATCAGATGGCATTAAAGCAAAACCCTTCATGGGCATATTAGATTAAATAGCATTAAACCTTAACCCTTCTTGTATACATGCAAATACAGCAATGTTAAAGTTAGAATGCTAATGCTAACTTGCTAATCCTAGCGATCTAACGCTAGTTCTAATTTCTGGTCATTTTCATACAATGCGTGTCATCAATGATGGAAATAAGAGATCAGATTGCATTAAAGCATAACCTTTCGTGGGCATATTATATTAAATGGCATTAAAGCTTAACCCTTCTTGTATATATGCAAATACTGCAATGTTAAAGTTTGAATGCTAATGCTAACTTGCTAATGCTAGCGATCTAATGCTAGTGCTAATATCTGATCATTTTCATACTGTACGTGTCCTCTATAATGGAAATCAGAGATTAGATGGCATTAAAGCCTAACCCTTCATTGGCATATTAGATTAGATGGCATTAAAGCTTAACGCTTCGTGTATAGATGCAAATATAGCAATGTTAAAGTTTGAATGCTAATGCTAACTTGCTAATGCTAGCGGTCTAATGCTATTGCTAATATCTGGTCATTTTCATACTTTACGTGTCCTCTATGATGGAAATAAGAGATCAAATGCCGTTAAAGCTAAAGCCTTCGTGTATACATGCAAGTACTGCAATGTTTAAGTTTGAATGCTTATGCTAACTTTCTAATGCTAGCGATCTAATGCTAGTGCTAATATCTGGTCATTTTCATGCTGAACATGTCCTCTATGATGGATTGAAGAGATAAGATGGCATTAAAGCATAACCTTTCATGGGCATAATGGATCAGATGGCATTAAAGCTTAAACCTTCTTGTATACATGCAAATACAGCAATGTTAAAGTTTGAATGCTAATGCTAACTTGCTAATGCTAGCGATCTAATGCTAGTGCTAATATCTGGTCATTTTCATGCTGAACATGTCCTCTATGATGGATAGAAGAGATAAGATGGCATTAAAGCATAACCTTTCATGGGCATATTGGATCAGATGGCATTAAAGCTTAACCCTTCTTGTATACGTGCAAATACAGCAATGTTAAAGTTAGAATGCTAATGCTAACTTCCTAATGCTAGCGATCTAATGCTATTGCTAATATCTGGTCATTTTCATACTGTACGTGTCCTCGATGATGGAAATAAGGGATCAGATGGCGTTAAAGCTTCAGCCTTCTTGTATACATGCAAGAACTGCAATGTTTAAGTTTGAATGCTAATGCTAACTTGCTAATGTTAGCGATCTAACGCTAGTGCTAATATCTGGTCATTTTCATACTGTACGTGTCATTTATGATGGAAATAAGAGATCAGATGGCATTAAAGCATAACCTTTCATGGGCATATTATATAAAATGGCATTAAAGCTTAACCCTTCTTGTATATATGCAAATACTGCAATGTTAAAGTTTGAATGCTTATGCTAACTTGCTAATGCTAGCGATCTAATGCTAGTGCTAATATCTGATCATTTTCATACTGTACGTGTCCTCAATGATTGAAATAAGAGATCAGATGGCATTAAATCATAACCCTTTATGGGCATATTAGATTAGATGGCATTATAGCTTACCCCTTCTTGTATTCATACAAGTACTGCAATGTTTAAATTTGAATGCAAATGCTTACGTGCTAATGCTTGCTATCTAATGCTAGTGCTAATATTTGGTCATTTTCATACTGTCCGTGTCCTCTATGATGGAAATTAGAGATCAGATGACATTAAAGCAAAACCCTTCATGGGCATATTAGATTAGATGGCATTAAAACTTACCCTTCTTGTATACATGCAAATACAGCAATTTTAAAGTTTGAAGGCTTATGCTATCTTGCTAATGCTAGCGATCTCATACTAGTGCTAATATCTGGTTATTTTCATACTGTATGTGTCCACTATGATGGAAATAAGATATCAGATGGCATAAAAAGCATGACTTTTCTTTGGCATATTAGATTAGATGACATTAAAGCTTAACCTTTCTTGTACAAATGTAAATACAGCAATTTTAAAGTTTGAATGCTAATGCTAACTTGCTAATGCTAGCGATCTAATGCTAGAGCTAATATCTGGTAATTTTCATACTGTCGTGTCTTCTATGATGGAAATAAGGGATCAGATGCCGTTCAAGCTTAAGCCTTTTTGTATACATGCAAGTACTGAAATGTTTAAGTTTGAATGCTAATGCTAACTTGCTAATGCTAGCGATCTAACGCTAGTGCTAATATCTGGTCATTTTCATACTGTACTTGTCCTCAATGATGGAAATAAGAGATGAGATGGCATTAAAGCAAAACCCTTCATGGGCATATTAGATTAGATAGCATTAAAACTTAACCCTTCTTGTATACATGCAAATACAGCAATGTTCAAGTTAGAATACTAATGCTAACTTGCTAATGCTAGCAATCTAACAGAAGTGCTAATATCTGGTCATTTTCATACTGTACGTGTCATCTATGATGGAAATAAGAGATCAGATTGCATTAAAGCATAACCTTTCGCGGGCATATTATATTAAATGGCATTAAAGCTAAACCCTTCTTGTATATATGCAAATACTGCAATGTTAAAGTTTGAATGCTAAATCTAACTTGCTAATGCTAGCGATCTAATGCTAGTGCTAATATCTGGTCATTTTCATACTGTACGTGTCCTCTATGATGGAAAAAAGAGATCAGATGGCATTAAAGCTTAAGCCTTCTTGTATACATGCAAGTACTGCAAAGTTTAAGTTTGAATGCTTATGCTAACTTGCTAATGCTAGCGATCTAATGCTATTGCTAATATCTTGTCATTTTCATACTGTATGTGTCCACTATGATGGAAAAAAGAGATCAGATGGCATTAAAGCTTAACCCTTCTTGTATACATCCAAGTACTGCAATGTTTAAGTTTGAATGATAATGCTAACTTGCTAATGCTAGCGATCTAATTCTAGTGCTAATATCTGGTAATTTTCATACTGTACGTGTCCTCAATGATGGAAATAAGAGATCAGATGACATTAAAGCATAACCCTTAATGGGCATATTAGATTAGATGGCATTAAAGCTTAACCCTACTTGTATTCATGCAAATACAGCAATGTTAAAGTTTAAATCCTAAAGCTAACTTTCTAATGCTAGCGATCTAATGCGAGTGCTAATATCTGGTCATTTTCATACTGTACGTGTCCTCAATGATGGAAATAAGAGATGAGATAGAGGTGAAAGCTTAACCCCTCTTGTATACATGCAAGTACTGCAATGTTTAAGTTTGAATGCTAATGCTAACTTGCTAATGCTAGCGGTTTAATGCTAGTGCAAATATCTGGTCATTTTCATACTGTACGTGTCCTCTATGATGGAAATAAGAGATCAAATGCCGTTAAAGCTAAAGCCTTCTTGTATACATGCAAGTACTGCAATGTTTAAGTTTGAATGCTAATGCTAACTTACTAATGCTAGCGATCTAATGCTAGTGTTAATATCTGCTCATTTTCATGCTGAACATGTCCTCTATGATGGAAAGAAGAGATAAGATGGCATTAAAGCATAGCCTTTCATGGGCATATTGGATCAGATGGCATTAAAGCTTCACACTTCTTGTATACATGCAAATACAGCAATGTTAAAGTTTGAATGCTAATGCTAACTTGCTAATGCTAGCGATCTAATGCTAGTGTTAATATCTGGTCATTTTCATACTGAACATGTCCTCTATGATGGAAATAAGAGATCAGATCGCATTAAAGCATAACCCTTCAAGGGCATATTGGATCAGATGGCATTAAAGCTTAATCCTTCTTGTATACATGCAAATACAGCAATGTTAAAGTTAGAATGCTAATGCTAACTTGCTAATGCTAGCGATCTAATGCTAGTGCTAATATCGGGTCATTTTCATGCTGAACATGTCCTCTATGATGGAAATAAGAGATCAGACGGCATTATAGCATAACCTTTCATGGGAATATTATATTAGATGGCATTAAAGCTTAACACGTCTTTTATACATGCAAGTCCTGCAATGTTTAAGTTTGAATGCTAATGCTAACTTGCTAATGCTAACTATCTAATGCTAGTGCTAATATCTGGTAATTTTCATACTGTATGTGTCCTCTATGATGGAAATAAGAGATCAGATGGCATTAAAGCAAAACCCTTCATGGGCATATTAGATTAGATAGCATTAAACCTTAACCCTTCTTGTATACATGCAAATACAGCAATGTTAAAGTTAGAATGCTAATGCTAACTTGCTAATCCTAGCGATCTAACGCTAGTTCTAATTTCTGGTCATTTTCATACTGTGCGTGTCATCTATGATGGAAATAAGAGATCAGATTGCATTAAAGCATAACCTTTCGTGGGCATATTATATTAAATGGCATTAAAGCTTAACCCTTATTGTATATATGCAAATACTGCAATGTTAAAGTTTGAATGCTAATGCTAACTTGCTAATGCTAGCGATCTAATGCTAGTGCTAATATCTGATCATTTTCATACTGTACGTGTCCTCTATAATGGAAATCAGAGATTAGATGGCATTAAAGCCTAACCCTTCATTGGCATATTAGATTAGATGGCATTAAAGCTTAACGCTTCGTGTATAGATGCAAATATAGCAATGTTAAAATTTGAATGCTAATGCTAACTTGCTAATGCTAGCGGTCTAATGCTAGTGCTAATATCTGGTCATTTTCATACTGTACGTGTCCTCTATGATGGAAATAAGAGATCAAATGCCGTTGCAAGTTTAAAAGCCTTCGTGTATACATGCAAGTACTGCAATGTTTAAGTTTGAATGCTTATGCTAACTTGCTAATGCTAGCGATCTAATGCTAGTGCTAATATCTGGTCATTTTCATGCTGAACATGTCCTCTATGATGGATAGAAGAGATAAGATGGCATTAAAGCATAACCTTTCATGTGCATAATGGATCAGATGGCATTAAAGCTTAAACCTTCTTGGCAAATACAGCAATGTTAAAGTTAGAATGCTAATGCTAACTTTAAAGCGATCTAATGCTACTAATATCTGGTCATTTTCATACTGAACATGTCCTCAAGGGATCAGACAGCAAGCCTTCTTGTATACATGCAAGAACTGCAATGTTTAAGTTTGAATGCTAATGCTAACTTGCTAATGTTAGCGATCTAATGCTAGTGCTAATATCTGGTCATTTTCATTGAACATGTCATCTATGATGGAAATAAGAGATCAGATGGCATTAAAGCATAACCTTTCGTGGGCATATTATATAAACTGGCATTAAAGCTTAACCCTTCTTGTATATATGCAAATACTGCAATGTTAAAGTTTGAATGCTTTTGCTAACTTGCTAATGCTAGCTATCTAATGCTAGTGCTAATATCTGATCATCTTCATACTGTACTTGTCCTCAATGATGGAAATAAGAGATGAGATGGCATTACAGGATAACCCTTCATGGGCATATTAGATTAGATAGCATTAAACCTTAACGCTTCTTGTATACATGCAAATACAGCAATGTTAAAGTTAGAATGCTAATGCTAACTTGCTAATGCTAGCGATCTAACGCTATTTCTAATTTCTGGTCATTTTTATACTGTACGTGTCATCTATGATGGAAATAAGAGATCAGATTTCATTCAAGCATAACCTTTCGTGGGCATATTATATTAAATGGCATGAAAGCTTAACCCTTCATGTATATATGCAAATACTGCAATGTTAAAGTTTGAATATTTATGCTAACTTGCTAATGCTAGCGATCTAATGCTAGTGCTAATATCTGGTCATTTTCATCATCTATGATGAAATAAGAGATACGTATCTTCTAAATGATGGAAATAAGACATCAGATGGTATTAAAATCTGGCCCATTTTCAACCATTATCTTCTATGATGGAAATAAGCAAATTAGATTAGATGGCATTAAAACTTAACACGTCTTGTATACATGCAAGTCCTGCAATGTTTAAGTTTGAATGCTAATGCTAACTTGCTAATGCTAACTATCTAACGCTAGTGCTAATATTTGGTCATTTTCATACTGTGCTTGTCCTCATTGATGGAAATAAGAGATGAGATGGCATTAAAGCATAACCCTTCATGGGCATATTAGATTAGATAGCATTAAAGCTTAACCCTTCTTGTATACATGCAAATACAGGAATGTTAAAGTAAGAATGCTAATGCTAACTTCCTAATGCTAGCGATCTAAAGCTATTGCTAATATCTGGTCATTTTCATACTGTACGTGTCCTCGATGAAGGAAATAAGGGATCAGATGGCGTTAAAGCTTAAGCCTTCTTGTATACATGCAAGTACTGCAATGTTTAAGTTTGAATGCTAATGCTAACTTGCTAATGCTAGCGATCTAACGCTAGTGCTAATATCTGGTCATTTTCATAATGTATGTGTCATCTATGATGGAAATAAGAGATCAGATGGCATTAAAGCATAACCTTTCGTGGGCATATGATATTAAATGGCATTAAAGCTTAACCCTTCTTGTATATATGCAAATACTGCAATGTTAAAGTTTGAATGCTTTTGCTCACTTGCTAATGCTAGCGATCTAATGCTAGTGCTAATATCTGGTCATCTTCATACTGTCCGTGTCCTCTATGATGGAAATAAGAGATCAGATGACATTAAAGCATAACCCTAAATGGGCATGTTAGATTAGATGGCATTAAAGCTTAACCCTTCTTGTATACATGCAAGTACTGCAATGTTTTAGTTTGAATGCTAATGCTAACTTGCTAATGCTAACGATCTAATGCTAGTGCTAATATCTGGTCATTTTCATACTGTCCGTGTCCTCTATAATGGAAATAAGAGATCAGATGACATTAAAGCAAAACCCTTCATGCGCATATTAGATTAGATGGCATTAAATCTTACCCCTTCTTGTATACATGCAAATACAGCAATTTTAAGATTTGAATGCTTTTGCTATCTTGCTAATGCTAGCGATCTAATACTAGTGCTAATATCTGGTCATTTTCATACTGTACATGTCCTCAATGATGGAAATAAGAGATCAGATGGCATTAAAGCATAACCCTTCATGGGCATATTAGATTAGATGGCATTATAGCTTACCCCTTCTTGTATACATGCAAGTAATGCAATGTTTAAATTTGAATGCTAATGCTTACTTGCTAATGCTAGCGATCTAATGCTAGTGCTAATATCTGGTCATGTTCATACTGTACGTGTCCTCTATGATGGAAATAAGAGATCAGATGACATTAAAGCATAACCCTTAATGGGCATATTAGATTAGATGGCATAAAAACTTAACCCTTCTTGTTTACATGCAAGTACTGCAATGTTTAAGTTTGAATGCTAATGCTAACTTGCTAATGCTAACGATCTAATGCTAGTGCTAATATCTGGTCATTTTCATACTGTCCGTGTCCTCTATGATGGAAATAAGAGATCAGATGACATTAAAGCAAAACCCTTCATGTGTGTATTAGATTAGATGGCATTAAAACTTACCCCTTTTGTATACATGCAAATACAGCAATTTTAAGATTTGAATGCTTATGCTATCTTGCTAATGCTAGCGATCTAATACTAGTGCTAATATCTGGTCATTTTCATACTGTACATGTCCTCAATGATGGAAATAAGAGATCAGATGACATTAAAGCATAACCCTTAATGGGCATATTAGATTAGATGGCATTAAAGCTTAACCCTACTTGTTATCATGCAAATACAGCAATGTTAAAGTTTGAATTCTAAAGCTAACTTGCTAATGCTAGCGATCTAATGCGAGTGCTAATATCTGGTCATTTTCATACTGTACGTGTCCTCGATGATGGAAATAAGAGATCAGATGGCGTGAAAGCTTAAGCCTTCTTGTATACATGCAAGTACTGCAATGTTTAAGTTTGAATGCTAATGCTAACTTGCTAATGCTAGCGATTTAATGCTAGTGCTAATATCTGGTTATTTTCATACTGTACGTGACCTCTATGATGGAAATAAGAGATCAAATGCCGTTAAAGCTAAAGCCTTTTTGTATACATGCAAGTACTGCAATGTTTAAATTTGAATGCTAATGCTTACTTGCTAATGCTAGCGATCTAATGCTAGTGCTAATATCTGGTCATGTTCATACTGAACGTGTCCTCTATGATGGAAATAAGAGATCAGATGACATTAAAGCATAAGCCTTCATGGGCATATTAGATTAGATGGCATTAAAACTTACCCCTTTTGTATACATGCAAATACAGCAATTTTAAGATTTGAATGCTTATGCTATCTTGCTAATGCTAGCGATCTAATACTAGTGCTAATATCTGGTCATTTTCATACTGTACATGTCCTCAATGATGGAAATAAGAGATCTGATGGCATTAAAGAATAACCCTTCAAGGGCATATAAGATTAGATGGCATGAAAGCTTAACCCTTCTTGTATACATGCAAGTACTGCAATGTTTAAGTTTGAATGCTTATACTAACTTGCTAATGCTAGCGATCTAATTCTAGTGCTAATATCTGGTCATTTTCTTACTGTACGTGTCCTCAATGATGGAATTAAGAGATCAGATGATATTAAAGCATAACCCTTAATGTGCATATTAGATTAGATGGCATTAAAGCTTAACCCTACTTGTATTCATGCAAATACAGCAATGTTAAATTTTGAATGCTAAATCTAACTTGCTAATGCTCGCGATCTAATGCTAGTGCTAATATCTGGTCTTTTTCATACTGTACGTGTCCTCGATGATGGAAATAAGAGATCAGATGGCGTGAAAGCTAAAGCCTTCTTGTATACATGCAAGTACTGCAATGTTTAAGTTTGAATGCTAATGCTAACTTGCTAATGCTAGCGATCTAATGCTAGTGCTAATATCTGGTCATTTTCCTACTGTACGTGTCCTCAATGATGGAAATAAGAGATCAGATGACATTAAAGCATAACCCTTAATGGGCATATTAGATTAGTTGGCATTAAAGCTTAACCCTACTTGTTATTATGCAAATACAGCAATGTTAAAGTTTGAATTCTAAAGCTAACTTGCTAATGCTAGCGATCTAATACGAGTGCTAATATCTGGTCATTTTCATACTGTACGTGTCCTCGATGATGGAAATAAGAGATGAGATGGCGTGAAAGCTTAAGCCTTCTTGTATACATGCAAGTACTGCAATGTTTAAGTTTGAATGCTAATGCTAACTTGATTCTGCTAGCGATTTAATGCTAGTGCTAATATCTGGTCATTTTCATACTGTACGTGTCCTCTATGATGGAAATAAGAAATCAAATGCCGTTAAAGCTGAAGCCTTCTTGTATACATGCAAGTACTGCAATGTTTAAGTTTGAATGCTAATGCAAACTTGCTAATGCTAGCGGTCTAATGCTAGTGCTAATATCTGGTCATTTTCATACTGTACGTGTCCTCTATGATGGAAATAAGAGATCAAATGCCGTTAAAGCTAAAGCCTTCTTGTATACATGCAAGTACTGCAATGTTTAAGTTTTAATGCTAATGCTAACTTGCTAATCCTAGCGATCTAATGCTAGTGCTAATATCTGGTCATTTTCATGCTGACCATGTCCTCTATGATGGAAATAAGAGATCAGATGGCATTAAAGCATAACCTTTCATGGGCATATTGGATCAGATGGCATTAAAGCTAAACCCTTCTTGTATTCATGCAAATAAAGCAATGTTAAAGTTTGAATGCTAAGGCTAATTTGCTAATGCTAGCGATCTAATGCTAGTGCTTATATCTGGTCTTTTTCATGCTGAACATGTCCTCTGTGATGGAAATAAGAGATCAGATCGCATTAAAGCCTTACCTTTCATTAGCATATTTGATCAGATGGCATTAAAGCTTAACCCTTCTTGTATACATGCAAATACAGCAATGTTAAAGTTTGAATTCTAAAGCTAACATGCTAATGCTAGCGATCTAATGCGAGTGCTAATATCTGGTCATTTTCATACTGTACGTGACCTCGATGATGGAAATAAGAGATCAGATGGCGTGAAAGCTTAAGCCTTCTTGTATACATGCAAGTACTGCAATGTTTAAGTTTGAATGCTAATGCTAACTTGATACTGCTAGCGATTTAATGCTAGTGCTAATATCTGGACATTTTCATACTGTACGTGTCCTCTATGATGGAAATAAGAGATCAAATGCCGTTAAAGCTAAAGCCTTCTTGTATACATGCAAGTACTGCAATGTTTAAGTTTGAATGCTAATGCTAACTTGATACTGCTAGCGATTTAATGCTAGTGCTAATATCTGGACATTTTCATACTGTACGTGTCCTCTATGATGGAAATAAGAGATCAAATGCCGTTAAAGCTAAAGCCTTCTTGTATAAATGCAAGTACAGCAATGTTTAAGTTTTAATGCTAATGCTAACTTGCTAATCCTAGCGATCTAATGCTAGTGCTAATATCTGGTCATTTTCATGCTGACCATGTCCTCTATGATGGAAATAAGAGATCAGATGGCATTAAAGCATAACCTATCATGGGCATATTGGATCAGATGGCATTAAAGCTAAACCCTTCTTGTATACATGCAAATACAGCAATGTTAAAGTTTGAATGCTAAGGCTAATTTGCTAATGCTAGCGATCTAATGCTAGTGCTTATATCTGGTCTTTTTCATGCTGAACATGTCCTCTGTGATGGAAATAAGAGATCAGATCGCATTAAAGCTTTACCTTTCATTGGCATATTTGATCAGATGGCATTAAAGCTTAACCCTTCTTGTATACATGCAAATACAGCAATGTTAAAGTTTGAATGCTAATGCTAACTTGCTAATGCTAACGATCTAATGCTAGTGCTAATATCTGGTCATTTTCATACTGTACGTGTTATCTATGATGGAAATAAGAGATCAGATTGCAATAAAGCATAACCCTTCAAGGGCATATTAGATTAGATGGCATTAAAGCTTAACCCTTCTTGTATACATGCAAGTACTGTAATGTTTAAGTTTGAATGCTAATGCTAACTTGCTAATGCTAGCGATCTAATGCTAGTGCTAATATCTGGTCATTTTCATACTGTACGTGTCCTCAATGATGGAAATAAGAGATCAGATGACATTAAAGCATAACCCTTAATGGGCATATTAGATTAGATGGCATTAAAGCTTAACCCTACTTGTTATTATGCAAATACAGCAATGTTAAAGTTTGAATTCTAAAGCTAACTTGCTAATGCTAGCGATCTAATGCGAGTGCTAATATCTGGTCATTTTCATACTGTACGTGTCCTCGATGATGGAAATAAGAGATCAGATGGCGTGAAAGCTTAAGCCTTCTTGTATACATGCAAGTACTGCAATGTTTAAGTTTGAATGCTAATGCTAACTTGCTAATGCTAGCGATCTAATGGTAGTGCTAATATCTGGTCATTTTCATGCTGAACATGTCCTCTATGATGGAAAGAAGAGATAAGATGGCATTTAAGCATAACCTTTCATGGGCATATTGGATCAGATGGCATTAAAGCTTAACCCTTCTTGTATACAAGCAAATACAGCAATGTTAAAGTTTGAATGCTAATGCTAACTTGCTAATGCTAGCGAGCTAATGCTAGTGCTAATATCTGGTCATCTTCATGCTGAACATGTCCTCTATGATGGAAATAAGAGATCAGATCGCATTAAAGCATTACCCTTCATGTGCATATTGGATCAGATGGCATTAAAGCTGAACCCTTCTTGTATTCATGCAATTTAAGCAATGTTAAAGTTAGAATGCTAATGTTAACTTGCTAATGCTAGTGATCTAATGCTAGTGCTAATATCTGGTCATTTTCATGTTGAACATTTCCTCTATGATGGAAATAAGAGATCAGATTGCATAAAAGCATAACCTTTCATGGGCATATTATATTAGATGGCATTAAAGCTTAACCCTTCTTGTATTCATGCAAATACAGCAATGTTAAAGTTTCAATTCTTATGCTAACTTGCTAATGCTAGCGATCTAATGCTAGTTCTAATATCTGATCATTTTCATACTGTACGTGTCCTCTATAATGGAAATCAGAAATCAGATCGCATTTAGGCATAACCCTTCATGGCCATATTAGATCAGATGGCATTAAAGCTTTAACGCTTCTTGTATACATGCATTTACAGCAAAGTTAAAGTTTGAATGCTAATGCTAACTTGCTAATGCTAGCTATCTAATGCTAGTGCTATTATGTGGTCAATTTCATACTGTACGTCTCCTCTTTGACGGAAATAAGAGATCAGATGGCATTAAAGCCTAACCCTTCGTGGCCATTTTAGATTAGATTGCATTAAAGCTCAACCCTTCTTGTATACATGCAAGTACAGCAATGTTTTAGTTTGAATGTTAATGCTAACTTGCTAATGCTAGCGATCTAAAGCTAGAGCTAATATCTGGTCATTTTCATACTCTACGTTGCCTCTATGATGTAAATAAGAGATCAGATGCCTTTAAAGCATAACCCGTCATGGGCTTATTAGATTATATGGCATTCAAGCATAACCCTTCTTGTATACATGCAAGTACTGCAATGTTTAAGTTTGAATGCTAATGCTAACTTGCTAATGCTAACGATCTAATGCTAGTGCTAATATCTGGTAATTTTCACACTGTACGTGTCTTCTATGATGGAAATAAGAGATCAGATGGCATGAATGCCTAACCCTTCGTTTGCAAATTAGTTTATATGGCATTAAAGCTTAACACGTCTTGAATGCATGCAAGTCCTGCAATGTTTAAGATTGAATGCTAATGCTAACTTGCTAATGCTAACTATCTACCGCTAGTGCTAATATCTGGTAATTTTCATACTGTACGTGTCCTCTATGATGGAAATAAGAGATCAGATGGCATTAAAGCAAAACCCTTCATGGGCATATTAGATTAGATGGCATTTAAGCTTACCCCTTCTTGTATACATGCAAGTACTGCAATGTTTAAGTTTGAATGCTAATGCTAACTTGCTAATGCTAGCAATCTAATGGTAGTGCTAATATCTGGTCATTTTTATACCGTACTTGTCCTCAATGATGGAAATAAGAGATGAGATGGCATTAAAGCATAACCCTTCATGGGCATATTAGATTAGATAGCATTAAACCTTAACCCTTCTTGTATACATGCAAATACAGCAATGTTAAAGTTAGAATGCTAATTCTAACTTGCTAATGCTAGCGATCTAACGCTAGTTCTAATATCTGGTCATTTTCATACTGTGCGTGTCATCATTGATGGAAATAAGAGATCAGATGTCATTAAAGCCTAACCCTTCATTGGCATATTAGATTAGATGGCATTAAAGCTTAACGCTTCGTGTATAGATGCAAATACAGCAATGTTTAAGTTTGAATTCTAATGCTAACTTGCTAATGCTAGCGGTCCAATGCTAGTGCTAATATCTGATCATTTTCATACTGTACGTGTCCTCTATAATGGAAATCAGAGATTAAATGGCATTAAAGCCTCACCCTTCATTGGCATATTAGATTAGATGGCATTAAAGCTTAACGCTTCGTGTATAGATGCAAATACAGCAATGTTTAAGTTTGAATGCTAATGCTAACTTGCTAATGCTAGCGGTCTAATGCTAGTGCTAATATCTGGTCATTTTCATACTGTACGTGTCCTCTATGATGGAAATAAGAGATCAAATGCCGTTAAAGCTAAAGCCTTCTTGTATACATGCAAGTACTGCAATGTTTAAGTTTGAATACTAATGCTAACTTGCTAATGCTAGCGATCTAATGCTACTGCTAATATCTGGTCATTTCCATGCTGAACATGTCCTCTATGATGGAAATAAGGGATCAGATGGCATTAAAGCATAACCTTTCATGGGCATAATGGATCAGATGGCATTAAAGCATAACCCTTCTTGTATACATTAAATACAGCAATGTTAAAGTTTGAATGCTAATGCTAACTTGCTAATGCTAGCGATCTAATGCTAGTGCTAATATCTGGTCATTTTCATACTGTACTTGTCCTCAATGATGGAAATAAGAGATGAGATGGCATTAAAGCATAACCCTTCATGGGCATATTAGATTATATATCATTAAAGCTTAACCCTTCTTGTATACGTGCAAATACAGCAATGTTAAAGTTAGAATGCTAATGCTAACTTCCTAATGCTAGCGATCTAATGCTATTGCTAAAATCTGGTCATTTTCATACTGTACGTGTCCTCGATGATGGAAATAAGGGATCAGATGGCGTTAAAGCTTAAGCCTTCTTGTATACATGCAAGTACTGCAATGTTTAAGTTTGAATGCTAATGCTAACTTGCTAATGGTAGCGATCTAACGCTAGTGCTAATATCTGGTCATTTTCATACTGTACGTGTCATCTATGATGGAAATAAGAGATCAGATGGCATTAAAGCATAACCTTTCGTGGGCATATTATATAAAATGGCATTAAAGCTTAACCCTTCTTGTATATATGCAAATACTGCATTGTTAAAGTTTGAATGCTTTTGCTAACTTGCTAATGCTAGCGATCTAATGCTAGTGCTAATATCTGATCATTTTCATACTGTACGTGTCCTCAATGATTGAAATAAGAGGTCAGATGGCATTAAATCATAACCCTTCATGGGCATATTAGATTAGATGGCATTATAGCTTACCCCTTCTTGTATTCATACAAGTACTGCAATGTTTAATTTTGAATGCAAATGCTTACGTGCTAATGCTTGCAATCTAATGCTAGTGCTAATATCTGGTCATTTTCATACTGTGCTTGTCCTCATTGATGGAAATAAAAGATGAGATGGCATTAAAGCATAACCCTTCATGGGCATATTCGATTAGATAGCATTAAAGCTTAACCCTTCTTGTATACATGCAAATACAGCAATGTTAAAATAAGAATGCTAATGCTAACTTCCTAATGCTAGCGATCTAATGCTATTGCTAATATCTGGTCATTTTCATGCTGTACGTGTCCTCGATGATGGAAATAAGGGATCAGATGGCGTTAAAGCTTAAGCCTTCTTGTATACATGCAAGTACTGCAATGTTTAAGTTTGAATGCTAATGCTAACTTGCTAATGCTAGCGATCTAACGCTCGTGCTAATATCTGGTCATTTTCATAATGTATGTGTCATCTATGATGGAAATAAGAGATCAGATGTCATTAAAGCATAACCTTTCGTGGGCATATTATATTAAATGGCATTAAAGCTTAACCCTTCTTGTATATTTGCAAATACTGCAATGATAAAGTTTGAATGCTTTTGCTCACTTGCTAATGCTAGCGATCTAATGCTAGTGCTAATATCTGATCATTTTCATACTGTACGTGTCATCTATGATGGAAATAAGAGATCAAATGCCGTTAAAGCTAAACCCTTCTTGTATACATGCAAATACAGCAATGGTAAAGTTTCAATTCGTATGCTAACTTGCTAATGCTAGCGATCTAATGCTAGTTCTAATATCTGATCATTTTCATACTGTACGTGTCCTCTATAATGGAAATCAGAAATCAGATCGCATTAAGGCATAACCCTTCATGGGCATATTAGATCAGATGGCATTAAAGCTTAACGCTTCTTGTATACATGCATTTACAGCAAAGTTAAAGTTTGAATGCTAATTCTAACTTGCTAATGCTAGCGATCTAATGCTAGTGCTAATATCTGTTCATTTTCATACTGTAGGTGTCCTCTTTGATGGAAATAAGAGATCAGATGGCATTAAAGCTTAAGCCTTCTTGTATACATGCAAGTACTGCAATGTTTAAGTTTGAATGCTTATGCTTACTTGCTAATGCCAGCGATCTAATGCTATTGCTAATATCTTGTCATTTTCATACTGTATGTGTCCACTATGATGGAAATAAGAGATCAGATGGCATAATAGCATGACTTTTCATCGGCATATTAGATTAGATGACATTAAAGCATAACCCTTCTTGTACACATGCAAATACCGCAATTTTAAAGTTTGAATGCTAATGCTAACCTGCTAATGCTAGCGATCTAATGCTAGTGCTATTATGTGGTCAATTTTATACTGTACGTCTCCTCTTTGACGGAAATAAGAGATCAGATGGCATTAAAGCCTAACCCTTCGTGGCCATTTTAGATTAGATTGCATTAAAGCTCAACCCTTCTTGTATACATGCAAGTACAGCAATGTTTAAGTTTGAATGCTAATGCTAACTTGCTAATGCTAGCGATCTAATGCTAGAGCTAATATCTGGTCATTTTCATACTGTACGTGGCCTCTATGATGTAAATAAGAGATCAGATGCCTTTAAAGCATAACCCGTCATGGGCATATTAGATTATATGGCATTAAAGCTTAACCCTCCTTGTATACATGCAAGTACTGCAATGTTTAAGTTTGAATGTTAATGCTAACTTGCTAATGCTAACGATCTAATGCTAGTGCTAATATCAGGTCATTTTCATACTGTACGTGTCTTCTATGATGGAAATAAGAGATGAGATGGCATTAAAGCATAACCCTTCATGGGCATATTAGATTAGATAGCATTAAACCTTAACCCTTCTTGTATACATGCAAATACCGCAATGTTAAAGTTAGAATGCTAATGCTACCTTGGTAATGCTAGTGATCTAACGCTAGTGCTAATATCTGGTCATTTTCATACTGTACGTGTCATCAATGATGGAAAAAAGAGATCAGATTGCATTAAAGCATAACCTTTCGTGGGCATATTATATTAAATGGCATTAAAGCTTAACCCTTCCTGTATATATGCAAATACTGCAATGTTAAAGTTTGAATGCTTTTGCTAACTTGCTAATGCTAACGATCTAATGCTAGTGCTAATATCTGATCATTTTCATACTGTACGTGTCCTCAATGATGGAAATAAGAGAACAGATGGCATTAAATCATAACCCTTCATGGGCATATTAGATTAGATGGCATTATAGCTTACCCCTTCTTGTATTCATACAAGTACTGCAATGTTTAAATTTGAATCGTAATGCTTACTTGCTAATGCTGGCGATCTATTGCTAGTGCTAATATCTGGTCATTTTCATCTTGAACATGTCCTCTATGATGGAAATAAGAGATCAGATGGCATTAAAGCATAACATTTCATGGGCATATTGGATCAGATGGCATTAAAGCTTAACCCTACTTGTATACATTAAATACAGCAATGTTAAAGTTTGAATGCTAATGCTAACTTGCTAATGCTAGCGATCTAATGCAAGTGCTAATATCTGGTCATTTCCATACTGTACTTGTCCTCAATGATGGAAATAAGAGATGAGATGGCATTAAAGCATAACCCTTCATGGGCGTATTAGATTAGATAGCATTAAAGCTTAACCCTTCTTGTATAAATGCAAATACAGCAGTGTTAAAGTTAGAATGCTAATGCTAACTTCCTAATGCTAGCGATCTAATGCTAGTGCTAATATCTGGTCATCTTCATACTGTACTTGGCCTCTATGATGGAAATAAGAGATTAGATGACATTAAAGCATAACCCTTCATGGGCATATTAGATTAGATGGCATTAAAGCTTAACCCTTCTTGTATACATGCAAGTACTGCAATGTTAAAGTTTGAATGCTAATGCTAACTTGCTAATGCTAACGATCTAATGCAAGTGCTAATATCTGGTCATTTTCATACTGTCCGTGTCCTCTATGATGGAAATAAGAGATCAGATGACATTAAAGCAAAACCATTCATGGGCATATTAGATTAGATGGCATTAAAACTTACCCCTTTTGTATAAATGCAAATACAGCAATTTTAAGATTTGAATACTTATGCTATCTTGCTAATGCTAGCGATCTAATACTAGTGCTAATATCTGGTCATTTTCATACTGTACATGTCCTCAATGATGGAAATAAGAGATCAGATGGCATTAAAGCATAACCCTTCAAGGGCATATTAGATTAGATGGCATTAAAGCTTAACCCTTCTTGTAAACATGCAAGTACTGCAATGGTTAAGTTTGAATGCTAATACTAACTTGCTAATGCTAGCGATCTAATTCTAGTGCTAATATCTGGTCATTTTCATACTGTACGTGTCCTCAATGATGGAAATAAGAGATCAGATGACATTAAAGCATAAGCCTTAATGTGCATATTAGATTAGATGGCATTAAAGCTTAACCCTACTTGTATTCATGCAAATACAGCAATGTTTAAGTTTGAATGCTAAATCTAACTTGCTAATGCTAGCGATCTAATGGTAGTGCTAATATCTAGTCTTTTTCATACTGTACGTGTCCTCGATGATGGAAATAAGAGATCAGATGGCGTGAAAGCTTAAGCCTTCTTATATACATGCAAGTACTGCAATGTTTAAGTTTGAATGCTAATGCTAACTTGCTAATGCTAGCGGTCTAATGCTAGTGCTAATATCTGGTCATTTTCATACTGTACGTGTCCTCTATGATGGAAATAAGAGATCAAATGCCGTTAAAGCTAAAGCCTTCTTGTATACATGCAAGTACTGCAATGTTTAAGTTTTAATGCTAATGCTAACTTGCTAATTCTAGCGATCTAATGCTAGTGCTAATATCTGGTCATTTTTCATGCTGAACATGTCCTCTATGATGGAAATAAGAGATCAGATGGCATTAAAGCATAACCTTTCATGGGCATATTGGATCAGATGGCAGTAAAGCTAAACCCTTCTTTTATACATGCAAACACAGCATTGTTAAAGTTTGATTGCTAATGCTAATTTGCTAATGCTAGCGATCTAATGCTTGTGCTTATATCTGGTCATTTTCATGCTGAACATGTCCTCTGTGATGGAAATAAGAGATCAGATCGCATTAAAGCATTACCTTTCATGGGCATATTTGATCAGATGGCATTAAAGCTTAACCCTTCTTGTATACATGCAAATACAGCAATGTTAAAGTTTGAATGCTAATGCTAACTTGCTAATGCTAGCGATCTAATGCTAGTGCTAATATCTGGTCATTTTCATACTGTACATGTCCTCAATGATGGAAATAAGAGATCAGATTGCAATAAAGCATAACCCTTCAAGGGCATATTAGATGAGATGGCATTAAAGCTTAACCCTTCTTGTATACATGCAAGTACTGCAATGTTTAAGTTTAATGCTAATTCTAACTTGCTAATGCTAGCGATCTAATGCTAGTGCTAATATCTGGTCATTTTCATACTTTACGTGTCCTCAATGATGGAAATAAGATATCAGATGACATTAAAGCATAACCCTTAATGGGCATATTAGATTAGATGGCATTAAAGCTTAACCCTACTTGTTATCATGCAAATACAGCAATGTTAAAGTTTGAATTCTAAAGCTAACTTGCTAATGCTAGCGATCTAATGCGAGTGATAATATCTGGTCATTTTCATACTGTACGTGTCCTCGATGATGGAAATAAGAGATCAGATGGCGTGAAAGCTTAAGCCTTCTTGTATACATGCAAGTACTGCAATGTTTAAGTTTGAATGCTAATGCTAACTTGCTAATGCTAGCGATTTAATGCTAGTGCTAATATATGGTCATTTTCATACTGTACGTGTCCTCTATGATGGAAATAAGAGATCAAATGCCGTTAAAGGTAAAGCCTTCTTGTATACATGCAAGTACTGCAATGTTTAAGTTTGAATGCTAATGCTAACTTGCTAATGCTAGCGATCTAATGGTAGTGCTAATATCTGGTCATTTTCATGCTGAACATGTCCTCTATGATGGAAAGAAGAGATAAGATGGCATTAAAGCATAACCTTTCATGGGCATATTGGATCAGATGGCATTAAAGCTTAACCCTTCTTGTATACAAGCAAATACAGCAATGTTAAAGTTTGAATGCTAATGCTAACTTGCTAATGCTAGCGAGCTAATGCTAGTGCTAATATCTGGTCATTTTCATGCTGAACATGTCCTCTATGATGGAAATAAGAGATCAGATTGCATTAAAGAATAACCCTTCATGTGCATATTGGATCAGATGGCATTAAAGCTGAACCCTTCTTGTATACATGCAAATACAGCAATGTTAAAGTTAGAATGCTAATGTTAACTTGCTAATGCTAGCGATCTAATGCTAGTGCTAATATCTGGTCATTTTCATGTTGAACATGTCCTCTATGATGGAAATAAGAGATCAGACGGCATTAAAGCATAACCTTTCAAGGGCATATTATATTAGATGGCATTAAAGCTTAACCCTTCTTGTATACATGCAAATACAGCAATGTTAAAGTTTCAATTCTTATGCTAACTTGCTAATGCTAGCGATCTAATGCTACTTCTAATATCTGATCATTTTCATACTGTACGTGTCCTCTATAATGGAAATCAGAAATAAGATCGCATTAAAGCATAACCCTTCATGGGCATATTAGATCACATGGCATTAAAGCTTAACGCTTCTTTTATACATGCATTTACAGCAATGTTAAAGTTTGAATGCTAATTCTAACTTGCTAATGCTAGCGATCTAATGCTAGTGCTAATATCTGGTCATTTTCATACTGTCCGTGTCCTCTATGATGGAAATAAGAGATCAGATGACATTAAAGCAAAACCCTTCATGGGCATATTAGATTAGATGGCATTAAAGCTTAACCCTACTTGTTATCATGCAAATACAGCAATGTTAAAGTTTGAATTCTAAAGTTAACTTGCTAATGCTAGCGATCTAATGCGAGTGATAATATCTGGTCATTTTCATACTGTATGTGTCCTCGATGATGGAAATAAGAGATCAGATGGCGTGAAAGCTTAAGCCTTCTTGTATACATGCAAGTACTGCAATGTTTAAGTTTGAATGCTAATGCTAACTTGCTAATGCTAGCGATTTAATGCTAGTGCTAATATCTGGTCATTTTCATACTGTACGTGTCCTCTATGATGGAAATAAGAGATCAAATGCCGTTAAAGGTAAAGCCTTCTTGTATACATGCAAGTACTGCAATGTTTAAGTTTGAATGCTAATGCTAACTTGCTAATGCTAGCGATCTAATGGTAGTGCTAATATCTGGTCATTTTCATGCTGAACATGTCCTCTATGATGGAAAAAAGAGATAAGATGGCATTAAAGCATAACCTTTCATGGGCATATTGGATCAGATGGCATTAAAGCTTAACCCTTCTTGTATACAAGCAAATACAGCAATGTTAAAGTTTGAATGCTAATGCTAACTTGCTAATGCTAGCGAGCTAATGCTAGTGCTAATATCTGGTCATTTTCATGCTGAACATGTCCTCTATGATGGAAATAAGAGATCAGATTGCATTAAAGCATAACCCTTCATGTGCATATTGGATCAGATGGCATTAAAGCTGAACCCTTCTTGTATACATGCAAATACAGCAATGTTCAAGTTAGAATGCTAATGTTAACTTGATAATGCTAGCGATCTAATGCTTGTGCTAATATCTGGTCATTTTCATGTTGAACATGTCCTCTATGATGGAAATAAGAGATCAGACGGCATTAAAGCATAACCTTTCAAGGGCATATTATATTAGATGGCATTAAAGCTTAACCCTTCTTGTATACATGCAAATACAGCAATGTTAAAGTTTCAATTCTTATGCTAACTTGCTAATGCTAGCGATCTAATGCTACTTCTAATATCTGATCATTTTCATACTGTACGTGTCCTCTATAATGGAAATCAGAAATAAGATCGCATTAAAGCATAACCCTTCATGGGCATATTAGATCACATGGCATTAAAGCTTAACGCTTCTTGTATACATGCATTTACAGCAATGTTAAAGTTTGAATGCTAATTCTAACTTGCTAATGCTAGCGATCTAATGCTAGTGCTAATATCTGGTCATTTTCATACTGTCCATGTCCTCTATGATGGAAATAAGAGATCAGATGACATTAAAGCAAAACCCTTCATGCGCATATTAGATTAGATGGCATTAAAACTTACCCCTTCTTGTATACATGCAAATACAGCAATTTTAAGATTTGAATGCTTTTGCTATCTTGCTAATGCTAGCGATCTAATACTAGTGCTAATATCTGGTCATTTTCATACTGTACATGTCCTCAATGATGGAAATAAGAGATCAGATGGAATTAAAGCATAACCCTTCATGGGCATATTAGATTAGATGGCATTATAGCTTACCCCGTCTTGTATACATGCAAGTACTGCAATGTTTCAATTTGAATGCTAATGCTTACTTGCTAATGCTAGCGATCTAATGCTAGTGCTAATATCTGGTCATGTTCATACTGTACGTGTCCTCTATGATGGAAATAAGAGATCAGATGACATTAAAGCATAACCCTTCATGGGCATATTAGATTAGATGGCATTAAAGCTTAACCCTTCTTGTAAACATGCAAGTACTGCAATGTTTAAGTTTGAATGCTAATGCTAACTTGCTAATGCTAACGATCTAATGGTAGTGCTAATATCTGGTCATTTTCATGCTGAACATGTCCTCTATGATGGAAAGAAGAGATAAGATGGCATTAAAGCATCACCTTTCATGGGCATATTGGATCAGATGGCATTAAAGCTAAACCCTGGTTGTATACATGCAAATACAGCAATGTGAAAGTTTGAATGCTAAGGCTAATTTGCTAATGCTAGCGATCTAATGCTAGTGCTTATATCTGGTCTTTTTCATGCTGAACATGTCCTCTGTGAAGGAAATAAGAGATCAGATCGCATTAAAGCTTTACCTTTCATGGGCATATTTGATCAGATGGCATTAAAGCTTAGCCCTTCTTGTATACATGCAAATACAGCAATGTTAAAGTTTGAATGCTAATGCTAACTTGCTAATGCTAACGATCTAATGCTAGTGCTAATATCTGGTCATTTTCATACTCTACGTGTCCTCTATGATGGAAATAAGAGATCAGATTGCAATAAAGCATAACCCTTCAAGGGCATATTAGATTAGATGGCATTAAAGCTTAACCCTTCTTGTATACATGCAAGTACTGCAATGTTTAAGTTTGAATGCTAATGCTAACTGGCTAATGCTAGCGATCTAATGCTAGTGCTAATATCTGCTCATTTTCATACTGTACGTGTCCTCAATGATGGAAATAAGAGATCAGATGACATTAAAGCATAACCCTTAATGGGCATATTAGATCAGATGACATTAAAGCTTAACCCTACTTGTTATCATGCAAATACAGCAATGTTAAAGTTTGAATGCTAATGCTAACTTGCTAATGCTAGCGATTTAATGCTAGTGCTAATATCTGGTCATTTTCATACTGTACGTGTCCTCTATGATGGAAATAAGAGATCAAATGCCGTTAAAGCTAAAGCCTTCTTGTATACATGCAAGTACTGCAATGTTTAAGTTTGAATGCTAATGCTAACTTGCTAATGCTAGCGAGCTAATGCTAGTGCTAATATCTGGTCATTTTCATGCTGTCCATGTCCTCTATGATGAAAATAAGAGATCAGATGGCATTAAAGCATAACCTTTCATGGGCATATTGGATCAGATGGCATTAAAGCTAAACCCTGCTTGTATACATGCAAATACAGCAATGTTAAAGTTTGAATGCTAAGGCTAATTTGCTAATGCTAGCGATCTCATGCTAGTGCTAAAATCTGGTCATTTTCATGTTGAACATTTCCTCTATGATGGAAATAAGAGATCAGATTGCATTAAAGCATAACCTTTCATGGGCATATTATATTAGATGGCATTAAAGCTTAACCCTTCTTGAATACATGCTAATGCAGCAATGTTAAAGTTTCAATTCTTATGCTAACTTGCTAATACTAGCGATCTAATGCTAGTTCTAATATCTGATCATTTTCATACTGTACGTGTCCTCTATAATGGAAATCAGAAATCAGATCGCATTAAGGCATAACCCTTCATGGGCATATTAGATCAGATGGCATTAAAGCTTAACGCTTCTTGTATACATGCATTTACAGCAAAGTTAAAGTTTGAATGCTAATTCTTACTTGCTAATGCTAGCGATCTAATGCTAGTGCTAATATCTGGTCATTTTCATTCTGTACGTGTCCTCTATGATGGAAATAAGAGATCAGATGGCATTAAAGCTTAAGCCTTCTTGTATACATGCAAGTACAGCAATGTTTAAGTTTGAATGCTTATGCTTACTTGCTAATGCTAGCGATCTAATGCTATTGCTAATATCTTGTCATTTTCATACTGTATGTGTCCACTATGATGAAAATAAGAGATCAGATGGCATAATAGCATGACTTTTCATCGGCATATTAGATAAGATGACATTAAAGCTTAACCCTTCTTGTACACATGCAAATACAGCAATTTTAAAGTTTGAATGCTAATGCTAACTTACTAATGCTAGCGATCTAATGCTAGTGCTATTATGTGGTCATCATTTTCATACTGTACGTCTCCTCTATTTGTAAACGGAAATAAAAGATCAGATGGCATTAAAGCCTAACCCTTCGTGGCCATTTTAGATTAGATTGCATTAAAGCTCAACCCTTCTTGTATACATGCAAGAACTGCAATGTTTAAGTTTGACTGCTAATGCTAACTTGCTAATGCTAGCGATCTAATGCTAGAGCTAATATCTGGTCATTTTCATACTGTACGTGTCCTCTATGATGGAAATAAGAGATCAGATGCCATAAAAGCAAAACCCTTCAAGGGCATATTAGATTAGATGGCATTAAATCTTACCCCTTCTTGTATACATGCAAGTACTGCATTGTTTAAGTTTGAATGTTAATGCTAACTTGCTAATGCTAGGCATCTAATGCTAGGTCTAATATCTGGTCATTTTCATACTGTACTTGTACTCAATGATGGAAATAAGAGATGAGATGGCATTAAAGCATAACCCTTCATGGGCATATTAGATTAGATAGCATTAAACCTTAACCCTTCTTGTATACATGCAAATACAGCCATGTTAAAGTTTGAATACTAATGCTAAATTGGAAATGCTAGCGATCTAATTCCAGTGCTAATATCTGGTCATTTTCATACTGTACGTGTCCTCAATGATGGAAATAAGAGATCAGATGACATTAAAGCATAACCCTTAATGTGCATATTAGATTAAATGGCATTAAAGCTTAACCCTTCTTGTATATATGCAAATACTGCAATGTTAAAGTTTGAATGCTTTTGCTAACTTGCTATTGCTAGCGATCTAATGCTAGTGCTAATATCTGATCATTTTCATTCTGTACGTGTCCTCAATGATGGAAATAAGAGATCAGATGGCATTAAATCATAACCCTTCATGGGCATATTAGATTAGATGGCATTATAGCTTACCCCTTCTTGTATTCATACAAGTACTGCAATGTTTAAATTTGAATCCTAATGCTTACTTGCTAATGCTAGCGATCTAATGCTAGTGCTAATATCTGGTCATTTTCATCTTGAACATGTCCTCTATGATGGAAATAAGAGATCAGATGGCATTAAAGCATAACCTTTCATGGGCATATTGGATCAGATGGCATTAAAGCTTAACCCTACTTGTATACATTAAATACAGCAATGTTAAAGTTTGAATGCTAATGCTAACTTGCTAATGCTAGGGATCTAATGCTAGTGCTAATATCTGGTCATTTCCATACTGTACTTGTCCTCAATGATGGAAATAAGAGATGAGATGGCATTAAAGCATAACCCTTCATGGGCATATTAGATTAGATAGCATTAAAGCTTAACCCTTCTTGTATACATGCAAATACAGCAATGTTAAAGTTAGAATGCTAATGCTAACTTCCTAATGCTAGCGATCTAATGCTATTGCTAATATCTGGTCATTTTCATACTGTACGTGTCCTCGATGATGGAAATAAGGGATCAGATGGCGTTAAAGCTTAAGCCTTCTTGTATACATGCAAGTATTGCAATGTTTATGTTTGAATGCTAATGCTAACTTGCTAATGCTTGCGATCTAACGCTAGTGCTAATATCTGGTCATTTTGATACCGTACGTGTCATCTATGATGGAAATAAGAGATCAGATGGCATTTAAGCATAACCTTTCGTGGGCATATTATATTAAATGGCATTAAAGCTTAACCCTTCTTGTATATATGCAAATACTGCAATGTTAAAGTTTGAATGCTTTTGCTAACTTGCTAATGCTAGCCTTCTAATGCTAGTGCTAATATCTGGTCATCTTCATACTGTACGTGGCCTCTATGATGGAAATAAGAGATCAGATGACATTAAAGCATAACCCTTCATGGGCATATTAGATTAGATGGCATTAAAGCTTAACCCTTCTTGTATACATGCAAGTACTGCAATGTTTAAGTTTGAATGCTAATGCTAACTTGCTAATGCTAACGATCTACTGCTAGTGCTAATATCTGGTCATTTTCATACTGTCCGTGTCCTCGATGATGGAAATAAGAGATCAGATGGCGTGAAAGCTTAAGCCTTCTTATATACATGCAAGTACTGCAAAGTTTAAGTTTGAATGCTAATGCTAACTTGCTAATGCTAGCGGTCTAATGCTAGTGCTAATATCTGGTAATTTTCATACTGTACGTGTCCTCTATGATGGAAATAAGAGATCAAATGCCGTTAAAGCTAAAGCCTTCTTGTATACATGCAAGTACTGCAATGTTTAAGTTTTAATGCTAATGCTAACTTGCTAATTCTAGCGATCTAATGCTAGTGCTAATATCTGGTCATTTTCATGCTGAACATGTCCTCTATGATGGAAATAAGAGATCAAATGGCATTAAAGCATAACCTTTCATAGGCATATTGGATCAGATGGCATTAAAGCTAAACCCTTCTTTTATACATGCAAACACAGCAATGTCAAAGTTTGAATGCTAATGCTAATTTGCTAATGCTAGCGATCTAATGCTAGTGCTTATATCTGGGCTTTTTCATGCTGAACATGTCCTCAATGATGGAAATAAGTGATCAGATTGCAATAAAGCATAACCCTTCAAGGGCATATTAGATTAGATGGCATTAAAGCTGAACCCTTCTTGTATACATGCAAATACAGCAATGTTAAAGTTAGAATGCTAATGTTAACTTGCTAATGCTAGCGATCTAATGCTAGTTCTAACATCTGATCATTTTCATACTGTAAGTGTCCTCTATAATGGAAATCAGAAATAAGATCGCAGTAATGCATAACCCTTCATGGGCATATTAGATCAGATGGCATTAAAGCTTAACGCTTCTTGTATACATGCATCTACAGCAATGTTAAAGTTTGAATGCTAATTCTAACTTGCTAATGCTAGCGATCTAATGCTAGTGCTAATTTCTGGTCATTTTCATACTGTACGTGTCCTCTATGATGGAAATAAGAGATCAGATGGCATTAAAGCTTAAGCCTTCTTGTATACATGCAAGTACTGCAATGTTTAAGTTTGAATGCTAATGCTAACTTGCTAATGCTAGCGATCTAATGCTAGAGCTAATATCTGGTCATTTTCTTACTGCACGTGGCCTCTATGATGTAAATAAGTGATCAAATGCCTTTAAAGCATAACCCGTCATAGGCATATTAGATTATATGGCATTAAAGCTTAACCCTTCTTGTATACATGCAAGTACTGCAATGTTTAAGTTTGAATGCTTATGCTAACTTGCTAATGCTAACGATCTAATGCTAGTGCTAATATCTGGTCATTTTCATACTATACGTGTCTTCTATGATGGAAATAAGAGATCAGATGGCATTAAAGCCTAACCCTTCGTGGGCAAATTAGATTATATGGCATTAAAGCTTAACACGTATTGTATACATGCAAGTCCTGCAATGTTTAAGATTGAATGCTAATGCTAACTTGCTAATGCTATCTATCTAATGCTAGTGCTAATATCTGGTAATTTTCATACTGTACGTGTCCTCTATGATGGAAATAAGAGATCAGATGCCATTAAAGCAAAACCCTTCAAGGGCATATTAGATTAGATGGCATTAAAGCTTACCCCTTCTTGTATACATGCAAGTACTGCATTGTTTAAGTTTTAATGCTAATGCTAACTTGCTAATGCTAGCGATCTAATGCTAGTGCTAATATCTGGTCATTTTCATACTGTACTTGTCCTCAATGATGGAAATAAGATATGAGATTGCATTAAAGCATAACCCTTCATGGGCATATTAGATTAGATAGCATTAAATCTTAACCCTTCTTGTATACATGCAAGTACTGCATTGTTTAAGTTTGAATGCTAATGCTACCTTGCTAATGCTAGTGATCTAACGCTAGTGCTAATATCTGGTCATTTTCATACTGTGCGTGTCATCTATGATGGAAATAAGAGATCAGATTGCATTAAAGCATAACCTTTCGTGGGCATATTATATTAAATGGCATTAAAGCTTAACCCTTCTTATATATATGCAAATACTGCAATGTTAAAGTTTGAATGCTTTTGCTAACTTGCTAATGCTAGCGATCTAATGCTAGTGCTAATATATGGTCATTTTCATACTGTACGTGTCCTCGATGATGGAAATAAGGGATCAGATGGCGTTAAAGCTTCAGCCTTCTTGTATACATGCAAATACTGCAATGTTTAAGTTTGAATGCTTTTGCTAACTTGCTAATGCTAGCGATCTAATGCTAGTGCTAATATCTGATCATTTTCATACTGTACGTGTCCTCAATGATGGAAATAAGAGATCAGATGGCATTAAAGCATAACCCTTCATGAGCATATTAGATTAGATGGCATTAAAGCTTAACCCTTCTTGTATACATGCAAGTTCGGCAATGTTTAAGTTTGAATGCTAATGCTAACTTGCTAATGCTAACGATCTAATGCTAGTGCTAATATCTGTTCATTTTCATACTGTAAGTGTCTTCTATGATTTAAATAAGAGATCACATGGCATTAAAGCCTAACCCTTCGTGGGCAAATTAGATTAGATGGCATTAAAGCTTAACACGTCTTGTATACATGCAAGTCCTGCAATGTTTAAGTTTGAATGCTAATGCTAACTTGCTAATGCTAACTATCTAATGCTAGTGCTAATATCTGGTAATTTTCATACTGTACGTGTCCTTTATGATGGAAATAAGAGATCAGATGGCATTAAAGCAAAACCCTTCAAGGGCATATTAGATTAGATGGCATTAAAGATTACCCCTTCTTGTATACATGCAAGTACTGCAATGTTTCAGTTTGAATGCTAATGCTAACTTGCTAATGCTAGCGATCTAATGCTAGTGCTAATATCTGGTCATTTTCATACTGTACGTGTCCTCAATGATGGAAATAAGAGATCAGATGTCATTAATGCATAACCCTTCATGGGCATATTAGATTAGATAGCATTAAACCTTAACCCTTTTTGTATACATGCAAATACAGCAATGTTAAAGTGAGAATGCTAATGCTAATTTGCTAATGCTAGTGCTCTAACGCTAGTGCTAAAATCTGGTCATTTTCATATTGTACGTGTCATCTATGATGGAAATAAGAGATCACAAGCCATTAAAGCTAAAGCCTTCTTGTATACATGCAAGTACTGCAATGTTTAAGTTTGAATGCTAATGCTAACTTGCTCATGCTAGCGATCTAATGCTAGTGCTAATATCTGGTCATTTTCATGCTGTACGTGTCCTCTATGATGGAAATAAGAGATCAGATAGCATTAAAGCATTACCCTTCATGGGCTTATTTGATCACATGGCATTAAAGCTTAACCCTTCTTGTATACATGCAAATACAGCAATGTTAAAGTTTGAATGCTAATGCTAACTTGCTAATGCTAGCGATCTAATGCTAGTGCTAATATCTGATCATTTTCATGCTGAACATGTCCTCTATGATGGAAATAAGAGATCAGATGGCATTAAAGCAAAATTCTTCATGGGCATATAAGATTAGATGGCATTAAAGCTTAACACTTCTTGTATACATGCAAGTCCTGCAATGTTTAAGTTTGAATGCTAATGCTAACTTGCTAATGCTAGCGATCTAATGCTAGTGCTAATATCTGGTCATTTTCAGACTGTACTTGTCCTCAATGATGGAAATAAGATATGAGATTGCATTAAAGCATAACCCTTCATGGGCATATTAGATTAGATAGCATTAAACCTTAACCCTTCTTGTATACATGCAAATACAGCAATGTTAAAGTTAGAATGCTAATGCTACCTTGCTAATGCTAGTGATCTAACGCTAGTGCTAATATCTGGACATTTTCATACTGTACGTGTCATCTATGATGAAAATAAGAGATCAGATTGCATTAAAGCATAACCTTTCGTGGGCATATTATATTAAATGCCATTAAAGCTTAACCCTTCTTATATATATGCAAATACTGCAATGTTAAAGTTTGAATGCTTTTGCTAACTTGCTAATGCTAGCGATCTAATGCTACTGCTAATATATGGTCATTTTCATACTGTACGTGTCCTCGATGATGGAAATAAGGGATCAGATGGCGTTAAAGCTTAAGCCTTCTTGTATACATGCAAGTACTGCAATGTTTAAGTTTGAATGCTAATGTTAACTTGCTAATGCTAGCGATCTTACGCTAGTGCTAATATCTGGTCATTTTGATACTGTACATGTCATCTATGATGGAAATAAGAGATCAGTTGGGATTAAAGCATAACCTTTCGTGGGCATATTATATTAAATGGCATTAAAGCTTAAACCTTCTTGTATATATGCAAATACTGCAATTTTAAAGTTTGAATGCTTTTGCTAACTTGCTAATGCTAGCGATCTAATGCTAGTGCTAATATCTGATCATTTTCATACTGTACGTGTCCTCAATGATGGAAATAAGAGATCAGATGGCATTAAAGCATAACCCTTCATGAGCATATTAGATTAGATGGCATTAAAGCTTAACCCTTCTTGTATTCATGCATATACAGCAATGTTAAAGTTTGAATACTAATGCTAACTTGCTAATGCTAGCGATCAAATGCTAGTGCTAATATCTGGTCATTTTCATGCTGAACATGTCCTCTATTATGGAAATAAGAGATCAGATTGCATTAAAGCATAACCTTTCATGGGCATATTATTTTAGATGGCATTAAAGCTTAACCCTTCTTGTATACATGCAAATACAGCAATGTTAAAGTTTCAATGCTTATCCTAACTTGCTAATGCTATGGATCTAATGCTTGTGCTAATATCTGGTCATTTTCATTCTGTAAGTGTCCTCTATGATGGAAATAAGAGATCAGATGGCATTAAAGCATGACTTTTCATCGGCATATTAGATTAGATGACATTAAAGCTTAACCCTTCTTGTACACATGCAAATACAGCAATTTTAAAGTTTGAATGCTAATGCTAACTTGCTAATCCTAGCGATCTAATGCTAGTGCTAATATCTGGTCAATTTCATACTGTACGTCTCCTCTTTGACGGAAATAAGAGATCAGATGGCATTAAAGCCTAACCCTTCGTGGGCATTTTAGATTAGATGGCATGAAAGCTCAACCCTTCTTGTATACATGCAAGTACTGCAATGTTTAAGTTTGAATGTTAATGCTTACATGCTAATGCTAGCGATCTAATACTAGTGCTAATATCTGGTCATTTTCATACTGTACGTGTCCTCTATGATGGAAATAAGAGATCAGATCGCCTTAAAGCATTACCCTTCATGGGCTTATTGGATCACATGGCATGAAAGCTTAACCCTTCTTGTATACATGCAAATACAGCAATGTTAAAGTTTGAATGCTAATGCTAACTTGCTAATGCTAGCGATCTAATGCTAGTGCTAATATCAGATCATTTTCATGCTGAACATGTCCTCTATATTGGAAATAAGTGATCACATGGCATTAAAGCAAAATCCTTCATGGGCATATTAGATTAGATGGCATTGAAGCTTAACTCTTCTTGTATACATGCAAGTCCTGCAATGTTTAAGTTTGAATGCTAATGCTAACTTGCTAATGCTAACGATCTAATGCTAGTGCTAATATCTGGTGATTTTTTAAACTGTACGTGTCCTCTATGATGGAAATAATACATCAGATGGCATTAAAGCAAAATCCTTCATGGGCATATTAGATTAGATGGCATTAAAGCTTTCCCCTTCTTGTATACATGCAAGTACTGCAATGTTTAAGTTTGAATGCAAATGCTAACTTGCTAATGCTAGCGATCTAATGCTTGTGCTAATATCTGGTCATTTTCATACTGTATGTGTCCTCTATGATGGAAATTAGAGATCAGATGGCATTAAAGCATAACCTTTCATGGGCATATTATATTAAATGGCATTAAAGCTTAACCCTTCTTGTATATATGAAAATACAGCACTGTTAAAGTTTGAATGCTTATGCTAACTTGCTCATGCAAGCGATCTAATGCTAGTGCTAATATCTGGTAATTTTCATACTTTACGTGTCTTCTATGATGGAATTAAGAGATCAGATGGCATTTAAGCATTACCCTTCATGGGCATATTAGATTAGATGGCATTATAGCTTAACCCTTCTTGTATACATGCAAATACAGCAATGTTAAAGTTTGAATGCTTATGCTAACTTGCTAATGCTAGCGATCTAATGCTAGTGCTAATATCTGATCATTTTCATACTGTACCTGTCCTCTATGATGGAAAATAGAGATCAGATGGCATTAAAGCATAACCCTTCGTGGGCATATTACATTAGATGGCTTTCAAGCTGAACCCTTTTTGTATACATGCAAGTACTGCAATGTTAAAGTTTGAATGCTAAAGCTAACTTGCTAATGCTAACGATCTAATGCTAGTGCTAATATCTGGTCATATTCATACTGTACATGTCCTCTATAATGGAAATAAGCGATCAGATGGCATTAAAGCATAACCCTTCGTGTGCATATTAGATTAGATGGCATTGAAGCTTTACCCGCCTTGTATAAATGCAAATATAGCAATGTTAAAGTTTGAATGCTAATGCTAAATTGCTAATGCTAACGATCTAATGTTAGTGCTTATATCTGGTCATTTTCATACTGTACGTGTCCTCTATGATAGAAATAAGAGATCAGATGGCATTAAAGCATAACCTTTCATGCGCATATTAGATTAGATGGCATTAAAGCTTAACCCTTCTTGTATACATGCAAATACGGCAATGTTAAAGTTTGAATGCTAATGCTAAATTGCCAATGCTAGCGATCTAATGCTAGTGCTAATATCTGGTCATTTTCATACTGTACTTGTCCTCTATAATGGAAAGCAGAGATTAGATGGCATTAAAGCATAACCTTTCATGGGCATACCAGATTAGATGGCATTAAATCTTAACCCTTCTTGTATACATGCAAATACAGCAATGTTAAAGTTTGAATGCTGATGCTAACCTGCTAATGCTAGCGATCTAATGCTAGTGCTAATATCTGGTCATTTTCATACTGTACTTGTCCTCTATAATGGAAAGCAGAGATTAGATGGCATCAAAGCGTAACCTTTCATATGAATATTAGATTAGATGGCATTAAAGCTTAACCCTTCTTGTATACATGCAAGTACAGCAATGTTAAAGTTAGAATGCTTAAGCTAACTTGCTTATGCTAGCGATCTAATGCTAGTGCTAATATCTGGTAATTTTCATAATGTACGTATCTTCTATGATGGAAATAAGAGATCAGATGGCATTTAAACATTACTCTTCATGGGCCTATTAGATTAGATGGCATTATAGCTTAACCCTTCTTGTATACATGCAAATACAGCAATGTTAAAGTTTGATTGCTTATGCTAACTTGCTAATGCTAGCGATCTAATGCTAGTAATAAAATCTTGTCATTTTCAAACTGTACGTGTCCTCTATGATGGAAATAAGAGAATAGATGGCATTACAGCGTAACCCTTCATGGGCATATTAGATTAGATGGCAATAAAGCTTAACCCTTCTTGTATACATTCAAATACAGCAATGTTAAAGTTTGAATGCTCATGCTAACATATTAATGCTACCGATCTAATGCTAGTGCTAATATCTGGTCATTTTCATACTGTACGTGTCCTCTATGATGGAAATTAGAGATCAGATGGCACTAAATCATAACCCTTCGTGGGCATATTAGATTAGATGGCATTAAAGCTTAACCCTTTCTGTATACATGCAAGTACTGCAATGTTTAAGTTTAAATGCTAATGCTAACTTGATAATACTAATGATCTGATGCTAGTTCTAATATCTGGTTATATTCATACTGTACGAGACCTCTATAATGGAAATAAGAGATCAGATGGCATTAAAGCATAACCTTTCATGGGCATATTAGATTAGATGGCATTAAATCTTAACCCTTCTTGTATACATGCAAATACAGCAATGTTAAAGTTTGAATGCTGATGCTAACCTGCTAATGCTAGCGATCTAATGCTAGTGCTAATATCTGGTCATTTTCATACTGTACTTGTCCTCTATAATGGAAAGCAGAGATTAGATGGCATCAAAGCGTAACCTTTCATATGAATATTAGATTAGATGGCATTAAAGCTTAACCCTTCTTGTATACATGCAAGTACAGCAATGTTAAAGTTAGAATGCTTAAGCTAACTTGCTTATGCTAGCGATCTAATGCTAGTGCTAATATCTGGTAATTTTCATAATGTGCATTATCTTCTATGATGGAAATAAGAGATCAGATGGCATTTAAACATTACTCTTCATGGGCCTATTAGATTAGATGGCATTATAGCTTAACCCTTCTTGTATACATGCAAATACAGCAATGTTAAAGTTTGATTGCTTATGCTAACTTGCTAATGCTAGCGATCTAATGCTAGTAATAAAATCTTGTCATTTTCAAACTGTACGTGTCCTCTATGATGGAAATAAGAGAATAGATGGCATTACAGCATAACCCTTCATGGGCATATTAGATTAGATGGCAATAAAGCTTAACCCTTCTTGTATACATTCAAATACAGCAATGTTAAAGTTTGAATGCTCATGCTAACATATTAATGCTACCGATCTAATGCTAGTGCTAATATCTGGTCATTTTCATACTGTACGTGTCCTCTATGATGGAAATTAGAGATCAGATGGCACTAAATCATAACCCTTCGTGGGCATATTAGATTAGATGGCATTAAAGCTTAACCCTTTCTGTATACATGCAAGTACTGCAATGTTTAAGTTTAAATGCTAATGCTAACTTGATAATACTAATGATCTGATGCTAGTTCTAATATCTGGTTATATTCCTACTGTACGAGACCTCTATAATGGAAATAAGAGATCAGATGGCATTAAAGCATAACCCTTCGTGGGCATATTAGATTTGATGTAATTAAAGCTTTACCCGCCTTGTATAAATGCAAATAAAGCAATGTTAAAGTTTGAATGCTAATGCTAAATTGCTAATGCTAACGATCTAATGCTGGTGCTTATATCTGGTCATTTTCTTACTGTACGTGTCCTCTATGAAAGAAATAAGTGATCAGATGGCATTAAAGCATAACCTTTCATGGGCATATTAGATTAGATGGCATTAAAGCTTAACCCTTCTTGTATACATGCAAGTTCAGCAATGTTAAAGTTAGAATGCTTAAGCTAACTTGCTCATGCTAGCGATCTAATGCTAGTGCTAATATCTGGTAATTTTCATACTGTACGTGTCTTCTATGATGGAAATAAGAGATCAGATGGCATTTAAGCATTACCCTTCATGGGCATATTAGATTAGATGGCATTTTAGCTTAACCCTTCTTGAATACATGCAAATACAGCAATGTTAAAGTTTGAATGCTTATGCTAACTTGCTAATGCTAGCGATCTAATGCTAGTGCTAAAATCTGATCATTTTCATACTGTACCTGTCCTCTATAATGGAAATCAGAGATCAGATGGCATGAAAGCATAACCCTTCATGGGCATATTAGATTAGATGGCATTAAATCTTAACCCTTCTTGTATACATGCAAATACAGCAATGTTAAAGTTTGAATGCCAATGCTAACTTGTTAATGCTAGCGATCTAATGCTAGTGATAATATCTGGTCATTTTCATACTGTACGTGTCCTCTATGATGGAAATTAGAATCAGATGGCATTAAAGCATTACCCTTCGTGGGCATATTAGATTAAATGGCATTCAAGCTTAACCCTTTTTGTGTACATGCAAGTACTGCAATGTTTAAGTTTGAATGCTAATGCTAACTTGCTAATGCTAGCGATCTAATGCTAGTGCTAATATCTGGTCATTTACATACTGTACGTGTCCTCTATGATGGAAATTAGAGATCAGATGGCATTAAAGCATAACCCTTCGTGGGAATATTAGATTAGATGGCATTCAAGCTTAACCCTTTTTGTATACATGCAAGTACTGCAATGTTTAAGTTTGAATGCTAAAGCTAACTTGCTAATGCTAACGATCTAATGCTAGTGCTAATATCTGTTCATATTCATACTGTACATGTCCTCTATAATGGAATTAAGAGATCAGATGGCATTAAAGCATAACCCTTCGTGGGCATATTAGATTAGATGGCAGTAATGCTTAACCCTTCTGGTATACATGCAAGTACAGCAATGTTGAAGTTAGAATGCTTATGCTAACTTGCTAATGCTAGCGATCTAATGCTAGTGCTAATATCTGCTCATTTTCAAACTGTACGTGTTCTCTATGATGGAAATAAGAGATCAGATGGCATTAAAGCATAACCTTTCATGGGCATATTAGATTAGATGGCATTAAATCTTAACCCTTCTTGTATACATGCAAATACAGCAATGTTAAAGTTTGAATGCTGATGCTAACTTGCTAATGCTAGCGATCTAATGCTAGTGCTAATATCTGGTCATTTTCATACTGTACGTGTCCTCTATGATGGAAATTAGAGATCAGATGGCATTAAAGCATAACACTTCGTGGGCATATTAGATTAGATGGCATTAAAGCTTAACCCTTCTTGTATACATGCAAATACAGCAATGTTAAAGTTTGAATGCTAATGCTCGCTTGCTAATTCTAGTAACCTAATGCTAGTGCTAATATCTGGTCATTTTCATACTGTACGTGTCCTCTATAATGGAAATAAGAGATCAGGTGAAATTAAAGCATATCCCTTTGTGTTCATATTAGATTAGATGGCATTAAAGCTTAACCCTTCTTGTATACATGCAAATACAGCAATGTGAAAATTAGAATGCTTATGCTAACTTGCTAATGCTAGCAATCTAATGCTAGTGCTAATATCTGGTCATTTTCATACTGTACGTGTCCTCTATGATGGAAATAAGAGATCAGATGGCATTAAAGCATAACCCTTCATGGGCATATTAGATTAGATGGCATTAAAGCTTAACCCTTCTTGTATACATGCAAATACAGGCATATTAAAGTTTGAATGCTAATGCTAAATTGGTAATGCTAGCGATCGAATGCTAATGCTAATATCTGGTGATTTTTATACTGTATGTGTCCTCTATAATGGAAATAAGAGATCAGGTGAAATTAAAGCATATCCCTTTGTGTGCATATTAGATTAGATGTCATTAAAGCTTAGCCCTTCTTGTATTCATGCAAATACAGCAATGTGAAAATTTGAATGCTAATGCTAACTTGCTAATTCTAGTAACCTAATGCTAGTGCTAATATCTGGTCATTTTCATACTGTATGTGTCCTCTATGATGGAAATACGAGATCAGATGCCATTAAAGCATAACCTTTCATGGGCATATTAGATAAGATGCCATAAAAGCTTTTCCCGCCTTGTATAAATGCAAATACAGTTATGTGAAAGTTTGAATGCTAATGCTATCTTGCTAATGCTCGCGATCTAATGCTAGTGCTAATATCTGGTCATTTTCATACTGTATGTGTCCTCTATAATGGAAATAAGAGATCAGATGGCATTATAATCATAAACCTTTGTGTGCATATTAGATTAGATGGCATTAAAGCTTAACCCTTCTTGTATACTTGCAAATACAGCAATGTGAAAATTTGAATGCTAATGCTAACTTGCTAATGCTAGCGATCTAATGCTAGTGCTAATATCTGGTTATTTTCATACTGTATGTGTCCTCTATGTTGGAAATACGAGATTAGATGGCATTAAAGCATAACCTTTCATTGGCATATTAGATTAGATGGCATTAAAGCTTAACCCTTCCTGTATACATGCAAGTACAGCAATGTTAAAGTTAGAATGCTTAAGCTAACTTGCTAATGCTAGCGATCTAATGCTTGTGTTAATATCTGGTAATTTTCATAATGTTCGTGTCCTCTATGATGGAAATAAGAGATCAGATGGCATTTAAGCATTACCCGTCATGGGCCTATTAGATTAGATGGCATTATAGAGTAACCCTTCTTATATACATGCAAATACAGCAATGTTAAAGTTTGAATGCTAATGCTAAATTGCTAATGCTAGCGATCTAATGCTAGTGCTAAAATCTGGTCATTTTCATACTGTACCTGTACTCTATAATGGAAATAAGATATCAGATGGCATTAAAGCATAATCCTTTGTGTGCATATTAGATAAGATGCCATTAAAGCTTAACCATTCTTGTATACATGCAAATACAGCAATGTGAAAATTTGAATGCTAATGCTAAGTTTCTAATGCTAGCGATCTAATGCTAGTTCTAATATCTGGTAATTTTCATACTGTACGTGTCCTCTATGATGGAAATAAGAGATCAGATGGCATTTAAGCATTACCCTTCATGGGCATATTAGATTAGATGGCATTAAAGCTTAGCCCTTCTTGTATATATGCAAATACAGTAATGTTAAAGTTTGAATGCTAATGCTAACTTGCTAATGCTAGCGATCTAATGCTAGTGCTAATATCTGGTCATTTTCATAATGTATGTGTCCTCTATAATGGAAATAAGAGATCAGATGGCATTAAAGCATAACCCTTCGTGTGCATATTAGATTAGATGGCATTAAAGCTTAACCCTTTTTCTATACATGCAAGTACTGCAATGTTTAAGTTTGAATGCTAATGCTTACTTGCTAATGCTAACGATCTAATGCTAGTGCTAATATCTGGTCATATTCATACTGTACGTGTCCTCTTTAATGGAAATAAGAAATCAGATGGCATTAAAGCATAACCCTTCGTGGGTATATTAGATTAGATGGCATTAAAGCTTTACCCGCCTTGTATAAATGCAAATAAAGCAAAGTTAAAGTTTGAATGCGAATGCTAACTTGCGAATGCTAGCGATCTAATGCTAGTGCTAATATCTGGTCATTTTCATACTGTATGTATCCTTTATGATGGAAATAAGAGATCAGATGGCATTAAAGCATAACCCTTCGTGGGCATATTAGATTATATGGCATTAAAACTTAGCCCTTCTTGTATACATGCAAATACAGCAATGTTAAAGTTTGAATGCTAATGCTAACTTGCTAATGCTAGCGATCTAGTGCTAGTGCTAATATCTGGTCATTTTCATACTGTATGTGTCCTCTATGATGGAAATACGAGATTAGATAGCATCAAAGCATAACCTTTCATCGGCATATTAGATTAGATGGCATTAAAGCTTAACCCTTCTTGTATACATGCAAGTACAGCAATGTTAAAGTTAGAATGCTTAAGCTAACTTGCTAATGCTAGCGATCTAATGCTAGTGTTAATATCTGGTAATTTTCATAATGTTCGTGTCTTCTATGATGGAAATAAGAGATCAGATGGCATTTAAGCATTACCCTTCATGGGCCTATTAGATTAGATGGCATTATAGCTTAACCCTTCTTGTATCCATGCAAATACAGCAATGTTAAAGTTTGATTGCTAATGCTAAATTGCTAATGCTAGCGATCTAATGCTAGTGCTAATATCTGGTCATTTTCATACTGTACCTGTCCTCTTTAATGGAAATAAGAGATCAGATGGCATTAAAGCATAATCCTTTGTGTGCATATTAGATAAGATGCCATTAAAGCTTAACCATCCTTGTATACCCCTCCTATTATCCTTGGGGTCAATTTGACCCCATTCAATGTTTATCATTCAAAAAATAATAGTTGACAATTTTTTTTTTTGCTTCATATTTCATGACTTTTCCTAGTTTGATGGGGACAACTGATTAAGCATAAAATTATCATGATGATATTTTTTCAATGTGCTGAACACATCTTGCACGCATTGGTGTTCCTCTGTGGTCAATTTGACCCCAAGCTGTTTTAGCTGTATAAAACTTGTCTGTCTGTGTGTGACCTAACATCCTCACACCTGCAGGTGCAGAGTTCATACTTTTGAGTTGATTCATGACAGGGGGGTGGGGAAAACAACTATTCCCTCGAGAACTTCGATACTTCTCGTGGTGTGGGCACGTGAGAAACAAATTGACTTGTGAACCCCTGCCAAAATGAGGGAAGCCAATGTAGGCTTTGAGCTGCTCACATCCAAGTCTTTCAAACTACACATGCCTCCCCTGTAAAATTATCATCTCAAGTACAATATTTTCAAACGATGGTTATATGAAGAGCTCGAATAATGACTCTATGTCTTCAACATGGCTGACTGCCTGTCTGGTGGGACACTCTTAGCAGCACGTCTACCTTGTTGTTGAAGTGAGTAGAGGGACCATAATTTTCCATTTTTGGTGCTAACGTGACATGGGGAGGGAAACAATACTCTCATGAGAACTTTCCCGCACCATGGGCATGAAGGTGTGTGTGTGTGTGTCTGTGTGTGTATGTGTGACCTACTGTGCTCACACCTGCCGAAGTAGAACTGATATTTTCCGCGCTGTGGAGGGCGGGGTATTCCCGCAAGGACAATGGTAGTTCATGCAAAATAAGGGAGGAGCAAACATTTAAAAGCTTGCATGGCAGCCCTCTATCCAAATCATTCCTTATTGTGCTCTGTGTATACAGCAATCTGCACGCTCTCTCACTTGAAAATGTGCTCTGGGAAAAGGTTTACTGTCCATGAGGTTTTGGAACAGCTCTTTGACAGTGAAAGTGACATAGAGGAGAATGTGTCTGAGACAGAGGATTGTGTTGAGGAGGACCCTGATTTTAAGGCATTCTCATCTGATCAGAATGAGAGTGTTGACCCTCCTGTTGTCTCTCAACCACCAGCAGACACGATCCCTTCCAAAAATGGGAAGATAATATGGTCCCTTTCCCCACTTCAACGGCGGGGTAGACTTAGCGCTGCTAATGTTATATATATATAAAAAAATAGATTAAAAAAGTAAATAAATATGTTTATGAGAGGAAAGGGGGGGGGGGGGTCACCAACATCAATCAATATAGTTCATTCTGTTAGAGTCATGAATGTGCACCCCAAATTAGAAAAGATTTAGATGAAAGATTTTCAAGATACATTAACTCTATTATTTGTTTTTAAATGTTTAAATGGCTTGGCGCCATCTTATTTAACAGAGCTTTTAAAGCCTCACACTACTGGCAGGGCTCTTATGACATCAAACCAGCTGCTTCTGACAGTACCTCGGTCTAGGCTCCGTACTCGAGGAGATAGAGCCTTTTCAGTGGTGGCCCCTAAGCTGTGGAACATCAGGCTATCAGGTTAGAGCTGCACAGTCACTTGAGCACTTTAAAACGCTGCTGAAAACTCATCTCTTCTCATTGGCGTTCAGTCCCAGCTAGATAAGTAACCTGGGCTTTTTATTTTCCTTGTTTTATTCTTTTACTTTTTACTTCATTTTATTCTTTTAACATAATTTTATTGTTCCTTTTTACTGTTTTTATTTATTTATTTTATATGTCTATGGTGATTATCTTGTATCTTAATTCATGTACAGCACTTTGGTCAACTGAGGTTGTTTTAAATGTGCTATATAAATAAACTTTGATTGATTGATTGATTGAACTCTAAAACTGAATTTTGACCTGATGGTGGCGCTACAGGAAAGGTCATATCATCACTAAAACCAATAGGCTTCATCTTCTTGTAGTCAATAATGTTGTCAGTAAATTTGAGAAGATTTGTATGAAAACTTTTCAAGATACATAAATTCTAATTTAAAATTTTGGCCTGATGGTGGCGCTAGAGGACAGGCCAACTCACTGATAAGTTTCATTATCAAGGGGTTATTTATGTATTCAACAAATGAACAAACTGCCTGACACAAAAACTTGGTCAACAATTTTGTGTAAACCATTTTCTGGAGGCAAATATCCCTGGGGTCAGATTGACCCCAAGGGTAAAATGTGTTAGTAATATTTGAGGATAATAGGAGGGATACATGCAAATACAGCAATGTGAAAATTTGAATGCTAATGCTAACTTGCTAATGCTAGCGATCTAATGCTAGTGCTAATATCTGGTCATTTTCATACTGTATGTGTCCTCTATGATGGAAAAACGAGATCAGATGGCATTAAAGCATAACCTTTCATGGGCATATTAGATTAGATTGCATTAAAGCTTTTCCCGCCTTGTATACATGCAAGTACAGCAATGTTAAAGTTAGAATGCTTAAGCTAACTTGCTAATGCTAGCGATCTAATGCTAGTGCTAATATCTGGTAATTTTCATAATGTTCGTGTCTTCTATGATGTATATAAGAGATCAGATGGCATTTAAGCATTACCCTTCATGGGCCTATTAGATTAGATGGCATTATAGCTTAACCCTTCTTGTATACATGCAAATACAGCAATGTTAAAGTTTGAATGCTAATGCTAAATTGCTAATGCTAGCGATCTAATGCTAGTTCTAATATCTGGTAAATTTCATACTGTACGTGTCCTCTATGATGGAAATAAGAGATCAGATGGCATTTAAGCATTACCCTTCATGGGCATATTAGATTAGATGGCATTAAAGCTTAGCCCTTCTTGTATCTATGCAAATACAGTAATGTTAAAGTTTGAATGCTTATGCTAACTTGCTAATGCTAGCGATCTAATGCTAGTGCTAAAATCTTTTCATTTTCAAATTGTATGTGTCCTCTATGATGGAAATAAGAGAACAGATGGCATTAAAGCATAACCCTTCATGGGCATATTAGATTAGATGGCATTAAAGCTTAACCCTTCTTGTATACATGCAAATACAGCACTGTTAAAGTTTGAATGCTAATGCTAACTTATTAATGCTACCAATCTAATGTTAGTGCTAATATCTGGTCTTTTTCATACTGTACGTGTCCTCTATGATGGAAATTAGAGATCAGATGGCATTAAAGCATAACCCTTCGTGGGCATATTAGATTAGATGGCATTAAAGCTTAACCCTTTCTGTATACATGCCAGTACTGCAATGTTTAAGTTTGAATGCTAATGCTAAATTGCTAATGCTAGCGATCTAATGCTAATGCTAATATCTGGTCATATTCATACTGTACGCGTCCTCTATAATGGAAATAAGAGATCAGATGGCATTAAAGCATAACCCTTCGTGGGCAAATTAGATTAGATGGAATTAAAGCTTTACCCGACTTGAATAAATGCAAATAAAGCAATGTTAAAGTTTGAATGCTAATGCTAAATTGCTAATACTAACGATCTAATGCTAGTGCTTATATCTGGTCATTTTCATACTGTACGTCTCCTCTATGATAGAAATAAGAGATCAGATGGCATTAAAGCATAACGTTTAGTGGGCATATTAGATTAGATGGCATTAAAGCTTAACCCTTCTTGTATACATGCAAATACAGCAATGTTAAAGTTTGAATGCTAATGCTAACTTGTTAATGCTAGTGATCTAATGCGAGTGCTAATATCTGGTCATTTTCATACTGTATGTGTCCTCTATGTTGGAAATAAGAGATCAGATGCCATTAAAGCATAACCCTTCGTGGGCATATTAGATTAGATGGCAATAATGCTTAACCCTTCTTGTACACATGCAAATACAGCAATGTTAAAGTTTGAATGCTAATGCTAACTTGCTAATGCTAGCGATCTAATGCTAGTGCTAATATCTGGTCATTTTCATACTGTACCTGTCCTCTATAATGGAAATAAGAGATCAGATGGCATTAAAGCATAACCCTTCTTGTGCATATTAGATTAGATGGCATTAAAGCTTAACCCTTTTTCTATTCAAGCAAGTACTGCAATGTTTAAGTTTGAATGCTAATGCTAACTTGCTAACGATGCTAATCTGGTCATATTCATACGATCTATAATTGATCAGATGGCATTGCTAATATCTGGTCATATTCAAATAAAGCAAAGTTAAAGGTTTGAAATAAAAGAGATCAGATGGCATTGCTAACCCTTTGGGCATATTAGGATTAATGCTTTAGCGTATAAATCTAATGCAAAGTTAAAGTTTGCTAATATCTAGGATCTAATTTTAATACATTTTGTATGTATCCTTTATGATGGAAATAAGAGATCAGATGGCATTAAAGCATAACCCTTCATGGGCATATTAGATTATATGGCATTAAAACTTAGCCCTTCTTGTATACATGCAAATACAGCAATGTTAAAGTTTGAATGCTAATGCTAACTTGCTAATGCTAGCGATCTAATGCTAGTGGTAATATCTGGTCATTTTCATACTATATGTTTCCTCTATGATGGAAATACGAGATTAGATAGCATTAAAGCATAACCCTTCGTGGGCATATTAGATTATATGGCATTAAAACTTAGCCCTTCTTGTATACATGCAAATACAGCAATGTTAAAGTTTGAATGCTAATGCTAACTTGCTAATGCTTGCGATCTAGTGCTAGTGCTAATATCTGGTCATTTTCATACTGTATGTGTCCTCTATGATGGAAATAAGAGATCAGATGTCAATAAAGCATAACCCTTCATAGGCATATTAGATTAGATGACATTAAAGCTTAACCCTTCTTGTATACATGCAAATTCAGCCTTGTTAAAGTTTGAATGCTAATGCTAAATTGGTAATGCTATCGATCTAATGCTAATGCTAATATCTGGTCATTTTCGTACTGTACGTGTCCTCTATAATGGAAATAAGAGATCAGGTGAAATTAAAGCATTACCCTTTGTGGGCATATTTGATTAGATGCCATTAAAGCTTCACCCTTCTTGTATACATGCAAATACAGCAATGTGAAAATTTGAATGCTAATGCTAAATTGCTAATGCTATCGATCTAATGCTAGTGCTAATATCTGGTCATTTTCATACTGTATGTGTCCTCTATGATGAAAATACGAGATCAGATACCATTAAAGCATAACCTTTCATGGGCATATTAGAATAGATGGCATTAAAGCTTTTCCCGCCTTGTATAAATGCAAATACAGCAATGTGAAAGTTTGAATGCTAATGCTATCTTGCTAATGCTAGCGATCTAATGTTAGTGCTAATATCTGGTCATTTTCATACTGTACGTGTCCTCTATAATGGAAATAAGAGATCAGATGGCATTAAAGCATAACCCTTTGTGTGCATATTAGATTAGATGGCATTAAAGCTTAACCCTTCTTGCATACTTGCAAATTCAGCAATGTGAAAATTTGAATGCTAATGCTAACTTGCTAATGCTAGCGATCTAATGCTAGTGCTAACATCTGGTCATTTTCATACTGTATGTGTCCTCTATGATGGAAATACGAGATTAGATGGCATTAAAGCATAACGTTTCATGGGCATATTAGATTAGATGGCATTAAAGCTTAACCCTTCTTGTATACTTGCAAGTACAGCAATGTTAAAGTTAGAATGCTTAAGCTAACTTGCTAATGCTAGCGATCTAATGCTAGTGCTAATATCTGGTCATTTTCGTACTGTACGTGTCCTCTATAATGGAAATAAGAGATCAGGTGAAATTAAAGCATTACCCTTTGTGTGCATATTTGATTAGATGGCATTAAAGCTTCACCCTTCTTGTATAGATGCAAATACAGCAATGTGAAAATTTGAATGCTAATGCTAACTTGCTAATGCTAGCGCTCTAATGCTAGTGCTAATATCTGGTCATTTTCATACTGTATGTGTCCTCTATAATGAAAATACGAGATCAGATACCATTAAAGCATAACCTTTCATGGGCATATTAGAATAGATGGCATTAAAGCTTTTCCCGCCATGTATAAATGCAAATACAGCAATGTGAAAGTTTGAATGCTAATGCTATCTTGCTAATGCTAGCGATCTAATGCTAGTGCTAATATCTGGTCATTTTCATACTGTACGTGTCCTCTTTAATGGAAATAAGAGATCAGATGGCATTAAAGCATAACCCTTTGTGTGCATATTAGATTAGATGGCATTAAAGCTTAACCCTTCTTGTATACTTGCAAATTCAGCAATGTGAAAATTTGAATGCTAATGCTAACTTGCTAATGCTAGCGATCTAATGCTAGTGCTAACATCTGGTCATTTTCATACTGTATGTGTCCTCTATGATGGAAATACGAGATTAGATGGCATTAAAGCATAACGTTTCATGGGCATATTAGATTTGATGGCATTAAAGCTTAACCCTTCTTGTATACTTGCAAGTACAGCAATGTTAAAGTTAGAATGCTTAAGCTAACTTGCTAATGCTAGCGATCTAATGCTAGTGCTAATATCTGATAATTTTCATAATGTTTGTGTCTTCTATGATGGAAATAAGAGATCTGATGGCATTAAAGCATAACCCTTCGTGTGCATATTAGATTAGATGGCATTAAAGCTTAACCCTTTTTCTATACATCCAAGTACTGCAATGTTTAAGTTTGAATGCTAATGCTAACTTGCTAATGCTAACGATCTAATTTTAGTACTAATATCTGGTCATATTCATACTGTACGTGTCTTCTATGATGGAAATATGAGATCAGATGGCATTTAAGCATTACCCTTCATGGGCCTATTAGATTAGATGGCATTATAGCTAAACCCTTCTTGTATACATGCAAATACAGCAATGTTAAAGTTTGAATGCTAATGCTAAAATGCTAATGCTAGCGATCTAATGCTAGTGCTAATATCTGGTCATTTTCATACTTTACCTGTCCTCTACAATGGAAATAAAAGATCAGATGGCATTAAAGCCTAACCTTTCATGGGCATATTAGATTAGATGGCATTAAAGCTTTTGCCGCCTTGTATAAATGCAAATGCAGCAATGTGAAAGTTTGAATGGTAAAGCTATCTTGCTAATGCTAGCGATCTAATGCTAGTGCTAATATCTGGTAATTTTCAGACTGTACGTGTCCTGTATAATGGAAATAAGAGGTCAGATGGCATGAAAGCAGAACCCTTTGTGTGCATATTAGATTAGATGGCATTAAAGCTTAACCCTTCTTGTATACTTGCAAATACAGCAATGTGAAAATTTGAATGCTAATGCTAACTTGCTAATGCTAGCGATCTAATGCTAGTGCTAATATCTGGTCATTTTCAGACTGTATGTGTCCTCTATGATGGAAATACGAGATCAGATGGCATTAAAGCATAACCTTTCATGGGCATATTAGATTAGATGGCATTAAAGCTTTTGCCGCTTTGTATAAATGCAAATACAGCAATGTGAAAGTTTGAATGCTAATGCTATCTTCCTAATGCTAGCGATCTAATGCTAGTGCTAATATCTGGTAATTTTCATACTGTACGTGTCCTCTATAATGGAAATAAGTGATCAGATGGCATTAAAGCATAACCCTTTGTGTGCATATTAGATTAGATGGCATTAAAGCTTAACCCTTCTTGTATACTTGCAAATACAGCAATGTGAAAATTTTAATGCTAATGCTAACTTGCTAATGCTAGCGATCTAATGCTAGTGCTAATATCTGGTCATTTTCATACTGTATGTGTCCTCTATGATGGAAATACGAGATTAGATGGCATTAAAGCATAACCTTTCATGGGCATATTAGATAAGATGGCATTAAAGCTTAACCCTTCTTGTATACATGCAAGTACAGCAATGTTAAAGTTAGAATGCTTAAGCTAACTTGCTAATGCTAGCGATCTAATGCTAGTGCTAATATCTGGTCATTTTCATACTGTATGTGTCCTCTATGATGGAAATAAGAGATCAGATGGCATTTAAGCATTACCCTTCATGGGCCTATAAGATTAGATGGCATTATAGCTTAACCCTTCTTGTATACATGCAAATACAGCAATGTTAAAATTTGAATGCTTATGCTAATTTGCTAATGCTAGCGATCTAATGCTAGTGCTAATATCTGGTCATTTTCAAATTGTACGTGTCCTCTATGATGGAAATAAGAGATCAGATGGCATTAAAACATAACCCTTCATGGGCATATTAGATTAGATGGTATTAAAGCTTAACCCTTCATGTATAAATGCAAATACAGCAATGTGAAAGTTTGAATGCTTATGCTATCTTGCTAATGCTAGCGATCTAATGCTAGTGCTAATATCTGGTAATTTTCATACTGTACGTGTCCTCTATAATGGAAATAAGAGATCAGATGGCATTAAAGCATAACCCTTTGTGTGCATATTAGATTAGATGGCATTAAAGCTTAACCCTTCTTGTATACATGCAAATACAGCAATGTGAAAATTTGAATGCTATTGCTAACTTGCTAATGCTAGCGATCTAATGCTAGTGCTAATATCTGGTCATTTTCATACTGTATCTGTCCTTTTTGATGGAAATACGAGATTAGATGGCATTAAAGCATAACTTTTCATGGGCATATTAGATAAGATGGCATTAAAGCTTAACCCTTCTTGTATACATGCAAGTACAGCAATGTTAAAGTTAGAATGCTTAAGCTAACTTGCTAATGCTAGCGATCTAATGCTAGTGCTAATAACTGGTCATTTTCATACTGTATGTGTCCTCTATGATGGAAATAAGAGATCAGATGCCATTCAAGCATTACCCTTCATGGGCATATTAGATTATATGGCATTTTAAACATAGCCCTTCTTGTATACATGCAAATACAGCAATGTTGAAGTTTGAATGCTAATGCTAACTTGCTAATGCTAGCGATCTAATGCTAGTGCTAATATCTGGTCATTTTCATACTGTAGGTGTACTCTATAATGGAAATAAGAGATCAGTTGAAATTAAAGCATAACCCTTTGTGTGCATATTTGATTAGATGCCATTAAAGCTTAACCCTTCTTGTATACATGCAAATACAGCAATGTGAAAATTTGAATGCTACTGCTAACTTGCTAATGCTAGCGATCTATTGCTAGTGCTAATATCTGGTCATTTTCATACTGTATGTGTCCTCTATGATGGAAATAAGAGATCAGATGGCATTTAAGCATTACCCTTCATGGGCCTATAAGATTAGATGGCATTATAGCTTAACCCTTCTTGTATACATGCAAATACAGCAATGTTAAAATTTGAATGCTTATGCTAATTTGCTAATGCTAGCGATCTCATGCTAGTGCTAATATCTGGTCATTTTCAAATTGTACGTGTCCTCTATGATGGAAATAAGAGATCAGATGGCATTAAAGCATAACCCTTCATTGGCATATTAGATTAGATGGCATTAAAGCTTAACCCTTCATGTATAAATGCAAATACAGCAATGTTAAAGTTAGAATGCTTAAGCTAACTTGCTAATGCTAGCGATCTAATGCTAGTGCTAATATCTGGTCATTTTCATACTGTATTTGTCCACTATGATGGAAATAAGAGATCAGATGGCATTTAAACATTACCCTTCATGGGCCTATAAGATTAGATGGCATTATAGCTTATTCCTTCTTGTATACATGCAAATACAGCAATGTTAAAATTTGAATGCTTATGCTAACTTGCTAAAGCTAGCGATCTAATGCTAGTGCTAATATCTGGTCATTTTCAAATTGTACGTGTCCTCTATGATGGAAATAAGAGATCAGATGGCATTAAAGCATAACCCTTCTTGTATACATGCAAATACAGCAATGTTAAAGTTTGAATGCTAATGCTAACTTATTAATGCTACCGATCAAATGCTAGTGCTAATATCTGTTCATTTTCATACTGTACGTGTCCTCTATGATGGAAATTAGAGATCAGATGGCATTAAAGCATAACCCTTCGTGGGCATATTAGATTAGATGGCATTAAAGCTTAACCCTTTCTGTATACATGCAAGTACTGCAATGTTTAAGTATGAATCTAATGCTAACTTGCTAATGCTAACGATCTATTGCTAGTTCTAATATCTGTTCATATTCATACTGTACGTGTCCTCTATAATGGAAATAAGAGATCTGATGGCATTTAAGCATAACCCTTCGTGGGCAAATTAGATTAGATGGAATTAAAGCTTTACCCGCCTTGAATAAATGCAAATAAAGCAATGTTAAAGTTTGAATGCTAATGCTAAATTGCTAATGCTAACGATCTAATGCTAGTGCTTATATCTGGTCATTTTCATAC